>CAKNBH010000031.1:0-31910 GCA_929447395.1 Epistrophe grossulariae
ATTTAATTTAATTTAATTTAATTTAATTTAATTTAATTTAATTTAATTTAATTTAATTTAATTTAATTTAATTTAATTTAATTTAATTTAATTTAATTTAATTTAATTTAATTTAATTTAATTTAATTTAATTTAATTTAATTTAATTTAATTTAATTTAATTTAATTTAATTTAATTTAATTTAATTTAATTTAATTTAATTTAATTTAATTTAATTTAATTTAATTTAATTTAATTTAATTTAATTTAATTTAATTTAATTTAATTTAATTTAATTTAATTTAATTTAATTTAATTTAATTTAATTTAATTTAATTTAATTTAATTTAATTTAATTTAATTTAATTTAATTTAATTTAATTTAATTTAATTTAATTTAATTTAATTTAATTTAATTTAATTTAATTTAATTTAATTTAATTTAATTTAATTTAATTTAATTTAATTTAATTTAATTTAATTTAATTTAATTTAATTTAATTTAATTTAATTTAATTTAATTTAATTTAATTTAATTTAATTTAATTTAATTTAATTTAATTTAATTTAATTTAATTTAATTTAATTTAATTTAATTTAATTTAATTTAATTTAATTTAATTTAATTTAATTTAATTTAATTTAATTTAATTTAATTTAATTTAATTTAATTTAATTTAATTTAATTTAATTTAATTTAATTTAATTTAATTTAATTTAATTTAATTTAATTTAATTTAATTTAATTTAATTTAATTTAATTTAATTTAATTTAATTTAATTTAATTTAATTTAATTTAATTTAATTTAATTTAATTTAATTTAATTTAATTTAATTTAATTTAATTTAATTTAATTTAATTTAATTTAATTTAATTTAATTTAATTTAATTTAATTTAATTTAATTTAATTTAATTTAATTTAATTTAATTTAATTTAATTTAATTTAATTTAATTTAATTTAATTTAATTTAATTTAATTTAATTTAATTTAATTTAATTTAATTTAATTTAATTTAATTTAATTTAATTTAATTTAATTTAATTTAATTTAATTTAATTTAATTTAATTTAATTTAATTTAATTTAATTTAATTTAATTTAATTTAATTTAATTTAATTTAATTTAATTTAATTTAATTTAATTTAATTTAATTTAATTTAATTTAATTTAATTTAATTTAATTTAATTTAATTTAATTTAATTTAATTTAATTTAATTTAATTTAATTTAATTTAATTTAATTTAATTTAATTTAATTTAATTTAATTTAATTTAATTTAATTTAATTTAATTTAATTTAATTTAATTTAATTTAATTTAATTTAATTTAATTTAATTTAATTTAATTTAATTTAATTTAATTTAATTTAATTTAATTTAATTTAATTTAATTTAATTTAATTTAATTTAATTTAATTTAATTTAATTTAATTTAATTTAATTTAATTTAATTTAATTTAATTTAATTTAATTTAATTTAATTTAATTTAATTTAATTTAATTTAATTTAATTTAATTTAATTTAATTTAATTTAATTTAATTTAATTTAATTTAATTTAATTTAATTTAATTTAATTTAATTTAATTTAATTTAATTTAATTTAATTTAATTTAATTTAATTTAATTTAATTTAATTTAATTTAATTTAATTTAATTTAATTTAATTTAATTTAATTTAATTTAATTTAATTTAATTTAATTTAATTTAATTTAATTTAATTTAATTTAATTTAATTTAATTTAATTTAATTTAATTTAATTTAATTTAATTTAATTTAATTTAATTTAATTTAATTTAATTTAATTTAATTTAATTTAATTTAATTTAATTTAATTTAATTTAATTTAATTTAATTTAATTTAATTTAATTTAATTTAATTTAATTTAATTTAATTTAATTTAATTTAATTTAATTTAATTTAATTTAATTTAATTTAATTTAATTTAATTTAATTTAATTTAATTTAATTTAATTTAATTTAATTTAATTTAATTTAATTTAATTTAATTTAATTTAATTTAATTTAATTTAATTTAATTTAATTTAATTTAATTTAATTTAATTTAATTTAATTTAATTTAATTTAATTTAATTTAATTTAATTTAATTTAATTTAATTTAATTTAATTTAATTTAATTTAATTTAATTTAATTTAATTTAATTTAATTTAATTTAATTTAATTTAATTTAATTTAATTTAATTTAATTTAATTTAATTTAATTTAATTTAATTTAATTTAATTTAATTTAATTTAATTTAATTTAATTTAATTTAATTTAATTTAATTTAATTTAATTTAATTTAATTTAATTTAATTTAATTTAATTTAATTTAATTTAATTTAATTTAATTTAATTTAATTTAATTTAATTTAATTTAATTTAATTTAATTTAATTTAATTTAATTTAATTTAATTTAATTTAATTTAATTTAATTTAATTTAATTTAATTTAATTTAATTTAATTTAATTTAATTTAATTTAATTTAATTTAATTTAATTTAATTTAATTTAATTTAATTTAATTTAATTTAATTTAATTTAATTTAATTTAATTTAATTTAATTTAATTTAATTTAATTTAATTTAATTTAATTTAATTTAATTTAATTTAATTTAATTTAATTTAATTTAATTTAATTTAATTTAATTTAATTTAATTTAATTTAATTTAATTTAATTTAATTTAATTTAATTTAATTTAATTTAATTTAATTTAATTTAATTTAATTTAATTTAATTTAATTTAATTTAATTTAATTTAATTTAATTTAATTTAATTTAATTTAATTTAATTTAATTTAATTTAATTTAATTTAATTTAATTTAATTTAATTTAATTTAATTTAATTTAATTTAATTTAATTTAATTTAATTTAATTTAATTTAATTTAATTTAATTTAATTTAATTTAATTTAATTTAATTTAATTTAATTTAATTTAATTTAATTTAATTTAATTTAATTTAATTTAATTTAATTTAATTTAATTTAATTTAATTTAATTTAATTTAATTTAATTTAATTTAATTTAATTTAATTTAATTTAATTTAATTTAATTTAATTTAATTTAATTTAATTTAATTTAATTTAATTTAATTTAATTTAATTTAATTTAATTTAATTTAATTTAATTTAATTTAATTTAATTTAATTTAATTTAATTTAATTTAATTTAATTTAATTTAATTTAATTTAATTTAATTTAATTTAATTTAATTTAATTTAATTTAATTTAATTTAATTTAATTTAATTTAATTTAATTTAATTTAATTTAATTTAATTTAATTTAATTTAATTTAATTTAATTTAATTTAATTTAATTTAATTTAATTTAATTTAATTTAATTTAATTTAATTTAATTTAATTTAATTTAATTTAATTTAATTTAATTTAATTTAATTTAATTTAATTTAATTTAATTTAATTTAATTTAATTTAATTTAATTTAATTTAATTTAATTTAATTTAATTTAATTTAATTTAATTTAATTTAATTTAATTTAATTTAATTTAATTTAATTTAATTTAATTTAATTTAATTTAATTTAATTTAATTTAATTTAATTTAATTTAATTTAATTTAATTTAATTTAATTTAATTTAATTTAATTTAATTTAATTTAATTTAATTTAATTTAATTTAATTTAATTTAATTTAATTTAATTTAATTTAATTTAATTTAATTTAATTTAATTTAATTTAATTTAATTTAATTTAATTTAATTTAATTTAATTTAATTTAATTTAATTTAATTTAATTTAATTTAATTTAATTTAATTTAATTTAATTTAATTTAATTTAATTTAATTTAATTTAATTTAATTTAATTTAATTTAATTTAATTTAATTTAATTTAATTTAATTTAATTTAATTTAATTTAATTTAATTTAATTTAATTTAATTTAATTTAATTTAATTTAATTTAATTTAATTTAATTTAATTTAATTTAATTTAATTTAATTTAATTTAATTTAATTTAATTTAATTTAATTTAATTTAATTTAATTTAATTTAATTTAATTTAATTTAATTTAATTTAATTTAATTTAATTTAATTTAATTTAATTTAATTTAATTTAATTTAATTTAATTTAATTTAATTTAATTTAATTTAATTTAATTTAATTTAATTTAATTTAATTTAATTTAATTTAATTTAATTTAATTTAATTTAATTTAATTTAATTTAATTTAATTTAATTTAATTTAATTTAATTTAATTTAATTTAATTTAATTTAATTTAATTTAATTTAATTTAATTTAATTTAATTTAATTTAATTTAATTTAATTTAATTTAATTTAATTTAATTTAATTTAATTTAATTTAATTTAATTTAATTTAATTTAATTTAATTTAATTTAATTTAATTTAATTTAATTTAATTTAATTTAATTTAATTTAATTTAATTTAATTTAATTTAATTTAATTTAATTTAATTTAATTTAATTTAATTTAATTTAATTTAATTTAATTTAATTTAATTTAATTTAATTTAATTTAATTTAATTTAATTTAATTTAATTTAATTTAATTTAATTTAATTTAATTTAATTTAATTTAATTTAATTTAATTTAATTTAATTTAATTTAATTTAATTTAATTTAATTTAATTTAATTTAATTTAATTTAATTTAATTTAATTTAATTTAATTTAATTTAATTTAATTTAATTTAATTTAATTTAATTTAATTTAATTTAATTTAATTTAATTTAATTTAATTTAATTTAATTTAATTTAATTTAATTTAATTTAATTTAATTTAATTTAATTTAATTTAATTTAATTTAATTTAATTTAATTTAATTTAATTTAATTTAATTTAATTTAATTTAATTTAATTTAATTTAATTTAATTTAATTTAATTTAATTTAATTTAATTTAATTTAATTTAATTTAATTTAATTTAATTTAATTTAATTTAATTTAATTTAATTTAATTTAATTTAATTTAATTTAATTTAATTTAATTTAATTTAATTTAATTTAATTTAATTTAATTTAATTTAATTTAATTTAATTTAATTTAATTTAATTTAATTTAATTTAATTTAATTTAATTTAATTTAATTTAATTTAATTTAATTTAATTTAATTTAATTTAATTTAATTTAATTTAATTTAATTTAATTTAATTTAATTTAATTTAATTTAATTTAATTTAATTTAATTTAATTTAATTTAATTTAATTTAATTTAATTTAATTTAATTTAATTTAATTTAATTTAATTTAATTTAATTTAATTTAATTTAATTTAATTTAATTTAATTTAATTTAATTTAATTTAATTTAATTTAATTTAATTTAATTTAATTTAATTTAATTTAATTTAATTTAATTTAATTTAATTTAATTTAATTTAATTTAATTTAATTTAATTTAATTTAATTTAATTTAATTTAATTTAATTTAATTTAATTTAATTTAATTTAATTTAATTTAATTTAATTTAATTTAATTTAATTTAATTTAATTTAATTTAATTTAATTTAATTTAATTTAATTTAATTTAATTTAATTTAATTTAATTTAATTTAATTTAATTTAATTTAATTTAATTTAATTTAATTTAATTTAATTTAATTTAATTTAATTTAATTTAATTTAATTTAATTTAATTTAATTTAATTTAATTTAATTTAATTTAATTTAATTTAATTTAATTTAATTTAATTTAATTTAATTTAATTTAATTTAATTTAATTTAATTTAATTTAATTTAATTTAATTTAATTTAATTTAATTTAATTTAATTTAATTTAATTTAATTTAATTTAATTTAATTTAATTTAATTTAATTTAATTTAATTTAATTTAATTTAATTTAATTTAATTTAATTTAATTTAATTTAATTTAATTTAATTTAATTTAATTTAATTTAATTTAATTTAATTTAATTTAATTTAATTTAATTTAATTTAATTTAATTTAATTTAATTTAATTTAATTTAATTTAATTTAATTTAATTTAATTTAATTTAATTTAATTTAATTTAATTTAATTTAATTTAATTTAATTTAATTTAATTTAATTTAATTTAATTTAATTTAATTTAATTTAATTTAATTTAATTTAATTTAATTTAATTTAATTTAATTTAATTTAATTTAATTTAATTTAATTTAATTTAATTTAATTTAATTTAATTTAATTTAATTTAATTTAATTTAATTTAATTTAATTTAATTTAATTTAATTTAATTTAATTTAATTTAATTTAATTTAATTTAATTTAATTTAATTTAATTTAATTTAATTTAATTTAATTTAATTTAATTTAATTTAATTTAATTTAATTTAATTTAATTTAATTTAATTTAATTTAATTTAATTTAATTTAATTTAATTTAATTTAATTTAATTTAATTTAATTTAATTTAATTTAATTTAATTTAATTTAATTTAATTTAATTTAATTTAATTTAATTTAATTTAATTTAATTTAATTTAATTTAATTTAATTTAATTTAATTTAATTTAATTTAATTTAATTTAATTTAATTTAATTTAATTTAATTTAATTTAATTTAATTTAATTTAATTTAATTTAATTTAATTTAATTTAATTTAATTTAATTTAATTTAATTTAATTTAATTTAATTTAATTTAATTTAATTTAATTTAATTTAATTTAATTTAATTTAATTTAATTTAATTTAATTTAATTTAATTTAATTTAATTTAATTTAATTTAATTTAATTTAATTTAATTTAATTTAATTTAATTTAATTTAATTTAATTTAATTTAATTTAATTTAATTTAATTTAATTTAATTTAATTTAATTTAATTTAATTTAATTTAATTTAATTTAATTTAATTTAATTTAATTTAATTTAATTTAATTTAATTTAATTTAATTTAATTTAATTTAATTTAATTTAATTTAATTTAATTTAATTTAATTTAATTTAATTTAATTTAATTTAATTTAATTTAATTTAATTTAATTTAATTTAATTTAATTTAATTTAATTTAATTTAATTTAATTTAATTTAATTTAATTTAATTTAATTTAATTTAATTTAATTTAATTTAATTTAATTTAATTTAATTTAATTTAATTTAATTTAATTTAATTTAATTTAATTTAATTTAATTTAATTTAATTTAATTTAATTTAATTTAATTTAATTTAATTTAATTTAATTTAATTTAATTTAATTTAATTTAATTTAATTTAATTTAATTTAATTTAATTTAATTTAATTTAATTTAATTTAATTTAATTTAATTTAATTTAATTTAATTTAATTTAATTTAATTTAATTTAATTTAATTTAATTTAATTTAATTTAATTTAATTTAATTTAATTTAATTTAATTTAATTTAATTTAATTTAATTTAATTTAATTTAATTTAATTTAATTTAATTTAATTTAATTTAATTTAATTTAATTTAATTTAATTTAATTTAATTTAATTTAATTTAATTTAATTTAATTTAATTTAATTTAATTTAATTTAATTTAATTTAATTTAATTTAATTTAATTTAATTTAATTTAATTTAATTTAATTTAATTTAATTTAATTTAATTTAATTTAATTTAATTTAATTTAATTTAATTTAATTTAATTTAATTTAATTTAATTTAATTTAATTTAATTTAATTTAATTTAATTTAATTTAATTTAATTTAATTTAATTTAATTTAATTTAATTTAATTTAATTTAATTTAATTTAATTTAATTTAATTTAATTTAATTTAATTTAATTTAATTTAATTTAATTTAATTTAATTTAATTTAATTTAATTTAATTTAATTTAATTTAATTTAATTTAATTTAATTTAATTGAATTACAATTTATTTTCAATTACAAAATATGTGTTTTCTTGGAGTTTACTTGACACTTTTCAAATTTACTTGGATATTAAATATGTGCTGATTATAATTTTAAATTGAGTGATTTAGATATGTTATATGTAATTCAGTCGAATATTAATAATATTTAAGATATGTATGTACATATGTATATAATTCAAAGTATGTATATAGTTCAATGTATATGTAATTCAGTTTAGTTTAATAAATAAATGTAGTTTAATGTGTGGATATATTGTGATGTGACGGATGGCTGTTACAATCTCCCCCTCTGCCTCATGGATCGTCTCGAGAATGTGGCAGGATCAGATAAAGTGGTAGAAACAGGTGAAGTCATCCTTCTTTTAATACTGGAATTAGGTTTGGTAGTTTCCGGGCTGGGATTATTCTTCTTGGTAGGTCTGCCTCTTTTTCTGAAAGATATAATTGGGTTAGGAGTAGGTAGTTCATCTGAACCACCAGAAAATGGTGTAAGCATCGATGCGTGGTAAGTACCCAATGGTACGGAGGGATCATCTTCTTTGGCAATGGTAAAGGTAGTAGAACCCTTCTTTGCCGAAATTATATAGGGTCCGTCTCGTTTTGGAGCCAACTTAGCTGTAAAACCTTTTGATGCTTTACTGATAGGATGTGTTTTAACCAGAACTTTATCGCCAATTTCGAATTTGTCGTGGGGTCTTCGCTTCCTATCCGCATATACTTTGTTTCGATGTTGAGACTTTTCAGATACTTCTTTCGCTTCTTTTAATGTTTCAGCCATTTTCAGTAAATGTGGAGTTATTTGTGGTATAAAATTTTCTGATTGGATAATGGCCTTCAAGTCGTGATGGACCTCATCTGGGGTTCGTAGTTCTCGTCCAAAAGTCAGAAATGCTGGTGAAAACCCAGTGCTTTCGCACTTTGCTGTGTTCATCGCAAAACGTATAACTGGAAGTTTGAGATTCCATGATGTGTGCTGGTTTCCAACTAAGATAGATAGCTGGGTTTTGAGATCTCGATTCTTCCTCTCAACAGGATTTGCTTCCGGGTGATAAACAGGAGTGAAGGATTGCTTTATCCCTAAGCAAAAAGTAAGTTTCTGCATAAGAGCAGAGATGAATTGGGTTCCATTATCGCTATGAAGTCGTCGTGGAACACCATAACGCAGGAACACTTCATTTAATAGGGTAAGTGCACAGTTTTCAGCTGTACCTTCTTTCAACGGAAATAGTTCCACCCAACGGCTGCATAAATCTTCTACAATCAGTATCCATTGGTGGCCGCTGGCACTTGCAGGTAATGGTCCAAAAAGATCTACGGCTATGACCTCGAATCTTTGAGTGCTTGGTGTTGTTTGTAACAAACCAGCTGGTTTCAAATTAGAAGATTTGTATCGTTGACATTCAAGGCAAACTTTGACATGATTAGCTACGTCAGTCCTCATACCAGGCCAATAGTAACGGCTAGAGATACGAGCTAGTGTCTTTTCAACGCCATAGTGTCCAGCTGTAGAGTCATCATGATATTTCTTCAACATCATTGCCTTCATTGTTTTTGGGATAACAAGTTGACCATTTTCAGAATCTTCTTCTGAGCAGTAACGATATAAAACTCCATCAATCATAATGTATCCACGATTAGTCCAGCGAATTAAATTATCATCGTTATTTTCGAAGGAATCGATGATTGTTTTCAAATCTGGATCGGCCAGTTGTTCGTCTCTTATTTCTTTTGCTCCTCGTCTTGGTATATCTACTTCTATTGAACAAATAACACAATCTTCTTGTATATGTTCTTTGTCAGGACATGGTGGTCGAGAAAGTGTATCGGCAACGGCGTTATTTCTACCAGGATTATAACCTATTTCAATATTGTATGGCTGTAGTTGAAGTGCCCATCTTGCGAGTCTTCCGGTAGGAGACTTTAAGGTCATTAACCATTTTAAGGGCTGGTGGTCGGTTAATATTTTGACTTCAGACCCTTCTATGTATCCTCTGAACTTTTCAACTGCCCATACTACAGCGAGTGCTTCTCGTTCAGTCGTAGAGTAGTTTCGTTCTGCAGGTAAAAGTAAACGGCTTGCATATTCCACAGGGTGTTCCATTTCATTCTCCCCCTGGAGTAAAACAGCACCGATAGCATAGCCGCTGGCATCGGTTTTCAATATAAATGGAATTCCCTCTCTGACTTGCTGTAAAATCGGAGCAGATGTCAATAACTTTTTTAGCATATCAAAAGCGTATTGCTCTTCCATTTCCCACTTCCAGATTACTTTTTTTTTTGTTAAATTAGACAGTGGTTTGGAAATATCAGCAAAATTTGGTATAAACCTTCTATACCAGGAACACGTTTGTAAGAATGATAACACTTGTTTCTGATTTTTAGGTGCAGGTCGTAATAGAATGGCATCTGTCTTGGCGGGGTCAACTTTGAAGCCATCTGGTGTCAAAACATGACCCAAATATTTAATTTCTGATAAGCAAAATTTGCATTTCTTACGGTTAAGGCGAAAACCGAACTGTTTTAAACGTTCGAAAACTTTCTGTAAGTCTTTCAGGTGCTCTGTAAGGCTTTCGGAGCAGATGATAATGTCATCAAGGTAGGCAAGTATCAAGATTTGGGGCAAACCATTTCGAAATTTGTCAATCAAACGTTGAAATGTTGCTGGTGCATTTCGAAGTCCGAACGGCATTCGATTGAAGACGTAGCTTCCGAAAGGAGTAACAAAAGCGGTTTTGGGTTGATCTTCTTTTGCTACCTTTATCTGCCAGTATCCAGAACGAAGATCCAATGTGGACATAAAAGGTGTGCTTTTGGCTGCATGAAGAAGGTCATCGATTCGTGGTAGAGGATAACGATCCGGGGTGGTTATAGCGTTAAGTTTACGGTAATCTATACAGACTCGTATGCTGCCATCACTCTTCGGAACCATAACGACTGGGAAAGCCCAAGGCGATTCTTTTTCTTCGATTATGCCTTTTTGCAGCATTGCATCAATTTCGGCTTTAAGCTGGATTTTCCTAGCAGGTGAAATTCTGTAAGGGGCGTTGAAGATCGGTTTTTGTATTCCGGTGTTGATTCTATGTTCAATATACGGTATAGGGGTTGTTATTTCGCCAAATAAGTCGTTTTGCTCTCTAAGTATTGCTTCAAGTTGCAACTTTTCTGGTGGATTTATGCCGTAACCTTCTTCTGGACGTAGCTTGATGTCGATAGAGTTAAGTATAAACCAGTCATCAACACTTGCTTCTACCCTTTTTGGTTCACTGAAGAGGTCACTACATTTTTCTGGTGTTTTTATCTCTTGAGGAATCGCATCTGAGAAGATCGCTTGAATTCCGTGAGGTGAATAATCATTTTGCCTTATGCGTTTTGGAGTGTTGCCAATAGGACTTAGGACCTCATGACTTTCAACCCAAGTAAGGTACGCTGATACTTCTTTCAGCTTGTCATCTTTCTCCAATGCTGTGTGGTATCTTGATTTTTGTTTCGACTGTAGAGACTTAAAGTGGCTTTCGGCTGCTGGCAGTTTTGTTACGGTACATTTCGCAAGCTTAAAATCGAAAATGGTTGCTGGATCATCGATGAAATGGAAAGCTCTCTGAGCGATGTTCAGAACTAATCCACATTGTTCGAGGAAGTCTATACCAAGCAGAGTTCGGTTTCCTTTGGCTTGTGGTAATGCGATAAATCGGATTTTCCGTAATCGTTTCCCAATAATGATGTCCACCACCGTGGAGTGAACGATTTGTTTCCTGGGAATTCCGTCTGCCAAAGTAACTTCTGCATTAACTTTTTGGAATTTGCAACCTTTTTTATTGAGCTGTTCGTATAAACGTGATCCTGCGAAACTGGTTCTAGCTGCCGTATCGATGTATGCTTCACCCTTGAGGCCATTTATATTGATGTCAACAGTAGGAACATTTCTCCCAATAACGGTTGATTCAATCAAGTTGAAATCTAGCAAGGTTGGGCTATTAGCATTCTTGTTGCTACAAGTTGGACAATTTGTTCTGCAATAACCTGCTGCTCCGCAACCGTAGCAATTAAGGGTTGGCTTTTTTGCTTCGCTTTGGTTGTTTGCTTTCTTAAAACATTGCTCCGCTAAATGTCCTTGCTTTCTGCAGAATGTGCAACGCTTTTTCTTTGTATCCTCAACAGGTATACTTGGAGGTTTGGCTTCTTTCCGAGTTATTTCAACTTCTCGAGCTTCCTTTAAAAGCTCCTGGAAAGTCTTTACCGATCTTCTAGGAACTTTTTCCCTTATAAAGAGAAGAATTTGTCCATAGACCATGTTCATCATGATTTCTTCAGAAATTTTATCCGTCAACTGGGAAAATAGTGTTCGTTTCTTGCATATAAATACGTCAATCGACTCGTTGACTTTTTGTTTTTCTTCGAAAAGTTCTGAATATATTCTCCATGCCGGTTTTGGTGGAGCAAAAGATGAACGTATTAGCTTAATTGCCTCATCAAATGTTTTAGCTTCATTTCGTACGCCTTGCCACCAATTCGATGCGAAACCTTCGAGCAATAGAGGGAAACCAATTAAAGCATTACTGTCCGAAACCTTTTCTGCATTCTTATACACGGTGATCGTTGCTATAAAGTCTTCCAATTTGGACGTGTTTCTCTCACCATCAAATCGAGCGGTGCACCTGCTGAACGTACCGTGGTTTTCCTTAACACCAATAGCAGCTACCAAACGATTAAGCTGATCTTCAGACATAGCGATCGGTTTATCCATCTTGGTTGATTCGAATGAACAAGTTTTTAGTTTGTGGGGCGAGTTTTTCTCAGTTATTGTTGACTCAAAGTCGGATTCTGTTGATTCAAACTCAGATTCAAACTCAGATTCTGATGAAGAACTTTTTTCTGTATATTGTATCTTTGTTTTCGTCGCTAATCGATCGCTTTTTCTCATAAGTGCCTTGTCGAAAAAAAAAATTTTGACTTAAGCGGGTTTAACTGTAGTGTAGCTGATGCGGTTGTGCTATGTTCAAAATGTTTCTGTGCCAACGAAACAACGAGGGAGGAAAAAAAAAAATTTTTGACGCACTTAAACGGGTTTGACTGTAGTGCGGTTAGTGTGGTTTTATTGTAGTTCAACTGTTCTCCTTTATGGTTTGTTAACGAGCAACAAAAAAAATTTTTTTTTTTTTTTTTTTTTTTAAAAGAACTAAATCGGGTTTGATTGTGGTAGTAGACGGGTTCTACTGTATTCGTTTTCCTCCTTTTGGTATTTTGCTATCAAAGCAACCCAAAAAAAATTTTTTTACACTTAATCGGGTTTTACTGTTTTCAGCCTTAAACGGGTTCTACTGTGCTGTCCACCGATATGAGATGAACAGTTAACAAGTAACAACAAAGTTGGGCGCCAATTGAAGCGTGGTGTTCCGCTTACTGTGTTTTTTGTGGGTGTTTGCCTGTTAGCAGTGGATAACTTTTCGATGTTTAAATTGGTGAGTCAAGCGACCGTCTGTGACGTTCAGCTTGCAGCTTACTGATTATCGAAATAAAAGCGGAAAGAAAAGGGGGGAAGAGCCAGGCGACCATATACTTGTTCAGCCTGTCTACATTCAATGTCGACTCAAAACAATTTGTTTAATAATGAAAAGACTTGTTACTCCAACTTAGTGTTGTATGCTTACAAGATGACTTTATTAAACAGACTGCAATAGTTTAACAATTTGCTCGCTCTTTTATACTTAATTTCAGTGGCACATTACAATTTATTTTCAATTACAAAATATGTGTTTTCTTGGAGTTTACTTGACACTTTTCAAATTTACTTGGATATTAAATATGTGCTGATTATAATTTTAAATTGAGTGATTTAGATATGTTATATGTAATTCAGTCGAATATTAATAATATTTAAGATATGTATGTACATATGTATATAATTCAAAGTATGTATATAGTTCAATGTATATGTAATTCAGTTTAGTTTAATAAATAAATGTAGTTTAATGTGTGGATATATTGTGATGTGACGGATGGCTGTTACAAATTTAATTTAATTTAATTTAATTTAATTTAATTTAATTTAATTTAATTTAATTTAATTTAATTTAATTTAATTTAATTTAATTTAATTTAATTTAATTTAATTTAATTTAATTTAATTTAATTTAATTTAATTTAATTTAATTTAATTTAATTTAATTTAATTTAATTTAATTTAATTTAATTTAATTTAATTTAATTTAATTTAATTTAATAATTTAATTTAATTTAATTTAATTTAATTTAATTTAATTTAATTTAATTTAATTTAATTTAATTTAATTTAATTTAATTTAATTTAATTTAATTTAATTTAATTTAATTTAATTTAATTTAATTTAATTTAATTTAATTTAATTTAATTTAATTTAATTTAATTTAATTTAATTTAATTTAATTTAATTTAATTTAATTTAATTTAATTTAATTTAATTTAATTTAATTTAATTTAATTTAATTTAATTTAATTTAATTTAATTTAATTTAATTTAATTTAATTTAATTTAATTTAATTTAATTTAATTTAATTTAATTTAATTTAATTTAATTTAATTTAATTTAATTTAATTTAATTTAATTTAATTTAATTTAATTTAATTTAATTTAATTTAATTTAATTTAATTTAATTTAATTTAATTTAATTTAATTTAATTTAATTTAATTTAATTTAATTTAATTTAATTTAATTTAATTTAATTTAATTTAATTTAATTTAATTTAATTTAATTTAATTTAATTTAATTTAATTTAATTTAATTTAATTTAATTTAATTTAATTTAATTTAATTTAATTTAATTTAATTTAATTTAATTTAATTTAATTTAATTTAATTTAATTTAATTTAATTTAATTTAATTTAATTTAATTTAATTTAATTTAATTTAATTTAATTTAATTTAATTTAATTTAATTTAATTTAATTTAATTTAATTTAATTTAATTTAATTTAATTTAATTTAATTTAATTTAATTTAATTTAATTTAATTTAATTTAATTTAATTTAATTTAATTTAATTTAATTTAATTTAATTTAATTTAATTTAATTTAATTTAATTTAATTTAATTTAATTTAATTTAATTTAATTTAATTTAATTTAATTTAATTTAATTTAATTTAATTTAATTTAATTTAATTTAATTTAATTTAATTTAATTTAATTTAATTTAATTTAATTTAATTTAATTTAATTTAATTTAATTTAATTTAATTTAATTTAATTTAATTTAATTTAATTTAATTTAATTTAATTTAATTTAATTTAATTTAATTTAATTTAATTTAATTTAATTTAATTTAATTTAATTTAATTTAATTTAATTTAATTTAATTTAATTTAATTTAATTTAATTTAATTAATTTAATTTAATTTAATTTAATTTAATTTAATTTAATTTAATTTAATTTAATTTAATTTAATTTAATTTAATTTAATTTAATTTAATTTAATTTAATTTAATTTAATTTAATTTAATTTAATTTAATTTAATTTAATTTAATTTAATTTAATTTAATTTAATTTAATTTAATTTAATTTAATTTAATTTAATTTAATTTAATTTAATTTAATTTAATTTAATTTAATTTAATTTAATTTAATTTAATTTAATTTAATTTAATTTAATTTAATTTAATTTAATTTAATTTAATTTAATTTAATTTAATTTAATTTAATTTAATTTAATTTAATTTAATTTAATTTAATTTAATTTAATTTAATTTAATTTAATTTAATTTAATTTAATTTAATTTAATTTAATTTAATTTAATTTAATTTAATTTAATTTAATTTAATTTAATTTAATTTAATTTAATTTAATTTAATTTAATTTAATTTAATTTAATTTAATTTAATTTAATTTAATTTAATTTAATTTAATTTAATTTAATTTAATTTAATTTAATTTAATTTAATTTAATTTAATTTAATTTAATTTAATTTAATTTAATTTAATTTAATTTAATTTAATTTAATTTAATTTAATTTAATTTAATTTAATTTAATTTAATTTAATTTAATTTAATTTAATTTAATTTAATTTAATTTAATTTAATTTAATTTAATTTAATTTAATTTAATTTAATTTAATTTAATTTAATTTAATTTAATTTAATTTAATTTAATTTAATTTAATTTAATTTAATTTAATTTAATTTAATTTAATTTAATTTAATTTAATTTAATTTAATTTAATTTAATTTAATTTAATTTAATTTAATTTAATTTAATTTAATTTAATTTAATTTAATTTAATTTAATTTAATTTAATTTAATTTAATTTAATTTAATTTAATTTAATTTAATTTAATTTAATTTAATTTAATTTAATTTAATTTAATTTAATTTAATTTAATTTAATTTAATTTAATTTAATTTAATTTAATTTAATTTAATTTAATTTAATTTAATTTAATTTAATTTAATTTAATTTAATTTAATTTAATTTAATTTAATTTAATTTAATTTAATTTAATTTAATTTAATTTAATTTAATTTAATTTAATTTAATTTAATTTAATTTAATTTAATTTAATTTAATTTAATTTAATTTAATTTAATTTAATTTAATTTAATTTAATTTAATTTAATTTAATTTAATTTAATTTAATTTAATTTAATTTAATTTAATTTAATTTAATTTAATTTAATTTAATTTAATTTAATTTAATTTAATTTAATTTAATTTAATTTAATTTAATTTAATTTAATTTAATTTAATTTAATTTAATTTAATTTAATTTAATTTAATTTAATTTAATTTAATTTAATTTAATTTAATTTAATTTAATTTAATTTAATTTAATTTAATTTAATTTAATTTAATTTAATTTAATTTAATTTAATTTAATTTAATTTAATTTAATTTAATTTAATTTAATTTAATTTAATTTAATTTAATTTAATTTAATTTAATTTAATTTAATTTAATTTAATTTAATTTAATTTAATTTAATTTAATTTAATTTAATTTAATTTAATTTAATTTAATTTAATTTAATTTAATTTAATTTAATTTAATTTAATTTAATTTAATTTAATTTAATTTAATTTAATTTAATTTAATTTAATTTAATTTAATTTAATTTAATTTAATTTAATTTAATTTAATTTAATTTAATTTAATTTAATTTAATTTAATTTAATTTAATTTAATTTAATTTAATTTAATTTAATTTAATTTAATTTAATTTAATTTAATTTAATTTAATTTAATTTAATTTAATTTAATTTAATTTAATTTAATTTAATTTAATTTAATTTAATTTAATTTAATTTAATTTAATTTAATTTAATTTAATTTAATTTAATTTAATTTAATTTAATTTAATTTAATTTAATTTAATTTAATTTAATTTAATTTAATTTAATTTAATTTAATTTAATTTAATTTAATTTAATTTAATTTAATTTAATTTAATTTAATTTAATTTAATTTAATTTAATTTAATTTAATTTAATTTAATTTAATTTAATTTAATTTAATTTAATTTAATTTAATTTAATTTAATTTAATTTAATTTAATTTAATTTAATTTAATTTAATTTAATTTAATTTAATTTAATTTAATTTAATTTAATTTAATTTAATTTAATTTAATTTAATTTAATTTAATTTAATTTAATTTAATTTAATTTAATTTAATTTAATTTAATTTAATTTAATTTAATTTAATTTAATTTAATTTAATTTAATTTAATTTAATTTAATTTAATTTAATTTAATTTAATTTAATTTAATTTAATTTAATTTAATTTAATTTAATTTAATTTAATTTAATTTAATTTAATTTAATTTAATTTAATTTAATTTAATTTAATTTAATTTAATTTAATTTAATTTAATTTAATTTAATTTAATTTAATTTAATTTAATTTAATTTAATTTAATTTAATTTAATTTAATTTAATTTAATTTAATTTAATTTAATTTAATTTAATTTAATTTAATTTAATTTAATTTAATTTAATTTAATTTAATTTAATTTAATTTAATTTAATTTAATTTAATTTAATTTAATTTAATTTAATTTAATTTAATTTAATTTAATTTAATTTAATTTAATTTAATTTAATTTAATTTAATTTAATTTAATTTAATTTAATTTAATTTAATTTAATTTAATTTAATTTAATTTAATTTAATTTAATTTAATTTAATTTAATTTAATTTAATTTAATTTAATTTAATTTAATTTAATTTAATTTAATTTAATTTAATTTAATTTAATTTAATTTAATTTAATTTAATTTAATTTAATTTAATTTAATTTAATTTAATTTAATTTAATTTAATTTAATTTAATTTAATTTAATTTAATTTAATTTAATTTAATTTAATTTAATTTAATTTAATTTAATTTAATTTAATTTAATTTAATTTAATTTAATTTAATTTAATTTAATTTAATTTAATTTAATTTAATTTAATTTAATTTAATTTAATTTAATTTAATTTAATTTAATTTAATTTAATTTAATTTAATTTAATTTAATTTAATTTAATTTAATTTAATTTAATTTAATTTAATTTAATTTAATTTAATTTAATTTAATTTAATTTAATTTAATTTAATTTAATTTAATTTAATTTAATTTAATTTAATTTAATTTAATTTAATTTAATTTAATTTAATTTAATTTAATTTAATTTAATTTAATTTAATTTAATTTAATTTAATTTAATTTAATTTAATTTAATTTAATTTAATTTAATTTAATTTAATTTAATTTAATTTAATTTAATTTAATTTAATTTAATTTAATTTAATTTAATTTAATTTAATTTAATTTAATTTAATTTAATTTAATTTAATTTAATTTAATTTAATTTAATTTAATTTAATTTAATTTAATTTAATTTAATTTAATTTAATTTAATTTAATTTAATTTAATTTAATTTAATTTAATTTAATTTAATTTAATTTAATTTAATTTAATTTAATTTAATTTAATTTAATTTAATTTAATTTAATTTAATTTAATTTAATTTAATTTAATTTAATTTAATTTAATTTAATTTAATTTAATTTAATTTAATTTAATTTAATTTAATTTAATTTAATTTAATTTAATTTAATTTAATTTAATTTAATTTAATTTAATTTAATTTAATTTAATTTAATTTAATTTAATTTAATTTAATTTAATTTAATTTAATTTAATTTAATTTAATTTAATTTAATTTAATTTAATTTAATTTAATTTAATTTAATTTAATTTAATTTAATTTAATTTAATTTAATTTAATTTAATTTAATTTAATTTAATTTAATTTAATTTAATTTAATTTAATTTAATTTAATTTAATTTAATTTAATTTAATTTAATTTAATTTAATTTAATTTAATTTAATTTAATTTAATTTAATTTAATTTAATTTAATTTAATTTAATTTAATTTAATTTAATTTAATTTAATTTAATTTAATTTAATTTAATTTAATTTAATTTAATTTAATTTAATTTAATTTAATTTAATTTAATTTAATTTAATTTAATTTAATTTAATTTAATTTAATTTAATTTAATTTAATTTAATTTAATTTAATTTAATTTAATTTAATTTAATTTAATTTAATTTAATTTAATTTAATTTAATTTAATTTAATTTAATTTAATTTAATTTAATTTAATTTAATTTAATTTAATTTAAATTAAATTAAATTAAATTAAATTAAATTAAATTAAATTAAATTAAATTAAATTAAATTAAATTAAATTAAATTAAATTAAATTAAATTAAATTAAATTAAATTAAATTAAATTAAATTAAATTAAATTAAATTAAATTAAATTAAATTAAATTAAATTAAATTAAATTAAATTAAATTAAATTAAATTAAATTAAATTAAATTAAATTAAATTAAATTAAATTAAATTAAATTAAATTAAATTAAATTAAATTAAATTAAATTAAATTAAATTAAATTAAATTAAATTAAATTAAATTAAATTAAATTAAATTAAATTAAATTAAATTAAATTAAATTAAATTAAATTAAATTAAATTAAATTAAATTAAATTAAATTAAATTAAATTAAATTAAATTAAATTAAATTAAATTAAATTAAATTAAATTAAATTAAATTAAATTAAATTAAATTAAATTAAATTAAATTAAATTAAATTAAATTAAATTAAATTAAATTAAATTAAATTAAATTAAATTAAATTAAATTAAATTAAATTAAATTAAATTAAATTAAATTAAATTAAATTAAATTAAATTAAATTAAATTAAATTAAATTAAATTAAATTAAATTAAATTAAATTAAATTAAATTAAATTAAATTAAATTAAATTAAATTAAATTAAATTAAATTAAATTAAATTAAATTAAATTAAATTAAATTAAATTAAATTAAATTAAATTAAATTAAATTAAATTAAATTAAATTAAATTAAATTAAATTAAATTAAATTAAATTAAATTAAATTAAATTAAATTAAATTAAATTAAATTAAATTAAATTAAATTAAATTAAATTAAATTAAATTAAATTAAATTAAATTAAATTAAATTAAATTAAATTAAATTAAATTAAATTAAATTAAATTAAATTAAATTAAATTAAATTAAATTAAATTAAATTAAATTAAATTTAATTTAAATTAAATTAAATTAAATTAAATTAAATTAAATTAAATTAAATTAAATTAAATTTAGTCGCAATTGCGACTAAAAAATAAGCGCGTTATTTGCGTTTGGTGCAAAAAGGCAACTGAATGATCTGTTTTTCTTTTTTATTTATTGTTTAACTATCCATGTATTGATTGATAGTTCGAAATATACCCACGAAATAACTAATTTTGATGTGTTTTAATATTCATAAATCAAAATCTGGAAGCAAATTTATTACATTTTGGTGCAAATGAGGGGAAAATCCAAAATTTCAAAAATCGCAGTAATTACTAATATTGTTTATTTAGCCTAAAACTTTATTAAAAAGATGTGAAAATATGCAAATTTTAAAACATTCGTGAAATAATTTATTTTTCAAAGTTTTTTTTTTTACTTCCCACAAAAAGTTAAATTTGGACTTGCCCCCTTTTGGTGCAAGGTCCCTAATTGCAATGGCTTATCAATGAAGTGTGCAAATAATTCGGTAAATGTTAACAGCGATCCCAATTTCAATAAACACAGCGACCAAAAATATGATTTAAGAATATTATATTTTGGTTCCAAAAGCAACCTAATTGATGGTTTAAAGCAAAAAAAAGTATGTACTTCAAAATGTTCAAGTTGCTATTTTGCAACTTTGAAAAAATAAGTAATTCCTACAGAAATAAAGTACTTACTACTTTTTATGCATATGGAATAAAGTTTTTACTGAAAAAATTCATCCGAAAAAAGTAAGTTCTATGGCTCAAAGTAAATACTTGATTTTAAGCATTTACTGCATTTTTATGCATATCAAAAAAGTAACTACTTTAAAAAGTGTGAGTGCCGGGACTCACGGTTAAGATGTGTAAATATCAACATTCGTCCGAATGCCTCATAGACCGAGAGCCTACATCAAATTTAGGGTGTGGATGATAGCAAAATTTACTGGTATTTTTATATAGATCTTAACTTTGCATCAAAATCGGTAATGATGCATGGAAAATGCGCTTTTTAGTTTACCGACAAAGGCCCCAACTACGCTTATAAAAAGTTAAGATCTATCTAAACATACCAGTGAATTTTTGCGATCACTCACACCGACAAACAGCAGTGGGCTCTTAGCCAATCATTAAAATTATATTTAAAAATATTTTCCAGTCAATGACCTTATTTCGTCTAATTTGCCAAAAAAGGCAGCCTTCTATGTTAAAACCCTGCAGCCATGATGAAAGCGCAGTCCATGTACTATATGGTCTAAGCAACCAACCATATTTCAACCCAAACTGAACTCGACTTTTTGATTTCGTATATAAACACTCAGTGTTTAGTTACTGAGCATCACTGATCTCTATATACACTGGATAGTGTATTCATCCAAAATTTTTGAGGCAAAAATATAGTCGTGGCCGGTACCTTCATATAACAGTATAACAGCGGCGCCAGCGGTATGGACGCTACTGGACCTGGATTTTCTTTTATTTTTTTTCAGTATTTATAGCCGCAATGCCTGTCGGCATCAACTGACATCAAATAAATGCTCAATTACGGAAAATATCTTCCATCTCTTTTTTTTCGTTCGTATGGAGCGAGATATGAGGTCGTGGCCGGTACCCTCTCAAAAATTGGCTCACAAAAACTGTTATACACTATAGGCTATTCACTATCCAGTGTATTATAGAGATCAGTGCTGAGCGTAGAATCGTCGTGTAATAGCGTGCGACTCACAGGATGATTTTCAAAGAGAAATTCGAAAAAAGAGTCAGACGCAAAGAATCATCGTGTAATAGGGGACTATTACACGATGAATCTTGTTGCATGCACCTTCTTTGAATTCTTCTTTGTTATTTCGTCCGTTGTTTCAAGCGCTATTACACGTTGAAACCAAAGTCATGAATCTAATTTGATTTAAATTTAATTTAATTTAATTTAATTTAATTTAATTTAAATTTAATTTAATTTAATTTAATTTAATTTAAATTTAATTTAATTTAATTTAATTTAATTTAATTTAATTTAATTTAATTTAATTTAATTTAATTTAATTTAATTTAATTTAATTTAATTTAATTTAATTTAATTTAATTTAATTTAATTTAATTTAATTTAATTTAATTTAATTTAATTTAATTTAATTTAATTTAATTTAATTTAATTTAATTTAATTTAATTTAATTTAATTTAATTTAATTTAATTTAATTTAATTTAATTTAATTTAATTTAATTTAATTTAATTTAATTTAATTTAATTTAATTTAATTTAATTTAATTTAATTTAATTTAATTTAATTTAATTTAATTTAATTTAATTTAATTTAATTTAATTTAATTTAATTTAATTTAATTTAATTTAATTTAATTTAATTTAATTTAATTTAATTTAATTTAATTTAATTTAATTTAATTTAATTTAATTTAATTTAATTTAATTTAATTTAATTTAATTTAATTTAATTTAATTTAATTTAATTTAATTTAATTTAATTTAATTTAATTTAATTTAATTTAATTTAATTTAATTTAATTTAATTTAATTTAATTTAATTTAATTTAATTTAATTTAATTTAATTTAATTTAATTTAATTTAATTTAATTTAATTTAATTTAATTTAATTTAATTTAATTTAATTTAATTTAATTTAATTTAATTTAATTTAATTTAATTTAATTTAATTTAATTTAATTTAATTTAATTTAATTTAATTTAATTTAATTTAATTTAATTTAATTTAATTTAATTTAATTTAATTTAATTTAATTTAATTTAATTTAATTTAATTTAATTTAATTTAATTTAATTTAATTTAATTTAATTTAATTTAATTTAATTTAATTTAATTTAATTTAATTTAATTTAATTTAATTTAATTTAATTTAATTTAATTTAATTTAATTTAATTTAATTTAATTTAATTTAATTTAATTTAATTTAATTTAATTTAATTTAATTTAATTTAATTTAATTTAATTTAATTTAATTTAATTTAATTTAATTTAATTTAATTTAATTTAATTTAATTTAATTTAATTTAATTTAATTTAATTTAATTTAATTTAATTTAATTTAATTTAATTTAATTTAATTTAATTTAATTTAATTTAATTTAATTTAATTTAATTTAATTTAATTTAATTTAATTTAATTTAATTTAATTTAATTTAATTTAATTTAATTTAATTTAATTTAATTTAATTTAATTTAATTTAATTTAATTTAATTTAATTTAATTTAATTTAATTTAATTTAATTTAATTTAATTTAATTTAATTTAATTTAATTTAATTTAATTTAATTTAATTTAATTTAATTTAATTTAATTTAATTTAATTTAATTTAATTTAATTTAATTTAATTTAATTTAATTTAATTTAATTTAATTTAATTTAATTTAATTTAATTTAATTTAATTTAATTTAATTTAATTTAATTTAATTTAATTTAATTTAATTTAATTTAATTTAATTTAATTTAATTTAATTTAATTTAATTTAATTTAATTTAATTTAATTTAATTTAATTTAATTTAATTTAATTTAATTTAATTTAATTTAATTTAATTTAATTTAATTTAATTTAATTTAATTTAATTTAATTTAATTTAATTTAATTTAATTTAATTTAATTTAATTTAATTTAATTTAATTTAATTTAATTTAATTTAATTTAATTTAATTTAATTTAATTTAATTTAATTTAATTTAATTTAATTTAATTTAATTTAATTTAATTTAATTTAATTTAATTTAATTTAATTTAATTTAATTTAATTTAATTTAATTTAATTTAATTTAATTTAATTTAATTTAATTTAATTTAATTTAATTTAATTTAATTTAATTTAATTTAATTTAATTTAATTTAATTTAATTTAATTTAATTTAATTTAATTTAATTTAATTTAATTTAATTTAATTTAATTTAATTTAATTTAATTTAATTTAATTTAATTTAATTTAATTTAATTTAATTTAATTTAATTTAATTTAATTTAATTTAATTTAATTTAATTTAATTTAATTTAATTTAATTTAATTTAATTTAATTTAATTTAATTTAATTTAATTTAATTTAATTTAATTTAATTTAATTTAATTTAATTTAATTTAATTTAATTTAATTTAATTTAATTTAATTTAATTTAATTTAATTTAATTTAATTTAATTTAATTTAATTTAATTTAATTTAATTTAATTTAATTTAATTTAATTTAATTTAATTTAATTTAATTTAATTTAATTTAATTTAATTTAATTTAATTTAATTTAATTTAATTTAATTTAATTTAATTTAATTTAATTTAATTTAATTTAATTTAATTTAATTTAATTTAATTTAATTTAATTTAATTTAATTTAATTTAATTTAATTTAATTTAATTTAATTTAATTTAATTTAATTTAATTTAATTTAATTTAATTTAATTTAATTTAATTTAATTTAATTTAATTTAATTTAATTTAATTTAATTTAATTTAATTTAATTTAATTTAATTTAATTTAATTTAATTTAATTTAATTTAATTTAATTTAATTTAATTTAATTTAATTTAATTTAATTTAATTTAATTTAATTTAATTTAATTTAATTTAATTTAATTTAATTTAATTTAATTTAATTTAATTTAATTTAATTTAATTTAATTTAATTTAATTTAATTTAATTTAATTTAATTTAATTTAATTTAATTTAATTTAATTTAATTTAATTTAATTTAATTTAATTTAATTTAATTTAATTTAATTTAATTTAATTTAATTTAATTTAATTTAATTTAATTTAATTTAATTTAATTTAATTTAATTTAATTTAATTTAATTTAATTTAATTTAATTTAATTTAATTTAATTTAATTTAATTTAATTTAATTTAATTTAATTTAATTTAATTTAATTTAATTTAATTTAATTTAATTTAATTTAATTTAATTTAATTTAATTTAATTTAATTTAATTTAATTTAATTTAATTTAATTTAATTTAATTTAATTTAATTTAATTTAATTTAATTTAATTTAATTTAATTTAATTTAATTTAATTTAATTTAATTTAATTTAATTTAATTTAATTTAATTTAATTTAATTTAATTTAATTTAATTTAATTTAATTTAATTTAATTTAATTTAATTTAATTTAATTTAATTTAATTTAATTTAATTTAATTTAATTTAATTTAATTTAATTTAATTTAATTTAATTTAATTTAATTTAATTTAATTTAATTTAATTTAATTTAATTTAATTTAATTTAATTTAATTTAATTTAATTTAATTTAATTTAATTTAATTTAATTTAATTTAATTTAATTTAATTTAATTTAATTTAATTTAATTTAATTTAATTTAATTTAATTTAATTTAATTTAATTTAATTTAATTTAATTTAATTTAATTTAATTTAATTTAATTTAATTTAATTTAATTTAATTTAATTTAATTTAATTTAATTTAATTTAATTTAATTTAATTTAATTTAATTTAATTTAATTTAATTTAATTTAATTTAATTTAATTTAATTTAATTTAATTTAATTTAATTTAATTTAATTTAATTTAATTTAATTTAATTTAATTTAATTTAATTTAATTTAATTTAATTTAATTTAATTTAATTTAATTTAATTTAATTTAATTTAATTTAATTTAATTTAATTTAATTTAATTTAATTTAATTTAATTTAATTTAATTTAATTTAATTTAATTTAATTTAATTTAATTTAATTTAATTTAATTTAATTTAATTTAATTTAATTTAATTTAATTTAATTTAATTTAATTTAATTTAATTTAATTTAATTTAATTTAATTTAATTTAATTTAATTTAATTTAATTTAATTTAATTTAATTTAATTTAATTTAATTTAATTTAATTTAATTTAATTTAATTTAATTTAATTTAATTTAATTTAATTTAATTTAATTTAATTTAATTTAATTTAATTTAATTTAATTTAATTTAATTTAATTTAATTTAATTTAATTTAATTTAATTTAATTTAATTTAATTTAATTTAATTTAATTTAATTTAATTTAATTTAATTTAATTTAATTTAATTTAATTTAATTTAATTTAATTTAATTTAATTTAATTTAATTTAATTTAATTTAATTTAATTTAATTTAATTTAATTTAATTTAATTTAATTTAATTTAATTTAATTTAATTTAATTTAATTTAATTTAATTTAATTTAATTTAATTTAATTTAATTTAATTTAATTTAATTTAATTTAATTTAATTTAATTTAATTTAATTTAATTTAATTTAATTTAATTTAATTTAATTTAATTTAATTTAATTTAATTTAATTTAATTTAATTTAATTTAATTTAATTTAATTTAATTTAATTTAATTTAATTTAATTTAATTTAATTTAATTTAATTTAATTTAATTTAATTTAATTTAATTTAATTTAATTTAATTTAATTTAATTTAATTTAATTTAATTTAATTTAATTTAATTTAATTTAATTTAATTTAATTTAATTTAATTTAATTTAATTTAATTTAATTTAATTTAATTTAATTTAATTTAATTTAATTTAATTTAATTTAATTTAATTTAATTTAATTTAATTTAATTTAATTTAATTTAATTTAATTTAATTTAATTTAATTTAATTTAATTTAATTTAATTTAATTTAATTTAATTTAATTTAATTTAATTTAATTTAATTTAATTTAATTTAATTTAATTTAATTTAATTTAATTTAATTTAATTTAATTTAATTTAATTTAATTTAATTTAATTTAATTTAATTTAATTTAATTTAATTTAATTTAATTTAATTTAATTTAATTTAATTTAATTTAATTTAATTTAATTTAATTTAATTTAATTTAATTTAATTTAATTTAATTTAATTTAATTTAATTTAATTTAATTTAATTTAATTTAATTTAATTTAATTTAATTTAATTTAATTTAATTTAATTTAATTTAATTTAATTTAATTTAATTTAATTTAATTTAATTTAATTTAATTTAATTTAATTTAATTTAATTTAATTTAATTTAATTTAATTTAATTTAATTTAATTTAATTTAATTTAATTTAATTTAATTTAATTTAATTTAATTTAATTTAATTTAATTTAATTTAATTTAATTTAATTTAATTTAATTTAATTTAATTTAATTTAATTTAATTTAATTTAATTTAATTTAATTTAATTTAATTTAATTTAATTTAATTTAATTTAATTTAATTTAATTTAATTTAATTTAATTTAATTTAATTTAATTTAATTTAATTTAATTTAATTTAATTTAATTTAATTTAATTTAATTTAATTTAATTTAATTTAATTTAATTTAATTTAATTTAATTTAATTTAATTTAATTTAATTTAATTTAATTTAATTTAATTTAATTTAATTTAATTTAATTTAATTTAATTTAATTTAATTTAATTTAATTTAATTTAATTTAATTTAATTTAATTTAATTTAATTTAATTTAATTTAATTTAATTTAATTTAATTTAATTTAATTTAATTTAATTTAATTTAATTTAATTTAATTTAATTTAATTTAATTTAATTTAATTTAATTTAATTTAATTTAATTTAATTTAATTTAATTTAATTTAATTTAATTTAATTTAATTTAATTTAATTTAATTTAATTTAATTTAATTTAATTTAATTTAATTTAATTTAATTTAATTTAATTTAATTTAATTTAATTTAATTTAATTTAATTTAATTTAATTTAATTTAATTTAATTTAATTTAATTTAATTTAATTTAATTTAATTTAATTTAATTTAATTTAATTTAATTTAATTTAATTTAATTTAATTTAATTTAATTTAATTTAATTTAATTTAATTTAATTTAATTTAATTTAATTTAATTTAATTTAATTTAATTTAATTTAATTTAATTTAATTTAATTTAATTTAATTTAATTTAATTTAATTTAATTTAATTTAATTTAATTTAATTTAATTTAATTTAATTTAATTTAATTTAATTTAATTTAATTTAATTTAATTTAATTTAATTTAATTTAATTTAATTTAATTTAATTTAATTTAATTTAATTTAATTTAATTTAATTTAATTTAATTTAATTTAATTTAATTTAATTTAATTTAATTTAATTTAATTTAATTTAATTTAATTTAATTTAATTTAATTTAATTTAATTTAATTTAATTTAATTTAATTTAATTTAATTTAATTTAATTTAATTTAATTTAATTTAATTTAATTTAATTTAATTTAATTTAATTTAATTTAATTTAATTTAATTTAATTTAATTTAATTTAATTTAATTTAATTTAATTTAATTTAATTTAATTTAATTTAATTTAATTTAATTTAATTTAATTTAATTTAATTTAATTTAATTTAATTTAATTTAATTTAATTTAATTTAATTTAATTTAATTTAATTTAATTTAATTTAATTTAATTTAATTTAATTTAATTTAATTTAATTTAATTTAATTTAATTTAATTTAATTTAATTTAATTTAATTTAATTTAATTTAATTTAATTTAATTTAATTTAATTTAATTTAATTTAATTTAATTTAATTTAATTTAATTTAATTTAATTTAATTTAATTTAATTTAATTTAATTTAATTTAATTTAATTTAATTTAATTTAATTTAATTTAATTTAATTTAATTTAATTTAATTTAATTTAATTTAATTTAATTTAATTTAATTTAATTTAATTTAATTTAATTTAATTTAATTTAATTTAATTTAATTTAATTTAATTTAATTTAATTTAATTTAATTTAATTTAATTTAATTTAATTTAATTTAATTTAATTTAATTTAATTTAATTTAATTTAATTTAATTTAATTTAATTTAATTTAATTTAATTTAATTTAATTTAATTTAATTTAATTTAATTTAATTTAATTTAATTTAATTTAATTTAATTTAATTTAATTTAATTTAATTTAATTTAATTTAATTTAATTTAATTTAATTTAATTTAATTTAATTTAATTTAATTTAATTTAATTTAATTTAATTTAATTTAATTTAATTTAATTTAATTTAATTTAATTTAATTTAATTTAATTTAATTTAATTTAATTTAATTTAATTTAATTTAATTTAATTTAATTTAATTTAATTTAATTTAATTTAATTTAATTTAATTTAATTTAATTTAATTTAATTTAATTTAATTTAATTTAATTTAATTTAATTTAATTTAATTTAATTTAATTTAATTTAATTTAATTTAATTTAATTTAATTTAATTTAATTTAATTTAATTTAATTTAATTTAATTTAATTTAATTTAATTTAATTTAATTTAATTTAATTTAATTTAATTTAATTTAATTTAATTTAATTTAATTTAATTTAATTTAATTTAATTTAATTTAATTTAATTTAATTTAATTTAATTTAATTTAATTTAATTTAATTTAATTTAATTTAATTTAATTTAATTTAATTTAATTTAATTTAATTTAATTTAATTTAATTTAATTTAATTTAATTTAATTTAATTTAATTTAATTTAATTTAATTTAATTTAATTTAATTTAATTTAATTTAATTTAATTTAATTTAATTTAATTTAATTTAATTTAATTTAATTTAATTTAATTTAATTTAATTTAATTTAATTTAATTTAATTTAATTTAATTTAATTTAATTTAATTTAATTTAATTTAATTTAATTTAATTTAATTTAATTTAATTTAATTTAATTTAATTTAATTTAATTTAATTTAATTTAATTTAATTTAATTTAATTTAATTTAATTTAATTTAATTTAATTTAATTTAATTTAATTTAATTTAATTTAATTTAATTTAATTTAATTTAATTTAATTTAATTTAATTTAATTTAATTTAATTTAATTTAATTTAATTTAATTTAATTTAATTTAATTTAATTTAATTTAATTTAATTTAATTTAATTTAATTTAATTTAATTTAATTTAATTTAATTTAATTTAATTTAATTTAATTTAATTTAATTTAATTTAATTTAATTTAATTTAATTTAATTTAATTTAATTTAATTTAATTTAATTTAATTTAATTTAATTTAATTTAATTTAATTTAATTTAATTTAATTTAATTTAATTTAATTTAATTTAATTTAATTTAATTTAATTTAATTTAATTTAATTTAATTTAATTTAATTTAATTTAATTTAATTTAATTTAATTTAATTTAATTTAATTTAATTTAATTTAATTTAATTTAATTTAATTTAATTTAATTTAATTTAATTTAATTTAATTTAATTTAATTTAATTTAATTTAATTTAATTTAATTTAATTTAATTTAATTTAATTTAATTTAATTTAATTTAATTTAATTTAATTTAATTTAATTTAATTTAATTTAATTTAATTTAATTTAATTTAATTTAATTTAATTTAATTTAATTTAATTTAATTTAATTTAATTTAATTTAATTTAATTTAATTTAATTTAATTTAATTTAATTTAATTTAATTTAATTTAATTTAATTTAATTTAATTTAATTTAATTTAATTTAATTTAATTTAATTTAATTTAATTTAATTTAATTTAATTTAATTTAATTTAATTTAATTTAATTTAATTTAATTTAATTTAATTTAATTTAATTTAATTTAATTTAATTTAATTTAATTTAATTTAATTTAATTTAATTTAATTTAATTTAATTTAATTTAATTTAATTTAATTTAATTTAATTTAATTTAATTTAATTTAATTTAATTTAATTTAATTTAATTTAATTTAATTTAATTTAATTTAATTTAATTTAATTTAATTTAATTTAATTTAATTTAATTTAATTTAATTTAATTTAATTTAATTTAATTTAATTTAATTTAATTTAATTTAATTTAATTTAATTTAATTTAATTTAATTTAATTTAATTTAATTTAATTTAATTTAATTTAATTTAATTTAATTTAATTTAATTTAATTTAATTTAATTTAATTTAATTTAATTTAATTTAATTTAATTTAATTTAATTTAATTTAATTTAATTTAATTTAATTTAATTTAATTTAATTTAATTTAATTTAATTTAATTTAATTTAATTTAATTTAATTTAATTTAATTTAATTTAATTTAATTTAATTTAATTTAATTTAATTTAATTTAATTTAATTTAATTTAATTTAATTTAATTTAATTTAATTTAATTTAATTTAATTTAATTTAATTTAATTTAATTTAATTTAATTTAATTTAATTTAATTTAATTTAATTTAATTTAATTTAATTTAATTTAATTTAATTTAATTTAATTTAATTTAATTTAATTTAATTTAATTTAATTTAATTTAATTTAATTTAATTTAATTTAATTTAATTTAATTTAATTTAATTTAATTTAATTTAATTTAATTTAATTTAATTTAATTTAATTTAATTTAATTTAATTTAATTTAATTTAATTTAATTTAATTTAATTTAATTTAATTTAATTTAATTTAATTTAATTTAATTTA
>CAKNBH010000032.1:0-2500 GCA_929447395.1 Epistrophe grossulariae
ATAGATAGATAGATAGATAGATAGATAGATAGATAGATAGATAGATAGATAGATAGATAGATAGATAGATAGATAGATAGATAGATAGATAGATAGATAGATAGATAAATAGATAGATAGATAGATAGATAGATAGATAGATAGATAGATAGATAGATAGATAGATAGATAGATAGATAGATAGATAGATAGATAGATAGATAGATAGATAGATAGATAGATAGATAGATAGATAGATAGATAGATAGATAGATAGATAGATAGATAGATAGATAGATAGATAGATAGATAGATAGATAGATAGATAGATAGATAGGTAGATAGATAGATAGATAGATAGATAGATAGATAGATAGATAGATAGATAGATAGATAGATAGATAGATAGATAGATAGATAGATAGATAGATAGATAGATAGATAGATAGATAGATAGATAGATAGATAGATAGATAGATAGATAGATAGATAGATAGATAGATAGATAGATAGATAGATAGATAGATAGATAGATAGATAGATAGATAGATAGATAGATAGATAGATAGATAGATAGATAGATAGATAGATAGATAGATAGATAGATAGATAGATAGATAGATAGATAGATAGATAGATAGATAGATAGATAGATAGATAGATAGATAGATAGATAGATAGATAGATAGATAGATAGATAGATAGATAGATAGATAGATAGATAGATAGATAGATAGATAGATAGATAGATAGATAGATAGATAGATAGATAGATAGATAGATAGATAGATAGATAGATAGATAGATAGATAGATAGATAGATAGATAGATAGATAGATAGATAGATAGATAGATAGATAGATAGATAGATAGATAGAGTAGATAGATAGATAGATAGATAGATAGATAGATAGATAGATAGATAGATAGATAGATAGATAGATAGATAGATAGATAGATAGATAGATAGATAGATAGATAGATAGATAGATAGATAGATAGATAGATAGATAGATAGATAGATAGATAGATAGATAGATAGATAGATAGATAGATAGATAGATAGATAGATAGATAGATAGATAGATAGATAGATAGATAGATAGATAGATAGATAGATAGATAGATAGATAGATAGATAGATAGATAGATAGATAGATAGATAGATAGATAGATAGATAGATAGATAGATAGATAGATAGATAGATAGATAGATAGATAGATAGATAGATAGATAGATAGATAGATAGATAGATAGATAGATAGATAGATAGATAGATAGATAGATAGATAGATAGATAGATAGATAGATAGATAGATAGATAGATAGATAGATAGATAGATAGATAGATAGATAGATAGATAGATAGATAGATAGATAGATAGATAGATAGATAGATAGATAGATAGATAGATAGATAGATAGATAGATAGATAGATAGATAGATAGATAGATAGATAGATAGATAGATAGATAGATAGATAGATAGATAGATAGATAGATAGATAGATAGATAGATAGATAGATAGATAGATAGATAGATAGATAGATAGATAGATAGATAGATAGATAGATAGATAGATAGATAGATAGATAGATAGATAGATAGATAGATAGATAGATAGATAGATAGATAGATAGATAGATAGATAGATAGATAGATAGATAGATAGATAGATAGATAGATAGATAGATAGATAGATAGATAGATAGATAGATAGATAGATAGATAGATAGATAGATAGATAGATAGATAGATAGATAGATAGATAGATAGATAGATAGATAGATAGATAGATAGATAGATAGATAGATAGATAGATAGATAGATAGATAGATAGATAGATAGATAGATAGATAGATAGATAGATAGATAGATAGATAGATAGATAGATAGATAGATAGATAGATAGATAGATAGATAGATAGATAGATAGATAGATAGATAGATAGATAGATAGATAGATAGATAGATAGATAGATAGATAGATAGATAGATAGATAGATAGATAGATAGATAGATAGATAGATAGATAGATAGATAGATAGATAGATAGATAGATAGATAGATAGATAGATAGATAGATAGATAGATAGATAGATAGATAGATAGATAGATAGATAGATAGATAGATAGATAGATAGATAGATAGAGATAGATAGATAGATAGATAGATAGATAGATAGATAGATAGATAGATAGATAGATAGATAGATAGATAGATAGATAGATAGATAGATAGATAGATAGATAGATAGATAGATAGATAGATAGATAGATAGATAGATAGATAGATAGATAGATAGATAGATAGATAGATAGATAGATAGATAGATAGATAGATAGATAGATAGATAGATAGATAGATAGATAGATAGATAGATAGATAGATAGATAGATAGATAGATAGATAGATAGATAGATAGATAGATAGATAGATAGATAGATAGATAGATAGATAGATAGATAGATAGATAGATAGATAGATAGATAGATAGATAGATGATAGATAGATAGAT
>CAKNBH010000032.1:7500-20000 GCA_929447395.1 Epistrophe grossulariae
AGGAAGCGAAGGAGGTCGGCAGGAGAGGATCAGAAAGGAATGAAGCTATGATAGCTGTAAAGACGGAAACAATAGAGGGGAAAGCAGAGGTGATGAGAAAAAAAATGAAGCTAAGAGCAAGGAGGAAGAGAATTGAAGAGGACCTTACGTGGAAAGAAAGGAGAATGCAATGGTTGATAAAGGATCGAGCAGAAGAAGAGAAAAGGGAAGTGGGTGAGGATAAGATATGGGAAACTGATAGTTAATTGGGAGATATGGGTTTGGGATGAAAAAAGGGAGGTTATAAGGAAAATAATGGATAGAGAGGGAGAACAGACGCAACAATTACTGAGGGAAAGTATGAGTAGCGAAAAGGAAGAAGGTGAAGGGGGAATAGAAGCGCAAACGGTGGCGTCAAGAAACGGATAAAGGAAGTAGAAAAGTCAGAGAGAATAAGGAGAGAAGATTCAGAAGACAGATGGAAGATAGTCTTCTGGAATGTGGCAGGGCTAGCAATTAAAGAAAAAGAGTTCTGGGATGGGATCAAAGAATGGGAAGTTGTAGTGATGATATAAACGTGGGTAGAGGAAAAGAACTGGGAAAAATGGAAAGCAAAATTGCCAAAGGGGTATAAATGGACGAGAGAGGGAACAAAAAAGAAGAACAAGAAGGCAAGAGCAATGAGAGGGATGATGATGGGGATTAGAGAAGAAATGGCTATGGATGGTGATGATAGTCAGGAACAGGAAGAAGGAATAATGAGCAGGAAAGTAAAAGCAGGGAAGGACTAATGGGTTATAGTAGCAACGTACGTAAATGGCGACATAGATAAGAAATTGAAAAGCCTACGAAGGTGGATGGAGAGGCAATCAGAAGAAGAAAGAGTGATAATAGGAGGGGACTTCAACCCGAGAACAGGACTAGAGGGTGGGAAAGTGAGGGATATGGAAGACGAAGAGGGTGGGAGAAGGTCGAAAGATAAAAAAGTCAACGCCAAAGAAAGGAAGCTAACGCAAATGATAGAGGAATTAGGGTGGGATATTTTTAACGGGAATATAGAGGGGGATGAGGAGGGAGAGTGCACGTATACAGGAGGTAGATGGGAGACAGTAATAGATTATGTATTGGGGGGACGAGAGGGCAAGAGGAGGGATAGAAAGGATGGAAGTAGCAGATAGAGTAGAGTCAGATCATCATCCATTGGTGGTCACGATGAAAAAAGGAAGAAGGAGAAAGAGAGAGAAGGTAAAGGAGGTCAAAAAATTAAAAACAGGAAAATGGTCAGAGGAGATGAAACGGGAATACGAAGGAGAATGCGAGGAGCATGACTAAAGGAAGGAGAGGAAGCACAAAAGGAGATAGAAGAGAGGATAAAGAGGGAAATTGAACGAAGTGAGGAGGTAGGGGCAAGAGAAAGGGGACAAAAAGTGATAGGATGGTGGGATGAAGTATGCAGGCAGAAAAAAGAGGAAGTAAGAAAGGAATTAAGAAGATGGAGGAAAGGTAGCGGTACGAAAGAAAAATACAGGGAGAAAAAAAAAATATCAAGGGATTATTGTGAAAAAGAAAAAGGAGGAACAGGATAAGATGATAAGAGAAATTGAAGAGGCCAATACAGAAAACAAAGTATGGGAAATAATAAATAGAGAAAGAAAGATGAGAAAGAGAATGAAGGAAGGGATTGAGGAAGAGGAATGGAAAAGGTATTTTATGAGTCTAATTGGAGGGGTGGAAGGAAAAGTGAGAATGGGAGCAGACGGAACAAGAAGAGCGGTAGATGAGGCCGAAATTAGCAAAGAGGAAATCAGAGAGGTGGTGAGAAAACTAAAAGAAGGAAAAGCAATGGGCGGGAACAAAGGTAGAGGAATACAGAGGAGTAACGCTCATGCCATCGCTATATAAAATATATACGGCGGTTTTAGCGAAGAGGCTAGAGAAAGAAGCCGAGGAGAAAGGGATGATACCACCAAATCAAACGGGTTTCAGAAGAGAATAGGAACGATAGACAATGTGTATGTGTTAAACTATGTGGTGAACAGAGAAGTGGCAAAAGAGAAGGGCAAGCTAGTGGCATTGTTTATAGATTTAAAAGCTGCATTTGTTTCAGTAGATAGAAAAATTATGATGCAGGCGTTGGTGGAAAGAGGAGTGAGACAAGGGCTCAGGGAAAGAGTGGGGGAGGTCTACGAAGAAACGACGAGTAGAGTAAAAGCGGGTGGTGAGATGGGGGAAAGATTCTGGACGGGAAAGGGAGTAAGGCAGGGGTGCCCAAAGAGCCCTATTCTCTTTAACTTACTGACGACGGATATAGAAGATGAACTGGGCAAGGTGAGTTGGGGAGGGATAAAAGTAAGAGGAAGACAAATTTGCTCGTTGGCTTACGCAGATGATGTGGTGGTAATGGCGAAAAATGAAGAGGAGATGCAAAGCATGATAAGAAGACTAGAGAAGTATTTCGAAAGGAAAAAACTGGAAGTAAACGTGGGAAAAACGAAAGTGAACCTCATCACTTTCGGGAAAGGAAAGGAGGAGGGAGGAATACAACAGTAGACTGGAGATGGAGGGGAAAAAAGATAGAAGAAGTAAAAGAATTTAAATACCTGAGGTATGTGTTCAAAAAGAATGGAGGGCAGGAAGCGCATATAAAGGAAAGAATAAAAAAGGTAGCAGCGGTAATGAAGGAGGCTTCGGGTATTGGGAGGAGGAAATTCGAGAAGGTTTGGGAGAGGAAGATGTGGCTTTCTGATACCCTGGTTTGGACGGTGATGGGATATGGGGCAGAGGTATGGGGATGGGAGGAGAGACAAGAAATAGAAAGATTGCAGGAAAGGTACTTCAAATGGACACTAGGGGTAGAATGGTAAACTCCAGGATACATGGTGAGAGAGAAAAAGATAAGTTAACGATAAGAGCAGGGAGAAGGGCGTGGAATTATGAAGAGAAATTAACAGGTGGAAAAGGAAGCGAGATAGCGAGGGAATGTTTAGAGAAGATGAGGGAGAGAGAGAGGGGTATGGAAACGAGAGAGAATAACGATGGGAACAAGGGAGAATGGGAATGAGAGGAAGGGAAGGTAGAGGAGACAGTATGACAGGATACGAGAGAGTAGAATGGGAAGACAGAAGAGAGCAGGAGAAGGAAAGACGGGATTTAATAATGGAATCCAGATATAACAGGTTGTATAAGGAAGGAATGACCGAGGGGATCCCGCAATATCTGAAAGCGGGATGGAAAGCAGACAGAACAAAGAATATAGCGAGAGTCAAGCTAGGGAATGAGGTGGGAGAAAGATGGTACTGGAAACAAGAAGAAGAGAGAATTTGCAGAGTATATGAAGGTGAGCCAGAGACGTGGGAACATGTGATAGAAAGATGAAGGTCAGGTGGAGATGAAGGGAGTTCAATAGGGGAAAATAGGGGAAGAATGAATAAAGGCACTAGAGGTTGCGAGAAGGAGTAAGGAGGGACGGATGGGAGACTTGTAACCCTTAGGGGATGCAATACAACACAATACAACACGAGCCAAAGAAATTAAAAGTTTGACGTTACATTACACTGTTTAATGATTTGAAACATAAAGAGGAAGTATATTAAATACAGTAGATACCAATTTTAAGTGATTTGAAACACAAACGAAAATAAACAATTTTGAATGATTTGCAACATAAAATAAGATAAGTTTAAACCGCAATAACTGAATAAATTCTAGGCTTTATTATAAAAAACTGTTTCTGTACGTAAGAGCATTTTGACAATCTTTATAGAGATTAAGTCATCTGGACGCTTCATTTAAATTCTCATACTTTCTTGGAAATATGGTCGACAAATTTCCTGTAAAATTGGCCAGATAGCCAAGAAGTGATAAAAATCTTCTACGTCTCTTCTGTTACATAAGTTACAAAGTTGCGAAAGATTATTACGTTGCAGAATAAAGTTTAATTTTAAAATCTCAACCGTGTTTCTAAAAATGATATTAATAATTTCAGACGACAATTTACTGAAGACAGGTATTATTTCTTTTCATAATTATTTTAGTGATGTAATCCGCATTTGTTTTTAAACTTAGTATACAAATAGGTGTTATACCTGACTCTACGTAAATGGCATAATTCGGTGTCGGATTCGGTAATCGGAACAAGCGCTTAAAGAAATGCCTGTGTACGCTTTCAAAGTCTTCGAGACTAAAAGACGGTTGTTGTTCTCAACCCATTTCGATAACCTTTCATACAAAATCGCAGACAAAATTTTTCGTATTCAAAATCGAAATACCCCTGTAGTTTTCTGCAGCATTTGGAGTTCCTTTCTTAAAAATTGCAAAAATGACTGCCTTATTGAAACTACTTGGAATGCATGCATTATTGTACAGTCTATTGAAGAAAACCACAAGATAATTTTTGAATTCTGCAGTACTATATTTGAAAAATTCCGGAGGTTTTACTATCAATGCCTGGAGCATTATTATTTTTCATTTTATGGAAAGTGCATTCAAGTTCAGAATATGGAAAGAACATATCCAACTCACTAACTGCAATGTAAGGCAATGTGTAATCAAAGGTATGAATGATCTCGTCAGCCGACAGAAGAGTTTTTAAATGAGCTGTCAATGTCTCAGCTCCTAGAGAGTTCTTCAAAACCCGATCCCAACAGCCAAGTTCTCGGACATTTCCCCAAAACGATTTGGAATTTTTTGAGTTTTCCATTTTTTTACCCAGATTTTTTAGATACTCTGTTTTTTAACTGAACACAACTATTTATACTCCTTATTAACATGGAGGTATATATGTTTAAAAAATTGAGAGTTTGTTGATCTAAACAGCCTCAGATAAACAAAAGACAATTTCCGTAGATTTCTGCAATATTTATCAAACCATTTGTTTAAAGGTATAAATGAATAAGAGTTATTAAAAGCAGAAGGAGACGAAGATTTAATGACTCCAACTAAACTTTCGCATATCTCCTCAACAGTGCTTGAAGATTGCTGAACCAGTGCATTGGAATTTTAAATTTAGAAGTCTTTGAGAGCGGACACCATATCCTTGTGATTGTTAGCCCTCTTTGTATTAAATCTCATATATAGGCTTTCTTCAAACTTCTCTAAAGCTGCTATAACGATATAATCAGCAAAGTGTAGACAATAGCTCATCCATTAGAAGACTTCACTCCATTTTAGTATTGATATGATTAGTTTTTTATTATGTGTACAATTTTTTTTTAAATTCATATAAGCAATGACAAAAGTCATCAGCCATATTGACAGTTCAGAAGATTTAAGACTCCTTGAAAGCTTAAAAAGATACAAAACCCGAGACTTTTGACCATTGAATAAGCTCTACTAATTTACTTCCAACCAGGAAGGAACTCTGTTTGGATGTGCCTTAGAAGCTGTTTAGATTGCGAAGGGAACGTAAATAACCTGAACCAGACTCATGAGTATACTTTGTTGTTGTTTTAGTGTTTGGAATGTTGAAATTGTTGTTGTTTCAATGTATTCTGGGACGCCTGAAATTTTCAAATGTAAACACGATGGCACTCACCAGTCCGGACTCAATCTTCTCAATCTTATTAAGGTCTTAGAGGATATATCACATGGAGTGCTCGTTTCCATTCCAAATTGAAGCTTTCATAGGGGGCGCTCACGGCCGTAGCCAGGACCTAATAAGTGGGTGAGCTCCAAGTTTTCTTGGGTGAGCTGAAATTTTTTTTAATGAAAGTCAAAATACCTAGTCTAGAAAAATTAGTTTCTTATGAAAACCGTAGGTATAAGCAATATCACATTCATGTTTTTTTCTTAATTACCAATTAGAAGTAGGTATATGGGAGATCAAATATCTACTACTTAGAATTAAAAAAATTGTATTCTTCGAGTTTTTTCGGCAAATTTATTCAAAATATCATTTTTTTGTCAAATCAATTCAAACGTTTGTTTTTTCAAATACTATAAAAGAAAGATTTCGCAATCGTTGATCAGTCATTAGGCATTTTTTCCTTTTAAGCCACGAGCGTCTATTCTCAAAGTCCCGAAAATGATGACTTGTTCAAAGATGTACTCAAATTTGGTAAAACTGAAATTTCTTCGTGTGAGGGCAATACCAAATTTAATTTAATTGGTTTTAAGTCGTTGTAGTTAAAATTTTTAACTATAAATGTCTGTAGTAGAATCAACAGCATTCAGTTTGTTATTATTATGCTCAAACTATTTGTCATTTATCTCTGAAATAACGGAGTCGATAATGCTTTAGTAATGCTACTTCATTGTCATTATTCCTTTTCCCAATGGTCCGTTCTTTTTCTATAAAATGTTTACTATTGTTGTTGTGTGAAAAAAAATTTTAAAATGTCATTGTTAAAAGTGCTACACTGTGTAACATTTCATTTAGGAACGACCAATGTTAAAAATATTGTTGATCTGTCAATCGGAAGGGGTTGAAAAAAAAAATTAAAACACATTTGGAATGAATAAATCAAAAAAATTTTTTGATTGCATGGAATTTTATTTGACTATTATGATCACTTTACCTAATCATTAAATGCATATTATCTACAATATTTAAAATAAATTCATATTAACTTTATTTTCGTAAAAAATCGAATCATTAACGAAATGCATAGAATTTATTTTCCATTCATAATGGACATAAATTCCTCTGTAAAAAATCCGAATTGAAAGATTAAACATTAAAAAAAAAACAAAATTCGTCAGAAAATAACTGAAAACAATTGCAAAACTCAAAATCCAGAAATAAATTAATTATGTTAAAAAGAAATACAAAATTTAAAATAATTCCAAATTGAATAGAACGAAAAGTAAACAAAAGATATAAACACATTTCCAAATTCAGCTGCTTTTGACAGATCAACACTTCAATTCATATCAAGGAGGTGAGTTGAAAATTGTTAGAAAGTGTAACACTCTGACACTTCAACATTGATATAGGAACGATTTAATGACGTCATAATGTTACACAGTGTTACACTTTTCCATTTAGGAACGACCAAAGTTAACAATAGTGTCACAATAGTTAACATTTTGTAGAAAAAGAACACACCACAGGTGAAGACATAACAATGGATTCGCATAATCGGGTAGATCGAACTTACATTCTCCGTGATACAAAGAGGCAAAATTTTTAACAGCATTCTGTTTTTCTTTTGCTGTTTGCTGTATGCTGTATTCAAAAACTGATTCATCTCTTCGCAAATCTTTAACATTTTCTTTAACATAATTCCAATCTGCCCCAAAGTATTCAGCGCATTTGACTTTTCACTGAAAAAAAAAACAATAAGTAAGAAGACAACAAAAACACACAAGAAGAATTTTAAAGGGAAATTCTTGACTTGTTGATATTTTTAATGTGCGGATTAAAACGGGCAAAATAAACCAGTCGAATTTGATATGAAAGAATATTTTATCACACAAGTTTAAATAATGTGGAAAATTTTAAAATGTTTCAATTTTGTTTGGGTGAGCTGAGCTCACCCTAGCGTATGGCTGGCTACGGCCATGGGGGCGCTATTCAACTTTCCGTGAATTCTTTAAGTTTCACTTATCAAGAGATGTAATATACATATATAATAAATATAACATAAAATGGATCCACCCATTTAATTTAATGGATCATTCCATTGCCAGGTAATTTTAGTTGTTAAATGTCAGTACTTGTCAGTAAAATCACTATTATTTTGGTATAATAAAAAAGTTTAGTTTACTTAATTTCTCATATTTTCAACTAAAAAATTACATAAAATAAAATTAAATTAAATTAAATTAAATTAAATTAAATTAAATTAAATTAAATTAAATTAAATTAAATTAAATTAAATTAAATTAAATTAAATTAAATTAAATTAAATTAAATTAAATTAAATTAAATTAAATTAAATTAAATTAAATTAAATTAAATTAAATTAAATTAAATTAAATTAAATTAAATTAAATTAAATTAAATTAAATTAAATTAAATTAAATTAAATTAAATTAAATTAAATTAAATTAAATTAAATTAAATTAAATTAAATTAAATTAAATTAAATTAAATTAAATTAAATTAAATTAAATTAAATTAAATTAAATTAAATTAAATTAAATTAAATTAAATTAAATTAAATTAAATTAAATTAAATTAAATTAAATTAAATTAAATTAAATTAAATTAAATTAAATTAAATTAAATTAAATTAAATTAAATTAAATTAAATTAAATTAAATTAAATTAAATTAAATTAAATTAAATTAAATTAAATTAAATTAAATTAAATTAAATTAAATTAAATTAAATTAAATTAAATTAAATTAAATTAAATTAAATTAAATTAAATTAAATTAAATTAAATTAAATTAAATTAAATTAAATTAAATTAAATTAAATTAAATTAAATTAAATTAAATTAAATTAAATTAAATTAAATTAAATTAAATTAAATTAAATTAAATTAAATTAAATTAAATTAAATTAAATTAAATTAAATTAAATTAAATTAAATTAAATTAAATTAAATTAAATTAAATTAAATTAAATTAAATTAAATTAAATTAAATTAAATTAAATTAAATTAAATTAAATTAAATTAAATTAAATTAAATTAAATTAAATTAAATTAAATTAAATTAAATTAAATTAAATTAAATTAAATTAAATTAAATTAAATTAAATTAAATTAAATTAAATTAAATTAAATTAAATTAAATTAAATTAAATTAAATTAAATTAAATTAAATTAAATTAAATTAAATTAAATTAAATTAAATTAAATTAAATTAAATTAAATTAAATTAAATTAAATTAAATTAAATTAAATTAAATTAAATTAAATTAAATTAAATTAAATTAAATTAAATTAAATTAAATTAAATTAAATTAAATTAAATTAAATTAAATTAAATTAAATTAAATTAAATTAAATTAAATTAAATTAAATTAAATTAAATTAAATTAAATTAAATTAAATTAAATTAAATTAAATTAAATTAAATTAAATTAAATTAAATTAAATTAAATTAAATTAAATTAAATTAAATTAAATTAAATTAAATTAAATTAAATTAAATTAAATTAAATTAAATTAAATTAAATTAAATTAAATTAAATTAAATTAAATTAAATTAAATTAAATTAAATTAAATTAAATTAAATTAAATTAAATTAAATTAAATTAAATTAAATTAAATTAAATTAAATTAAATTAAATTAAATTAAATTAAATTAAATTAAATTAAATTAAATTAAATTAAATTAAATTAAATTAAATTAAATTAAATTAAATTAAATTAAATTAAATTAAATTAAATTAAATTAAATTAAATTAAATTAAATTAAATTAAATTAAATTAAATTAAATTAAATTAAATTAAATTAAATTAAATTAAATTAAATTAAATTAAATTAAATTAAATTAAATTAAATTAAATTAAATTAAATTAAATTAAATTAAATTAAATTAAATTAAATTAAATTAAATTAAATTAAATTAAATTAAATTAAATTAAATTAAATTAAATTAAATTAAATTAAATTAAATTAAATTAAATTAAATTAAATTAAATTAAATTAAATTAAATTAAATTAAATTAAATTAAATTAAATTAAATTAAATTAAATTAAATTAAATTAAATTAAATTAAATTAAATTAAATTAAATTAAATTAAATTAAATTAAATTAAATTAAATTAAATTAAATTAAATTAAATTAAATTAAATTAAATTAAATTAAATTAAATTAAATTAAATTAAATTAAATTAAATTAAATTAAATTAAATTAAATTAAATTAAATTAAATTAAATTAAATTAAATTAAATTAAATTAAATTAAATTAAATTAAATTAAATTAAATTAAATTAAATTAAATTAAATTAAATTAAATTAAATTAAATTAAATTAAATTAAATTAAATTAAATTAAATTAAATTAAATTAAATTAAATTAAATTAAATTAAATTAAATTAAATTAAATTAAATTAAATTAAATTAAATTAAATTAAATTAAATTAAATTAAATTAAATTAAATTAAATTAAATTAAATTAAATTAAATTAAATTAAATTAAATTAAATTAAATTAAATTAAATTAAATTAAATTAAATTAAATTAAATTAAATTAAATTAAATTAAATTAAATTAAATTAAATTAAATTAAATTAAATTAAATTAAATTAAATTAAATTAAATTAAATTAAATTAAATTAAATTAAATTAAATTAAATTAAATTAAATTAAATTAAATTAAATTAAATTAAATTAAATTAAATTAAATTAAATTAAATTAAATTAAATTAAATTAAATTAAATTAAATTAAATTAAATTAAATTAAATTAAATTAAATTAAATTAAATTAAATTAAATTAAATTAAATTAAATTAAATTAAATTAAATTAAATTAAATTAAATTAAATTAAATTAAATTAAATTAAATTAAATTAAATTAAATTAAATTAAATTAAATTAAATTAAATTAAATTAAATTAAATTAAATTAAATTAAATTAAATTAAATTAAATTAAATTAAATTAAATTAAATTAAATTAAATTAAATTAAATTAAATTAAATTAAATTAAATTAAATTAAATTAAATTAAATTAAATTAAATTAAATTAAATTAAATTAAATTAAATTAAATTAAATTAAATTAAATTAAATTAAATTAAATTAAATTAAATTAAATTAAATTAAATTAAATTAAATTAAATTAAATTAAATTAAATTAAATTAAATTAAATTAAATTAAATTAAATTAAATTAAATTAAATTAAATTAAATTAAATTAAATTAAATTAAATTAAATTAAATTAAATTAAATTAAATTAAATTAAATTAAATTAAATTAAATTAAATTAAATTAAATTAAATTAAATTAAATTAAATTAAATTAAATTAAATTAAATTAAATTAAATTAAATTAAATTAAATTAAATTAAATTAAATTAAATTAAATTAAATTAAATTAAATTAAATTAAATTAAATTAAATTAAATTAAATTAAATTAAATTAAATTAAATTAAATTAAATTAAATTAAATTAAATTAAATTAAATTAAATTAAATTAAATTAAATTAAATTAAATTAAATTAAATTAAATTAAATTAAATTAAATTAAATTAAATTAAATTAAATTAAATTAAATTAAATTAAATTAAATTAAATTAAATTAAATTAAATTAAATTAAATTAAATTAAATTAAATTAAATTAAATTAAATTAAATTAAATTAAATTAAATTAAATTAAATTAAATTAAATTAAATTAAATTAAATTAAATTAAATTAAATTAAATTAAATTAAATTAAATTAAATTAAATTAAATTAAATTAAATTAAATTAAATTAAATTAAATTAAATTAAATTAAATTAAATTAAATTAAATTAAATTAAATTAAATTAAATTAAATTAAATTAAATTAAATTAAATTAAATTAAATTAAATTAAATTAAATTAAATTAAATTAAATTAAATTAAATTAAATTAAATTAAATTAAATTAAATTAAATTAAATTAAATTAAATTAAATTAAATTAAATTAAATTAAATTAAATTAAATTAAATTAAATTAAATTAAATTAAATTAAATTAAATTAAATTAAATTAAATTAAATTAAATTAAATTAAATTAAATTAAATTAAATTAAATTAAATTAAATTAAATTAAATTAAATTAAATTAAATTAAATTAAATTAAATTAAATTAAATTAAATTAAATTAAATTAAATTAAATTAAATTAAATTAAATTAAATTAAATTAAATTAAATTAAATTAAATTAAATTAAATTAAATTAAATTAAATTAAATTAAATTAAATTAAATTAAATTAAATTAATTAAATTAAATTAAATTAAATTAAATTAAATTAAATTAAATTAAATTAAATTAAATTAAATTAAATTAAATTAAATTAAATTAAATTAAATTAAATTAAATTAAATTAAATTAAATTAAATTAAATTAAATTAAATTAAATTAAATTAAATTAAATTAAATTAAATTAAATTAAATTAAATTAAATTAAATTAAATTAAATTAAATTAAATTAAATTAAATTAAATTAAATTAAATTAAATTAAATTAAATTAAATAAATTAAATTAAATTAAATTAAATTAAATTAAATTAAATTAAATTAAATTAAATTAAATTAAATTAAATTAAATTAAATTAAATTAAATTAAATTAAATTAAATTAAATTAAATTAAATTAAATTAAATTAAATTAAATTAAATTAAATTAAATTAAATTAAATTAAATTAAATTAAATTAAATTAAATTAAATTAAATTAAATTAAATTAATTAAATTAAATTAAATTAAATTAAATTAAATTAAAATTAAATTAAATTAAATTAATTAAATTAAATTAAATTAAATTAAATTAATTAAATTAAATTAAATTAAATTAAATTAAATTAAATTAAATTAAATTAAATTAAATTAAATTAAATTAAATTAAATTAAATTAAATTAAATTAAATTAAATTAAATTAAATTAAATTAAATTAAATAAATTAAATTAAATTAAATTAAATTAAATT
>CAKNBH010000034.1:0-31872 GCA_929447395.1 Epistrophe grossulariae
TTATATTATATTATATTATATTATATTATATTATATTATATTATATTATATTATATTATTATTATATTATATTATATTATATTATATATATTATATTATATTATATTATATTATATTATATTATATTATATTATATTATATTATATTATATTATATTATATTATATTATATTATATTATATTATATTATATTATATTATATTATATTATATTATATTGTATTATATTATATTATATTATATTATCCCAAGTAACATTTTTAGTTGTTTAATAGCTTTAACAGCACACCCAGAGCTAATCTTAAAGCTCGTTTATTTTAGAAGTAGCTCTAGATACACCTTTAGAGCTAACGTCGCGCTCACTTGCAGCTAATTCATTGAGTTTGAGAGCTCTTTTTTGCTCGTGAGAAGCTTGTTGTTAGCGGCGACTGACTCTGCAGGTATTTGGTATATATCTTTAAAGAACTACTTGACAGAATTTTGTTTGTATTGGTTTGAGTAATATGTAGGTACATATTATGATAAAAAATATAAACACAGGCACGCTTTAATACTACAATAGAATAAATATGTATCGTTTGAAATTATGTGTGTATAATGAATAATTTTGTAAGATATGCAAACTATAATTTCCTAAGAAAATAAATAATAACAGAAATTAATATTTTTCGGTTAAATGTTAGCGAATTTTATGTGCGAATTAAATTTTTTCACAAACGTATTGCCGGTACTTTGCTTAATTAAAACGCGCCTTCGAAATTCTGGATATTTAGTTGTCAAATAAAAAAAATAATAACAAGACAAAAAAAAAACTCTAAGAAATACATTTTCGAAAGCCGAATTTTTTTCCTCGCCGCCATATTGTCAAATCGCTATATTTTTTATTATTCTAGAGCTGCAATATTAAGTACTGTTGATATCGAGCTCACATCACATCACATACCTATACAGTGTGTGAGTGAAGCATTAAATTGTAAAAAAAAAAAAACAAAAAGAACCCGATCTGTCACTTTGGGTCTTTGCCGAACTATAGGAATGTATTTCGAGATTTTTAAACATTAAATTAGTGAAAATACTAAATAAAAAAGTTAAATAAAAGTTTAAAACAGTGAATATTTTCAGTAATTTATTAAAAAAAACTATAAAACAACATACAGTGCTGCGTTAAATCGTGTAAAAAACACCTGTAATATGGAGTTTTCAATTTTTTCTTTTCACGGTCTGATTGTGTCTCATATTCCATATAAAGTAATATGAAGTGATGTTTTTTAGGCAAATACATTGTCTTAGAATACATTTCAATTGATATTTCTTAACATTTTGCTATAAAAAAGCAAATTGTTTGAAATTAAAATACACTTCAATCACGGGAATTATACACTCAAAAAATAATCCTGGTATGGCTTTTCTGATTAATAAAACCAGGAGAAATCGTGGTTAATGTTATCGTTTTTTTTGGTTAATGACACCAGATTTCGTGTTAAAACAAAGTTTATCTTGATTTCTGGTAACCTAAACCAGAAACCAGATTTTAAAATTTTCTTCCAGATTTTCTGATTAATAAAACCGGGAGAAATCGTGGTTAATGTTATCGTTTTTCTGGGTTAGTGATATCAGATTTCGTGTTAAAACGAAATGTATCTGGCTCCCTGGTAAGTGGAACCAGGCATCGGGTTTCCTGGTTTATTTTATTAAGAAAATATACTGGTAAATGTTATAAACCCCCTGGTATTTGATATCAGATTTCAAAGTAGAATATAGTTTATCTGCTTTTTCTGGTAAATGAAACCAGAAAAATTTATTTCCTGATGTATTCTAAGAGGCTACTTCTGGTAAATGTTATCTGCTTCCTGGTAGAGAGTATCACATTTTCTAGAAGAATAAAGGTTTATCTACTTCCTGGTAAATAGAACCAGGAAAAATTATTTTTTGGTGTATTTTAACAGACAAAACGTATAATAAAGTTATCGGCTTCCTGGAAGATAGTATCAGATTCCTGGAAGAATAAATTTTATCTGCTTCCTGGTAAATAGAAACAGGAAAAATTATTTTTTGGTATATTTCAACAGACAAAACGACTGGGTAATGTTATCGGCTTCCTGGTATATAATATAACATTTCTTGGAAGAATAAAGATTATCTGCTTCTGTTAAATAGTACCAGGAAAAATTATTTTTTGGTATATTTTAACAGACAAAACAACTGGTAATGTTATCGGCTTCCTGGTAGATAGTATCAGATTTCCTGGAAGAATAAAGTTTATCTGCTTCCTGGTAAATAAAACCAGGAAAAATTATTTTTTGGAATATTTTAACAGACAAACGACTGGTAATGTTAACAACTTCCTGGTACATAGTACCACATTTCCTGGATAAATAAAGTTTATATGCTTCCCGGTAAATAGAACCAGGAAAAATTATTTTTTGGTATATTTTGTTAACAGAAAAAACGACTGGTAATGTATCGGCTTCCTGGTAAATGGAACCAGGAAAAATTATTCTTTGGTATATTCAAACAGGCAAAACGACTGATAATGTTATCAGCTTCCTGGTGTATAGAACCAGGAAAAATTTTTTTTTTTGTATATTTAAACAGGCAAAACTACTGGTAATTTTATCGGCTTCCTGGTAGATGGTATCAGATTTCCTGGAAGAATAAAGTTTATCTGCTTCCTGGTAAATAGAACCAGAAAAAAATATTTGTTGGTATATTTTAACAGGAAAAAATGACTGGTAATGTCATCAGCTTCCTGGTAAATAGAACCAGGAAAAATTATTTTTTTGGTATATTTTAACAGGGAAAACGACTGGTAATTTTATCAGCTTCCTGGTATATAGAACCAGGAAAAATTATTTGTTGGTATATTTAAACAGGCAAAACTACTGGTAATTTTATCGGCTTCCTGGTAGATGGTATCAGATTTCCTGGAAGAATAAAGTTTATCTGCTTCCTGGTAAATAGAACCAGGAAAAAATATTTGTTGGTATATTTTAACAGGAAAAATGACTGGTAATGTTATCAGCTTCCTGGTAAATAGAACCAGGAAAAATTATTTTTTGGTATATTTAAACAGGCAAAACGACTGATAATGTTATCAGCTTCCTGGTATATAGAACCAGGAAAAATTATTTGTTGGTATATGTAAACAGGCAAAACTACTGGTAATTTTGTCGGCTTCCTGGTAGATGGTATCAGATTTCCTGGAAGAATAAAGTTTATCTGCTTCCTGGTAAATAGAACCAGGAAAAAAATATTTGTTGGTATATTTTAACAGGAAAAATGACTGGTAATGTTATCAGCTTCCTGGTAAATAGTACCAGGAAAAATTATTTTTTGGTATATTTAAACAGGCAACACGACTGATAATGTTATCAGCTTCCTGGTATATAGAACCAGGGAAAAATTATTTGTTGGTATATGTAAACAGGCAAAACTACTGGTAATTTTGTCGGCTTCCTGGTAGATGGTATCAGATTTCCTGGAAGAATAAAGTTTATCTGCTTCCTGGTAAATAGAACCAGGGAAAAAATATTTGTTGGTATATTTTAACAGGAAAAATGACTGGTAATGTTATCAGCTTCCTGGTAAATAGAACCAATTATTTTTTGGTATATTTAAACAGGCAAAACGACTGATAATGTTATCAGCTTCCTGGTATATAGAACCAGGAAAAATTATTTTTTGGTATATTTAAACAGGCAAAATGACTGGTAATTTTATCGGCTTCCTGGTAGATGGTATCAGATTTCCTGGAAGAATAAAGTTTATCTGCTTCCTGGTAAATAGAACCAGAAAAAAATATTTGTTGGTATATTTTAACAGGAAAAATGACTGGTAATGTTATCAGCTTCCTGGTAAATAGAACTAGGAAAAATTATTTTTTTGGTATATTTTAACAGGGAAAACGACTGGTAATTTTTTTAGCTTCCTGGTATATAGAACCAGGAAAAATTATTTGTTGGTATATTTAAACAGGCAAAACGACATAGGCTTGCTATGAAAAAATTTTTAATCTGGCACGAATATGCATTTCTTGAGTTTATTTTTTTGAAAGTTTAGGAAAAAAAAACTTGTTTACCAAATTTGTCGCTGTGCCTTTAAAAAACGAAAATTTTCGTTCATTCTTTAAGACACATTTATGCAAAAAATACAACCTAATATTCGAAGAATAAGCAAACTTAAAACCATCATCTGAATTAATTTTTAAGTTTTTTGTGCATTCTGACGATACCTATAGGCAAAACATTATTTTCCATCACATCCCTGCGCTTGTTTTTTCTTTTATTGCATTTGACTACAATCAGAACACATTTTTCGTTCACAAGAATACAAAATATGTTACATATATATTATTTCATTCCACCCTTCTCTATCCCTCTGCATTGAAAAAAAACTTGTTGCGTGGTTTTCTGGTAGTATTTTCCATTCCCCTGGTGTATGTTAGCAGAATAACCAACGGGACATGCATATGTACGTGCACATGTAGTTAAGGGGGAAAAATTAAATCAATGATGTAGGCAGGGATGTAATAGGTAAGATTTTTTATTTGTAGAATAGAATGCGTCGTATCGTAGGTGTTTTGTTAAAAAATATAGGCAAGTATTTCATTAAAGCTTTTAACTGTACATTTGACAGCAGGAATTTATAATTTTTTTTGAAAGTTTTGGAAAAAAAACTTTTTTACCAACTTTTTTATCAACTTTTTTTACCAACTTCTTTTTTCGATTTTTAAGACCTGGCACTTCCTAATTCACGAAAATGCATTTTTTGAGTTTATTTTTTTTAAAGTTTATGAAAACAAAATTTTGTTCTACCAACTTTCTCGCTGTGCCTTAAAAAAAAACCAAAATGTTCGTTCATTCGTTAAGACACATTTATGCAAAAAATGCAACCTAATATTCGAAGAATAAGCAAACATAAAACCATTAACCATCATTTTTTTTATAAAATATATATATATTCAAGCATGTAGGTACGTTTTAAAGTCTATTTTTCTTAATAATCTTTTACATTTATTAGGGGCCAGTTATAGCTTTCATTGAAAACCATCATTCAAATTTTTGTTTTTAAGTTTTGAGGAACTGAAAAAGCAAAAACAGTGATTATTTGGTGCCAACAAAATTTTAATTTTGACCCAAACTAACACATTAAATGATGAGTTTCAATGAAAGCTATAATTGGTCCCTTATTTTAGATACCTGCACACGAAAAATTAATAATATAATGAGCATCCTTTTAATAAGTAAGTAATTATTTTTCATACATCGGTAATATTCTTTGTGCCTTAAAATAAACGTGCAATTTGACGATATATGCAAAACATTATTTCCCTACACATCCCTGCGCTAGTTTTTTCTTATATTGCATTTGACTACAATCAGAACACATTTTTCGTTCACAAGAATACAAAATATGTTACATATATATTATTTCATTCCACCCTTCTCTATCCCTCTGCATTGAAAAAAAACTTGTTGCGTGGTTTTCTGGTAGTATTTTCCATTCCCCTGGTGTATGTTAGCAGAATAACCAACGGGACATGCATATGTACATGCACATGTAGTTAAGGGGGAAAAATTAAATCAATGATGTAGGCAGGGATGTAATAGGTAAGATTTTTTATTTGTAGAATAGAATGCGTCGTATCGTAGGTGTTTTGTTAAAAAATATGGGCAAGTATTTCATTAAAGCTTTTAACTGTACATTTGACAGCAGGAATTTATAATTTTTTTTGAAAGTTTTGGAAAAAAACTTTTTTACCAACTTTTTTATCAACTTTTTTTACCAACTTCTTTTTTCGATTTTTAAGAGCTGGCACTTCCTAATTCACGAAAATGCATTTTTTGAGTTTATTTTTTTGAAAGTTTATGAAAACAAAATTTTTTTCTACCAACTTTCTCGCTGTGCCTTAAAAAAAAACGAAAATGTTCGTTCATTCGTTAAGACACATTTATGCAAAAAATGCAACCTAATATTCGAAGAATAAGCAAACATAAAACCATTAACCATCATTTTTTTATAAAATATATATATATTCAAGCATGTAGGTACGTTTAAAGTCTATTTTTCTTAATAATCTTTTACATTTATTAGGGGCCAGTTATAGCTTTCATTGAAAACCATCATTCAAATTTTTGTTTTTAAGTTTTGAGGAACTGAAAAAGCAAAAACAGTGATTATTTGGTGCCAACAAAATTTTAATTTTGACCCAAAGTAACACATAAAATGATGAGTTTCAATGAAAGCAATAATTGGTCCCTTATTTTAGATACCTGCACACGAAAAATTAATAATATAATGAGCGTTCTTTTAATAAGTAAGTAATTAATATTCATACATAGGTAATATTCTTTTCTCGTTGTGCCTTAAAATAAATGAAAATTTTCGTTCATTATTTAAGACACATTTTTTCAAAAAAAATCAACCCTCATATTCCAATAAAAATAAGCAAACATAAGACCATCATCATAATTATTTTTTTTAAATAAATCTGCTGCGCAAGTTTACGATTTTGACGTCACAATCATCACGTTCGTATTTACTCTTATTAAAAAACATGACAATGACGTCACAAAATGCCAAAATGGCGAAGCATATTATGACTTCTGTTTGTCTTGTCACATATGCAAAAGATTATTTTCATATAACAGCCCTGCTTTCCTTTTTTGCATTCAACTACATACATGCTATAACAAGCCGAAATCAACCCGAATTCCAACTCAGTATTCAGTAGACCATCCACCAGTGAACAATCGGCAGCTTCCTCGCGACGCACGGGCTAAATGTAGAGTTAAAAAATTAAAGTGAAGAATTATTTAATTAAAACTATTTTTATAAAAATAGGTAAGTAATCATTATTTCAATTCATATTATTTTATTGCTGTGCATGCCATACTTTTTTTTTGCGATGAAATTCTGTGCAATATTTGTTTTAAGACGCGTGTATTCCTCATATATATATACATATATGCCATGAATCGGCAGTCTCGTTCGACGTTCACGACTAAAAAGTATTTTTATAAAAACAGCGGAATTGTAATAGGTAAGTAATTATTACTTCAATTCATATTATTTTACTGCTGTGCCGTAAAGAAAAATGAAAATTTTGGTTCATTCTTCTTTTATACAATGAAATTCTATGCAATATTTGTTTTAAGACGCGTGTATTTCGTCATATATTATATACCTACATAAATGCCTCCATTATTCTTTGCAATTAAGAATTGCATGTATGTAGGTACAGTCTCATTGATATATCAAATTAAATTCGTAAAATATCAAAAATATAATACAAAATATAACTACAGCTAAGTAAAAAACAATTGTGCGTTGGTCATCTTAATTAAGTAATAAGAATGCATCTAAAAAAACGTACTCTTGGATAAATTTGTATTCAGGTTTTTTAACTTCAATTAAGACGCAATTGTTTTTTCAATTGTTGCTTGTGAAGTTTATTTGGTCATGTTTGTACAATGTACATTAACCGTGTCTACAAATTTAATTTCTTTTTTGGAGCAGAATAAAACTTATTATTTCTCTAAACTTTTTTATATGATTGAAAATTCAAACAATAAAAAAAACAACATTATGAGGCCAAGAAACTTTCAATATTTATTTTAAATAAATTATAAACCTCTACCTTAATTAACATAAGCTAATATTAAAAACTCCTCTCCCAACAGATTACCAGCAAAGAAAACATCTCCCAATAGATTGCCATCCAGTTAAGACCAGATCTCAAAGCAGATTTCACCACCAGCTAAGACCAGATCTCGAAGCAGATTCCAACACCAGCTTAGACCAGATCTCAAAGCATAGATTACCAATAAAAGCTAACAGAAAAGATCTAAAACAGGTAACAACCAACACAAGCTAAGATAATAATATCTCCATATTGCACCTGGCAAAACTATAATTTACATTTTTTATCGTAGATTTGTTTTCTTGACGTACTAAAGCAAAATTTAAAACAGGTTTTACCTTAGTATCACTTTTTATTTAAATAACTTATTCAGTAGGTACTCAAGCAAAACCCGATACTTGAAAAGATTCAGTGTTATTTGTGATTATAAATTTAAAAAAAAATCATTTTTGAACACATTTTCATTTTCGATGTACATACATATAACGTCTTCATTAATACAAAATCATTTATTTAATATCGGGTTTTGCTTATTGAGATAAATTTTGCACTTGGACTTTTCTATTGTTGAATAGGTTCGTTATTTGCTTTAGTTAACTTTGGTTTTCGATATTTTTGGTGCAAAACCGTAACGTAAGAAAAACCCGACACATGATAGATTCCACCACCAGCTAAGACCAGATCTCAGAGTAGATTCCACCACCAGCTAAGACCAGATCTCAGAGTAGATTCCAACACCAGCTTAGACCAGATCTCAAAGCATAGATTACCAATAAAAGCTAACAGAAAAGATCTAAAACAGGTAACAACCAACACAAGCTAAGATAATAATATCTCCATATTGCACCTGGCAAAACTATAATTTACATTTTTTATCGTAGATTTGTTTTCTTGACGTACTAAAGCAAAATTTAAAACAGGTTTTACCTTAGTATCACTTTTTATTTAAATAACTTATTCAGTAGGTACTCAAGCAAAACCCGATACTTGAAAAGATTCAATGTTATTTTTAGTTATAAATTAAAAAAAAAATCATTTTGAATACATTTTCATTTTCGATGTATAACGTATTAAGTCAAATTCACTTTTTTAATATCGGGTTTTGCTTATTGAGTTAAATTTTGCACTTGGACTTTTCTATTGTTGCGTAGGTTCGTTATTTGCTTTAGTTAACTTTTGCTTTTCGTCATTTTTGGTGATAGGTACTTAAGCAAAACCCGACACTTGAACAGATTCAATGTTAATTTTAGTTATAAATTTAAAAAAAAATCATTTTTGAACACATTTTGATCTTCAATGTAGAACGTATTCATTAATAAAAAAATCAGTTTTTAATATCAGGTTTTGCTTATTGAGATAAATTTTGCACTTGGACTTTTCTATTGTTGAATAGGTTCGTTAATAGCTTAAGTTAACTTTTGCTTTTCGTCATTTTTGGTGATAGGTACTTAAACAAAACCCGACACTTGAACAGAATCAATGTTAATTTTAGTTATAAATAAAAAAAAAAAAAATCATTTTCGAACAAATTTTCATTTTCGATGTATAACGTCTTTCATTACTATAAAATCACTTTTTTACTATCGGGTTCTGCTTATTGAGATAAATTTTGCACTTGGACTTTTCTATTGTTGAATAGGTTCGTTATTTGCTTTAGTTAACTTTAGCTTTATCGTTATTTTTGACACTTGAACAGATTCAATGTTAATTTTAGTTATAAATTACAAAAAAAAATCATTTTTGAACACATTTTGATTTTCAATGTAGAATGTCTTCACTAATACAAAATCACTTTTTTAATATCGGGTCGGGTTTTGCTTAATGAGTTAAATTTTGCACTTGGACTTTTCTATTAGCTATGTGTTTTAAGACGTTAAGACATAAATCGGCAGTCTCGTTTGACGTTCACGACTAAAAAGTATTTTTATAAAAACAAACAAACAGCGGAATTGTAATAGGTAAGTAATTATTACTTCAATTCATATTATTTTACTGCTGTGCCGTAAAGAAAAATGAAAATTTTGGTTCATTCTTCTTTTATACAATGAAATTCTATGCAATATTTGTTTTAAGACGCGTGTATTTCGTCATATATTATATACCTACATAAATGCCTCCATTATTCTTTGCAATTAAGAATTGCATGTATGTAGGTACAGTCTCATTGATATATCAAATTAAATTCGTAAAATATCAAAAATATAATACAAAATATAACTACAGCTAAGTAAAAAAACAATTGTGCGTTGGTCATCTTAATTAAGTAATAAGAATGTATCTAAAAAAACGTACTCTTGGATAAATTTGTATTCAGGTTTTTTTACTTCAATTAAGACGCAATTGTTTTTTCAATTGTTGCTTGTGAAGTTTATTTGGGTCATGTTTGTACAATGTACATTAACCGTGTCTACAAATTTAATTTCTTTTTTGGAGCAGAATAAAACTTATTATTTCTCTAAACTTTTTTATATGATTGAAAATTCAAACAATAAAAAAAACAACATTATGAGGCCAAGAAACTTTCAATATTTATTTTAAATAAATTATAAACCTCTACCTTAATTAACATAAGCTAATATTAAAACTCCTCTCCCAACAGATTACCAGCAAAGAAAACATCTCCCAATAGATTGCCATCCAGTTAAGACCAGATCTCAAAGCAGATTTCACCACCAGCTAAGACCAGATCTCGAAGCAGATTTCCAACACCAGCTTAGACCAGATCTCAAAGCATAGATTACCAATAAAAGCTAACAGAAAAGATCTAAAACAGGTAACAACCAACACAAGCTAAGATAATAATATCTCCATATTGCACCTGGCAAAACTATAATTTACATTTTTTATCGTAGATTTGTTTTCTTGACGTACTAAAGCAAAATTTAAAACAGGTTTTACCTTAGTATCACTTTTTATTTAAATAACTTATTCAGTAGGTACTCAAGCAAAACCCGATACTTGAAAAGATTCAGTGTTATTTGTGATTATAAATTTAAAAAAAAAATCATTTTTGAACACATTTTCATTTTCGATGTACATACATATAACGTCTTCATTAATACAAAATCATTTATTTAATATCGGGTTTTGCTTATTGAGATAAATTTTGCACTTGGACTTTTCTATTGTTGAATAGGTTCGTTATTTGCTTTAGTTAACTTTTGGTTTTCGATATTTTTGGTGCAAAACCGTAACGTAAGAAAAACCCGACACATGATAGATTCCACCACCAGCTAAGACCAGATCTCAGAGTAGATTCCACCACCAGCTAAGACCAGATCTCAGAGTAGATTCCAACACCAGCTTAGACCAGATCTCAAAGCATAGATTACCAATAAAAGCTAACAGAAAAGATCTAAAACAGGTAACAACCAACACAAGCTAAGATAATAATATCTCCATATTGCACCTGGCAAAACTATAATTTACATTTTTTATCGTAGATTTGTTTTCTTGACGTACTAAAGCAAAATTTAAAACAGGTTTTACCTTAGTATCACTTTTTATTTAAATAACTTATTCAGTAGGTACTCAAGCAAAACCCGATACTTGAAAAGATTCAATGTTATTTTTAGTTATAAATTAAAAAAAAAATCATTTTGAATACATTTTCATTTTCGATGTATAACGTATTAAGTCAAATTCACTTTTTTAATATCGGGTTTTGCTTATTGAGTTAAATTTTGCACTTGGACTTTTCTATTGTTGCGTAGGTTCGTTATTTGCTTTAGTTAACTTTTGCTTTTCGTCATTTTTGGTGATAGGTACTTAAGCAAAACCCGACACTTGAACAGATTCAATGTTAATTTTAGTTATAAATTTAAAAAAAATCATTTTTGAACACATTTTGATCTTCAATGTAGAACGTATTCATTAATAAAAAATCAGTTTTTAATATCAGGTTTTGCTTATTGAGATAAATTTTGCACTTGGACTTTTCTATTGTTGAATAGGTTCGTTAATAGCTTAAGTTAACTTTTGCTTTTCGTCATTTTTCGTGATAGGTACTTAAGCAAAAACCCGACACTTGAACAGATTCAATGTTAATTTTAGTTATAAATTACAAAAAAAAATCATTTTTGAACACATTTTCATTTTCAATGTACATACATATAACGTCTTCATTAATACAAAATCATTTTTTTAATATCGGGTCTTGCTTATTGAGATAAATTTTGCACTTGGACTTTTCTATTGTTGAATAGGTTCGTTAATAGCTTAAGTTAACTTTTGCTTTTCGTCATTTTTGGTGATAGGTACTTAAACAAAACCCGACACTTGAACAGAATCAATGTTAATTTTAGTTATAAATAAAAAAAAAAAAAAATCATTTTCGAACAAATTTTCATTTTCGATGTATAACGTCTTCATTACTATAAAATCACTTTTTTACTATCGGTTCTGCTTATTGAGATAAATTTTGCACTTGGACTTTTCTATTGTTGAATAGGTTCGTTATTTGCTTTAGTTAACTTTAGCTTTATCGTTATTTTTGACACTTGAACAGATTCAATGTTAATTTTAGTTATAAATTACAAAAAAAATCATTTTTGAACACATTTTGATTTTCAATGTAGAATGTCTTCACTAATACAAAATCACTTTTTTAATATCGGGTCGGGTTTTGCTTAATGAGTTAAATTTTGCACTTGGACTTTTCTATTAGCTATGTGTTTTAAGACGTTAAGACATAAATCGGCAGTCTCGTTTGGACGTTCACGACTAAAAAGTATTTTTATAAAAACAAACAAACAGCGGAATTGTAATAGGTAAGTAATTATTACTTCAATTCATATTATTTTACTGCTGTGCCGTAAAGAAAATGAAAATTTTGGTTCATCTTCTTTTATACAATGAAATTCTATGCAATATTTGTTTTAAGACGCGTGTATTTCGTCATATATTATATACCTACATAAATGCCTCCATTATTCTTTGCAATTAAGAATTGCATGTATGTAGGTACAGTCTCATTGATATATCAAATTAAATTCGTAAAATATCAAAAATATAATACAAAATATAACTACAGCTAAGTAAAAAACAATTGTGCGTTGGTCATCTTAATTAAGTAATAAGAATGTATCTAAAAAAACGTACTCTTGGATAAATTTGTATTCAGGTTTTTTTACTTCAATTAAGACGCAATTGTTTTTTCAATTGTTGCTTGTGAAGTTTATTTGGTCATGTTTGTACAATGTACATTAACCGTGTCTACAAATTTAATTTCTTTTTTTGGAGCAGAATAAAACTTATTATTTCTCTAAACTTTTTTATATGATTGAAAATTCAAACAATAAAAAAAACAACATTATGAGGCCAAGAAACTTTCAATATTTATTTTAAATAAATTATAAACCTCTACCTTAATTAACATAAGCTAATATTAAAACTCCTCTCCCAACAGATTACCAGCAAAGAAAACATCTCCCAATAGATTGCCATCCAGTTAAGACCAGATCTCAAAGCAGATTTCACCACCAGCTAAGACCAGATCTCGAAGCAGATTCCAACACCAGCTTAGACCAGATCTCAAAGCATAGATTACCAATAAAAGCTAACAGAAAAGATCTAAAACAGGTAACAACCAACACAAGCTAAGATAATAATATCTCCATATTGCACCTGGCAAAACTATAATTTACATTTTTTATCGTAGATTTGTTTTCTTGACGTACTAAAGCAAAATTTAAAACAGGTTTTACCTTAGTATCACTTTTTATTTAAATAACTTATTCAGTAGGTACTCAAGCAAAACCCGATACTTGAAAAGATTCAGTGTTATTTGTGATTATAAATTTAAAAAAAAATCATTTTTGAACACATTTTCATTTTCGATGTACATACATATAACGTCTTCATTAATACAAAATCATTTATTTAATATCGGGTTTTGCTTATTGAGATAAATTTTGCACTTGGACTTTTCTATTGTTGAATAGGTTCGTTATTTGCTTTAGTTAACTTTTGGTTTTCGATATTTTTGGTGCAAAACCGTAACGTAAGAAAAACCCGACACATGATAGATTCCACCACCAGCTAAGACCAGATCTCAGAGTAGATTCCACCACCAGCTAAGACCAGATCTCAGAGTAGATTCCAACACCAGCTTAGACCAGATCTCAAAGCATAGATTACCAATAAAAGCTAACAGAAAAGATCTAAAACAGGTAACAACCAACACAAGCTAAGATAATAATATCTCCATATTACACCTGGCAAAACTATAATTTACATTTTTTATCGTAGATTTGTTTTCTTGACGTACTAAAGCAAAATTTAAAACAGGTTTTACCTTAGTATCACTTTTTATTTAAATAACTTATTCAGTAGGTACTCAAGCAAAACCCGATACTTGAAAAGATTCAATGTTATTTTTAGTTATAAATTAAAAAAAAAATCATTTTGAATACATTTTCATTTTCGATGTATAACGTATTAAGTCAAATTCACTTTTTTAATATCGGGTTTTGCTTATTGAGTTAAATTTTGCACTTGGACTTTTCTATTGTTGCGTAGGTTCGTTATTTGCTTTAGTTAACTTTTGCTTTTCGTCATTTTTGGTGATAGGTACTTAAGCAAAACCCGACACTTGAACAGATTCAATGTTAATTTTAGTTATAAATTTAAAAAAAATCATTTTTGAACACATTTTGATCTTCAATGTAGAACGTATTCATTAATAAAAAATCAGTTTTTAATATCAGGTTTTGCTTATTGAGATAAATTTTGCACTTGGACTTTTCTATTGTTGAATAGGTTCGTTAATAGCTTAAGTTAACTTTTGCTTTTCGTCATTTTTGGTGATAGGTACTTAAGCAAAACCCGACACTTGAACAGATTCAATGTTAATTTTAGTTATAAATAAAAAAAAAAAATCATTTTCGAACAAATTTTCATTTTCGATGTATAACGTCTTCATTACTATAAAATCACTTTTTTACTATCGGGTTCTGCTTATTGAGATAAATTTTGCACTTGGACTTTTCTATTGTTGAATAGATTCGTTATTTGCTTTAGTTAACTTTAGCTATCGTTATTTTTGATAAAAGGAACTCAAGCAAAACCCAACACTTGAACAAATTCATTGTTAATTGTTGTCATAAAGTAAATACACTGATTGTTAAATCAGTAAAAAGGCCTTTAAAAAATATCTTGCTTTATTTTTGGATTGAAAACTAGATAGTTTGTAAAATATGCAACATTTTAGTTAGCAGTTTTACGTACTAAGATTTTATTACAGCCACGAGTTATAACAATCATTGGTTCGTTGGAGAGGGTAGAAGAAATCCACGTTGATTTCGACAATACACAGTTCAAAATGTTTACGATTCAGCGTGCGATTGATGTTTGCCTGAAAACATTTTTCACCCGTAACATATCGTACCCGAATACATGTGAAAACTTTGCGGCTCCTAACTTCAGCTGAAAGTCAAGGTTTTTTAAAAAAATATGTCAGAGAAAAGACACATATGAAAATGGACAATATTTAAAAATATTAAATGCAACTATTTCAATCATTGCAACAAATTCCTGTATTTTCATTAACACCAGTTAATATTAAATATCCTCTCCTAACAGATTACCCGAAAAGAAAAGATCTCCTTTAGGAGATTACCACCAGCAGCTAAGACCAGATCTCGAAGTAGATTCCACCAGCAGCTAAGACCAGATCTCAAATTAGATCACCAACACCAGCTAAGACAAAACATCTCATCATAAATGAATTGCTCCAGACCTCTTTTAACAGTAAGCAACACTTCTTTTTAAATGTTATTTATTTTTTCTGTTGCCCTAAAGCAAAATTCTAATCAATAGACTTGCTTTAGTGTGGTTTACTTGATTTTGTTAGTTATTTCCGTATTTTATAGGTATTTACGCAAAACCGGATACATTAACACATTTTTAGACTCATAAATCTGTAAAAATGGAGAAAATTTTTTCTCATGTCGGGTTTTGCCTAAGCATTTCACTTTAAACTTTGTTTGTTTTTTTTTGTGCTAGGTGCTTTAGTAAAAACCAATCCATCTTAAATCAGTACTCGCGATACACAAATCAGTTACTTCAGAATCATCTTATATATTCAAAGGTTATACGAAGCGTTTAAATATTATTTCAAATGGATTGCTTTATTTGCAAGAAACGCTTTGATAGTTTGAAACATATATCGAATCACTTCAAAGTGGTGCACCGATTAGATGGAACAGGTATTTACCGGTGTACTTTCAACGAATGTACGTCATTCACTTCCACCTTTTCTAATTTTTCACGTCACTGCAGAACGCACATTAGGGATGGATTGACTTTATTTACCTCATCATCCAATGTTGCCGAGAATTCAGATTTATCTTTTCACTCTCAATTTTTACCAAATTCACTTGGTATTACTCCTCCAGCTGCATCTTCTTCTCACAACAAATATTCTAATCATGCAAATTTTGATATTGATATTGACAATGATAGTGATAAGCATATTGATACAAATATTGATATTGAGAAAATTGGTATTGAGTTTGCTATGAAATTATTTAGTATGGATAATTTGTCACGGAAGGATGCGATGACAATAATAAGAATGGTTAAAGAATCTATTCATACACCCATGATAAAGTTTTTCAAAATATTTTCTAATAAAAGTGATCGATCGGTCGAAGATCGTTTGCAGCTCTCATCGTTGATTGCAGCGGTTGAAAAGCCTTTCGAAAAATGCAGCACTGATCACCAGCTTATACAGTGGCTGACAACAAATGATTACTTATGCATGTCGACAGAGTTCACGATTAATGAAGAAATACAAAATGTTTATCGTAATGGCATCAATTGCCATGAAGAGCATACAACAACGGGAGTACTCCTCCCACTTGAATTTCAGTTTAGAAAAACATTTGAAAAAAATGATTTATTAATTAAAACTATGGATGAAATCCATCGAATTTCAAGTGATGAAACGAATATTTCACATTTCATTCAGGGAAAAGCGTGGCAGGAAAAACGTAAATTGTTTTCTCCTGATGAAATTGTCATACCTTATTTCATATACATGGATGATGCGGAAATAAATAACCCGTTAGGCTCACACGCTGATCCCATTTCATTTATTCATTATTCGTTTCCTGTCATTCCCGGAAAATCTGATGTTTATTTAGCTGCGCTACTAAAATCTCGCGACTACAAATCATTCGGAAATAAAAAATGCCTTCACGCACTAATTGATAAAATGAAGTTTTTAGAAGAAACTGGGATTGGGATTTCTACAACTCAGGGAATGAAAAAGGTACGATTTGTTTTGGGTTTATTGATTGGTGATAATATGGGCTTAAATGGTATTTTAGGATTTTCTTCGTGCTCTAGTAATTTTTTTTGTCGAATATGCAGACTTCCTAAAAAAAAAACTCATGTAATGCCTTGTGAGGTTGTAAACATGCTGCGTAATGTGCAAAATTATGAAGAGGATGTCGCTAGTAATGATTACAAACAAACTGGCATACATGAGAATTCAGTTTTCAATTCTATTAAATCATTCCACGTAACTTCCAACTATTCTGTTGACGTGATGCATGATATTTTTGAGGGAGTCTGCCATTATGACATGTGTCACATCATTCGATATATTATTGATATGAAATTTTTCTCAAATTTGACTGAATTCAACGACCGAATTAACTCATTTAATTACGGAGAGATTGAAATTGGAAATATCTCACTGTCACCGATTACGAGTGATAATTTAAAAAACATGCATTTAAAGAAAACGGCGCGTGAAATGATGTCTTTTGTTTATCATTTCCCTCTGATGGTAGCCGATCGTATTCCTGAAAAAGATGAGGTCTGGATTTTCTTCTTGAATTTCCTAGAAATCATTGAAATTCTTTTGGATTTCAATATTTCTAATGACTTAATTGATCACCTTGCGGACCTTATTCGACAACACCATCTTGACTATGTGAGATTATTCAATGATACTTTAAAGCCAAAACATCATTTTATGGTGCATTACCCGTTGGTATTTCGTATGTCTGGAGTGCCACGTAATTTTTGGTGTTTCCAATTCGAAGCCAAACACAAAGACTTCAAAAAATACGCGCGGGTCATTAACAGTCGAAGGAACATTCCACTAACGTTATCAATTAAATTTCAGTTTAAATTCGCACAATCAATAATAGATAAAACTACTCCCGATTTAGTGTCTATTTTTGATTGTAATATGCACAATACTTGCCACTTTGAGTTAATTAATAATTACAAAGTACGACAGGAAATTCGTTCAGATTTCTTAAGTTTCTCCCAATGCATTTATTTCGGCAAACTTTTTAAAATAGGTTATTTCATTACACAGTTTCTAGATAATACACCAGAAAATGCGTATATATTTCAAATTAAAGAGGTAGTAAAGTTTTCAGAGCAACCCCTTCCTTATTTAGTGTGCGAACGTGTAAAAATAATTTCTTTCCGAAAACACTACGCTGCAATCGAAATAGGCAATACCACTACACCAATTCAATACTTATCTTGTCATTTACAGCGAATAGATAATTGCACAAGTCCTCCAATAAATGTTTATAAAATATCTCGTGGTTTGCTAATGATAAGACCAAAAATAATTTATTAATTTATTCTGAAAAATATAAACAAAGAGAATGCACTATTGAATTCCATAATCGGCATGTATATTTTTAGTACGTTAATATTCATTATACGGTATTCACCGTGCGCTGCATAAGGTTATAAGACTTATGACTCAAAAACGTATACCTTATAACCCTATAAATATTCACCATAAATTCTTGGTGTTCATGACCTATGACATGAGCCAAATTAACTGTTGTAAATCAAACAACTAACAAAATTGACGGAAATGAATCTAATATCCCAGACAAAATCAGAAATATCTTCGCCATCGGCTATGGATGATAAAACGATAAGAACAATTGGTCTGTCGCAAATAACAGCAATACCGGTTAACACCATTCCATCTAGTCAAGTACTGCCATCGAGTGTAAATTATACATTAGTCGAGATTGACGAACAGATTTTAAATACTGATTTATCGTCGTCAATAACAATTGATCCTCAAGATGTAATGAAGCGACCTAATAATCAATCACTCGAAGATGCGGAAAACGTTTCATTCACAGAATTGATAAATTCTTATTGCTGCTATGGTAAAGAAAATGAAGCGGAAGTTCTCAAAAGTCTTTTGAATGATTGGAAAATTCCAATCCAGTTTCACCAATATTTTGTTGGTAAATATAGACTACCGTTTTAAGGCAGAATATTTAATTCAAAACCAAAAATTGTGTTTGCAGATGAAAATCTTTTTATGCCGGTGTTGAAAGTGGCAGAACCATTTTTCATGAAGAGGTTTTTGCAAAGACTAAATATTACCACCGCCAGTAGAATTGTTTTCTTTGATAAATGGCATCAATGGAAAATCGAGCAAGATTCTATTTTATCGTTGAACCAATCTTTAGATGAAATAATGAAAGAGTCAAATCCTTCGACACCAACGACTAGTAGTGCATCGTCTATTCCAACAGTCAGTAAAAATTTGATGGATATTTTGAACTGTAACGATGGGGAAACAATAAAGAATTATTTTGAAATAAATAAAAATATCGACAATAAATCCGTTCGTGGTTTGCTCACGGAGACAATTTTGAATTACGCTAGAATAAATAACCTAAATTTTTCGTCGAAGGATTTAGCACGTCTCGCAGAAGAAATACACACTGTTTTCAATGAGGATCCAGTAAGAAATTTGGCATTTCCATTGTTTTTTATTACAATTTTATATATACATAGTTGGATTATTATTGCACGAGTAAAGGCATGAAAAATCCGAAAGGAAAACTCGCAAACAAATTTCATAACTATCGTGGAAAAAGTCGCTCTGTGAATCGCTTGTTTTCATTAGACAATGTAAAAAAGAAGAAAACCAATGCTGTGTTGCCGGTTCTAAGTTCCACAGAAGAAGACAAACTGCTTCTTAAAATGAAACACGATTATCATGCGATGAACGCCCAAGAAAAAATAGATATATGGGAAGGCACATTTAATGCTCGACAAAAAGATCTCCAAAACGCTAACCACAAAACAATGTCATGGGAAAAATTCTACGAAAAATGGCACTTCATGAACTTCCCAAATGGCTATGAATATGTAAGAAAAACAAATTGCTCAAAAAGTTCTTCTTTTAAATTTTTCTTGAAATTTTCTATTTTGCATGGTTTCCATTTAATTTATTACATACATAATTGATACATACATTAATTGATAACGACAAATAAAACAAAATATTGATTAAACTGTCAAAATAAAATTTCCTTTTAGATTGAATTAGACTTTAACAGGATGTTCGAAAATAAGGACGATGTTCTGGCGGGAACCAGAATAACAGATTTTTGTAATTTAATGCTACAATTCGCCTTCCCAAAATCAATTACTAGTTTTGAAATAAGAAGCAAATTACATAATTTCAACCTGGAATGTTTAGCCGATTGCAATATGACCGTTTTTTCTCAGAGTAATTATAATTTATGTTATGCATATGTACATACATTAATAGGTATAAATTGGTAAAAAAAACTTATGACTGTATTTACAGATGAAACTTAAAATTTATCTGCAATATTTATTTATATATCTCTTATTTCCTTATTTAGCTTATTAATAACAATTATAACAACTTTTTTAGCATTTGAATCATGAAAACAAATATTCAAATTTTGTACTTTACTGTCTAGTTACAATGTTAATTTGTAATTTTGAAACATAAAATACAGAATCCATAAATTTAGCCGTCAATGGTTTCTTTGAAAATTCTTTTCTTTAATAGATGTCAGGACTGCAATGGTTTTTTATCATTTACATAACGTTTTACCACCGACCACACGTGAAGGTAGCAAACGCTTCACTGTTAAAGACAGTCAAGAAGCATCTATCAGAGTATTTGCGCTCCCTCAAGACTACAAAGAAAATCAAAATGCTCTGGCTAAAAACAAATCAAAATCACAGCCACCAGTTATAACAATCATTGGTTCGTTGGAGAGGGTAGAAGAAATCCACGTTGACTTCGACAACACACATTTCAAAATGTTTACGATTGAGCGTGCGATTGATGTTTGCCTGAAAACATTTTTCACCCTTAACATATCGTATCCGAAGGCATGTGAAAACTTCTGGCAGTTTATAGATATGTACTTCTACCAAATCGATAAAACAGCAACAAACTCTAAGGCACGCAATCTTTTGCGGCTCCTGACGTCAGCTGAAAGTAAAGATTTTTTAAAAAAGATTTCAGAGTGAAGGCACATATGGAAATAGAAAATATTTTAAAATGTTAAATGCAACTATTTCCGTCATTGCAACAAATTCTAAAATTAAATCTCCTCTCCTAACAGATTACCAGCAAAGAAAAGACCAGATCTCGAAGTAGATTCCACCACCAGCTAAGACCAGATCTCAGAGCAGATTCCACCACCAGCTAAGACCAGATCTCAGAGTAGATTCCACCACCAGCTAAGACCAGATCTCGAATTAGATTCCACCACCAGCTAAGACCAGATCTCGAAGTAGATTTCACCACCAGCTAAGACCAGATCTCAGAGTAGATTCCACCACCAGCTAAGACCAGATCTCGAAGTAGATTCCACCACCAGCTAAGACCAGATCTCGAAGTAGATTTCACCACCAGCTAAGACCAGATCTCAGAGTAGATTCCACCACCAGCTAAGACCAGATCTCGAAGTAGATTTCACCACCAGCTAGGACCAGATCTCAGAGTAGATTCCACCACCAGCTAAGACCAGATCTCAGAGTAGATTCCACCACCAGCTAAGACCAGATCTGAGAGTAGATTCCACCACCAGCAAAGACCAGATCTCAGAGTAGATTCCACTACCAGCTAAGACCAGAACTCGAAGTAGATTTCACCACCAGCTAAGACCAGATCTCAGAGTAGATTCCACCACCAGCTAAGACTAGATCTCAAAGTAGATCACCATCAACGGCTTAGATAAAACATCTAAAAAAGGTAAGAATCAACACAAGCTAAGATAATAATATCTCATCATAGATGAATTGTACCTGCCACAACTGTAATTTATAACAGTAAGCTTCAATCTTTATAGTATATTTGTTTTTTTTGACGTAGGTACTAAAGCAAAATTTAAAACATAGGTTTTGCCTAAGTATAACATTAGCAGGCAATATATTTAAATGTTCAATGCAACTATTTCAATTATTTTAACAAATTCCTCTACCTTCATTAACACCAGCTAAAATTAAATCTTATCTCCAAACAGATTACCAGCAAAGAAAAGATCACATATAAAAGATTACCACCACCAGCTAAGACCAGATCTCGAAGTAGATTTCACCACCAGCTAAGACCAGATCTCAGAGTAGATTCCACCACCAGCTAAGACCAGATCTCGAAGTAGATTCCACCACCAGCTAAGACCAGATCTCGAAGTAGATTTCACCACCAGCTAAGACCAGATCTCAGAGTAGATTCCACCACCAGCTAAGACCAGATCTCGAAGTAGATTCCACCACCAGCTAAGACCAGATCGCGAAGTAGATTTCACCACCAGCTAAGACCAGATCTCAGAGTAGATTCCACCACCAGCTAAGACCAGATCTCGAAGTAGATTCCACCACCAGCTAAGACCAGATCTCGAAGTAGATTTCACTACCAGCTAAGACCAGATCTCAGAGTAGATTCCACCACCAGCTAAGACCAGATCTCGAAGTAGATTTCACCACCAGCTAGGACCAGATCTCAGAGTAGATTCCACCACCAGCAAAGACCAGATCTCAGAGTAGATTCCACTACCAGCTAAGACCAGAACTCGAAGTAGATTTCACCACCAGCTAAGACCAGATCTCAGAGTAGATTCCACCACCAGCTAAGACTAGATCTCAAAGTAGATCATCATCAACGGCTTAGATAAAACATCTAAAAAAGGTAAGAATCAACACAAGCTAAGATAATAATATCTCATCATAGATGAATTGTACCTGCCACAACTGTAATTTATAACAGTAAGCTTCAATCTTTATAGTATATTTGTTTTTTTGACGTAGGTACTAAAGCAAAATTTAAAACATAGGTTTTGCCTTAGTATAACATTAGCAGGCAATATATTTAAATGTTCAATGCAACTATTTCAATCATTTTAACAAATTCCTCTACCTTCATTAACACCAGCTAAAATTAAATCTTCTCTCCTAACAGATTACCAGCAAAGAAAAGATCACATATAAAAGATTACCACCACCAGCAAAGACCAGATCTCGAAGAAGATTCCACCACCAGCTAAGACCAGATCTCGAAGTAGATTTCACCACCAGCTAAGACCAGATCTCAGAGAAAATTCCACCACCAGCTAATACCAGATTTCAAAGTAGATTATCACCACCAGCTAAGACTAGATCTCGAAGTAGATTCCACCACCAGCTGAGACCACATCTCACCAGCTAAGATAATTCTATCTCATCATAATTGAATTGCACCTGCCAAAATTGTAATTTATAACAGTAAGCTCCAATTTTACAAGTATAAGATTTCACTTAAATAACTTATATAGTATTTACTCAAGGAAAACCTTGACACTTGAACAAATTGCATTTTGCAATTGACTTTTACAATCAAAAAAACGACTTTAAAAAGTAACTTAATTTATTTTTGGATTTATAAGACATTGACAACTAGATCGTTTGTAAAATATGCAACATTTAAGTTAGCAGTGCCTTCACTCTGACATCCTTACATCCTTTATGTGTAACATAATTAACTAAAAACAGTTTTAATTAAAAAAAATTTAATTGTAACTATTTTAAGGAATTTTTTCAATAAAAATGTATGTATACATATAGTATATAAAGTAAATTGAAATTGTTTTTTGTATTACTAGAAGGTCGATTTTTTTCTTATTTTGCTACGGACTTCTTCTCTACGTATTGTCTTTTACTTTTTTGCAAGTCTGTTTGACTTCAAACACCTTTAAATGTTAACATACAAAAATAATATAATCATTCTTCCAACAGCGGTTACCTGGCAAAATTATATTGCACTGGTACATTCTACCAGAAATCTGGTATAATTTACCAGTGAAATATAATATTCCTGGTATATATAACCATACTCCCGATAGGGGGTACCAGGCAATATTATATTTCCTGGTACATTCTACCAGAAATCTGGTATAATTTACCAGTGAAATATAATATTCCTGGTATATATAACCATAATCCTGATAGGGGATACCAGGCAAAATTATATTTCCTGGTACATTATACCAGAAATCTGGTAAAATTTACCAGTGAAATATAATATTCCTGGTATATATAACCATACTCCCAATAGCGGGTACCAGGCAATATTACATTTCCTGGTACATTCTACCAGAAATCTGGTATAATTTTCCAGTGAAAAATAATATTCCTGGTATATATAACCATACTCCCGATAGCGTGTACCAGGCAAAATTATATTTCCCGGTACATTCTACCAGAAATCTGGTATGATTTACCAGTGAAATATAATATTCCTGGTATATATAACCATACTCCCGATAGCGGGTACCAGGCAAAATTATATTTCCTGGTACATTCTACCAGAAATCTGGTATCATTTACCAGTGAAAAATAATATTCCTGGTATATATAACCATACTCCCGATAGCGGGTACCAGTCAAAATTATATTTCCTGGTACATTCTACCAGAAATCTGGTATAATTTACCAGTGAAATATAATATTCCTGGTATATATAACCATAATCCTGATAGGGGATACCTGGCAAAATTATATTGCACTGGTACATTCTACCAGAAATCTGGTATAATTTACCAGTGAAATATAATATTCCTGGTATATATAACCATACTCCCGATAGGGGGTACCAGGCAATATTATATTTCCTGGTATATTCTACCAGAAATCTGGTATTATTTTCCAGTGAAAAATAATATTCCTGGTATATATAACCATACTCCCGATAGCGGGTACCAGGCAAAATTATATTTCCTGGTACATTCTACCAGAAATCTGGTATCATTTACCAGTGAAAAATAATATTCCTGGTATATATAACCATACTCCCGATAGCGGGTACCAGGCAAAATTATATTTCCTGGTACATTCTACCAGAAATCTGGTATCATTTACCAGTGAAAAATTATATTCCTGGTATATATAACCATACTCCCGATAGCGGGTACCAGGGAAAATTTTATTTCCTGGTATATTGTACCAGAATTCTGGTATAATTTTCCAGTGAAAAATAATATTCCTGGTATATATAACCATACTCCCGATAGCGGGTACCAGGCAAAATTATATTTCCTGGTACATTCTACCAGAAATCTGGTATCATTTACCAGTGAAAAATAATATTCCTGGTATATATAACCATACTCCCGATAGCGGGTACCAGGTAAAATTATATTTCCTGGTACATTCTACCAGAAATCTGGTATCATTTACCAGTGAAAAATTATATTCCTGGTATATATAACCATACTCCCGATAGCGGGTACCAGAGAAAATTTTATTTCCTGGTATATTCTACCAGAATTCTGGTATAATTTTCCAGTGAAAAATAATATTCCTGGTATATATAACCATACTCCCGATAGCGGGTACCAGGCAAAATTATATTTCCTGGTACATTCTACCAGAAATCTGGTATCATTTACCAGTGAAAAATAATATTCCTGGTATATATAACCATACTCCCGATAGCGGGTACCAGGCAAAATTATATTTCCTGGTACATTCTACCAGAAATCTGGTATCATTTACCAGTGAAAAATTATATTCCTGGTATATATAACCATACTCCCGATAGCGGGTACCAGGCAAAATTATATTTCCTGGTACATTCTAGAAGAAATCTGGTATCACTTACCATTGAAAAATAATATTCCTGGTACATATAACCATACTCCTGATAGCGGGTACCAGGCAAAATTATATTTCCTGGTACATTCTTGAAGAATTCTGGTATCACTTACCAGCGAAAAATAATATTCCTGGTATATATAACCATACTCCCGATAGCGGGTACCAGATAAAAAAATAATTTTCCTGGTATATACTACCATACGCCTGATAGCCGGTACCAGATAAATTTTATATTTCCTGGTACAATCTGCCAGAACCCTGCTTTTCTATTATTTATCTGTTAATTGTCATACTGTTAATTACCATATCATGTTAACAGATATCAAGAAACATTACATTTCCTGGTGCATTCTACCAGAACACTGATATATTTTAGCAGTAAAAAATGATGTTCCTGGTATCGGGTACCAGGCAGATATTGGTTTTTCCTGGTACGGACCACCAGATTATTTAAGAAAACATGGTAGAATCATCCAGGATTTCGGATAAACAAAACCAGGTAAGTTTATCTGCTCTTCTGGAATATTCTACCAGATTCATGGTATATATTACCTGAATTCCGAATTCGAAATCGAAAATGCCTCCTGGTGTTGGCGACCAGTCCAATCTGATAAACTCTATCAGACCTCCTGGGAGATTCTATTTATCAGAAAATCTGGAAGAATACTCCAGAAAATTTGATAAATGGCACCAGTTTTATTTTTTGAGTGTAGCTGAACCCAATCTATCGAAATTGAAATTCTCGTCCAGGGTCGCATTAGTTTTTGTTTGTGATGGCAAGGCGCTCAAATTAATTGAGCGCCCGTGGTGCAAAGTAATTTTACTTACTTTATGTGGAATATGAGACACAGCTTACCTATGAAATGAACAAAAACTACACTGTTAATTATAAGTGTTTTTAGAAGATTTAACGCAGCAGCTCATGTAGTTTTATATTTTTTTTCAATGAAGTATTGCATTGTATTCACTTTATTTACTTTTATTTCACTTGTTTATTCAATTAACTTAGCCTTTTTTACTATTTTAACGATTTAAAATCTCAAAACACTTTTTTCAAAAAAAACACATAAAAATTTCTTTGGGCGCTTTATCAATTAACTGTTTGACTACACGCCTTCCCTGTGTGAATGTATTTATGTTTGTTTAACTCACACTTTTTTCTTCCTATTTCTTCTTTTAAGTATACAGCTTTATATCCACTCTGTTAAAGAAGTTTTTTAAAACTTTAAAATGCGCATGCGCTTCACGAAGTACGCTACAATCGCTTTTTGTTTAGCTCCATAAATGCTATTTTTTTTGACATTTTAGAAGATCATGCGTTATTATTTTGGACATGTGTTGTTAGGAGCTCTACAATGTCTTTAAATTTGTTGATATTGAGAGTTTGCTCATAAGAAGATGTATGAAGATTTAATGGAGCATATTTTTAAATCTTAAAGTGTCATAAAATTAATAGAGCTTAAAGTGTTTTTAAATTTCAATTATAGAACATAATTTTTAAATCACAGTAGAGAACTGTGAAATAATCATTTACAAAGCTATAGTTTTGCATTTTATCACCTTAGAGCTTCAGAAGAACAATTTTACTTCTAATAGCTCCCTCGATGTTACTTGGGATATTATATTATATTATATTATATTATATTATATTATATTATATTATATTATATTATATTATATTATATTATATTATATTATATTATATTATATTATATTATATTATATTATATTATATTATATTATATTATATTATATTATATAATATTATATTATATTATATTATATTATATTATATTATATTATATTATATTATATTATATTATATTATATTATATTATATTATATTATATTATATTATATTATATTATATTATATTATATTATATTATATTATATTATATTATATTATATTATATTATATTATATTATATTATATTATATTATATTATATTATATTATATTATATTATATTATATTATATTATATTATATTATATTATATTATATTATATTATATTATATTATATTATATTATATTATATTATATTATATATATTATATTATATTATATTATATTATATTATATTATATTATATTATATTATATTATATTATATTATATTATATTATATTATATTATATTATATTATATTATATTATATTATATTATATTATATTATATTATATTATATTATATTATATTATATTATATTATATTATATTATATTATATTATATTATATTATATTATATTATATTATATTATATTATATTATATTATATTATATTATATTATATTATATTATATTATATTATATTATATTATATTATATTATATTATATTATATTATATTATATTATATTATATTATATTATATTATATTATATTATATTATATTATATTATATTATATTATATTATATTATATTATATTATATTATATTATATTATATTATATTATATTATATTATATTATATTATATTATATTATATTATATTATATTATATTATATTATATTATATTATATTATATTATATTATATTATATTATATTATATTATATTATATTATATTATATTATATTATATTATATTATATTATATTATATTATATTATATTATATTATATTATATTATATTATTATATTATATTATATTATATTATATTATATTATATTATATTATATTATATTATATTATATTATATTATATTATATTATATTATATTATATTATATTATATTATATTATATTATATTATATTATATTATATTATATTATATTATATTATATTATATTATATTATATTATATTATATTATATTATATTATATTATATTATATTATATTATATTATATATATATATTATATTATATTATATTATATTATATTATATTATATTATATTATATTATATTATATTATATTATATTATATTATATTATATTATATTATATTATATTATATTATATTATATTATATTATATTATATTATATTATATTATATTATATTATATTATATTATATTATATTATATTATATTATATTATATTATATTATATTATATTATATTATATTATATTATATTATATTATATTATATTATGTTTTATTTTATTTCATTTTATTTCATTTTATTTTATTTTATTTTATTTTATTTTATTTTATTTTATTTTATTTTATTTTATTCTATTTTATTTTATTTTATTTTATTTTATTTTATTTAATTTTATTTTATGTTTTTGGTGGAGCTCTGAGGGGAAATTAAAGCTAAAAATTGTGAATACAATAAAAGAAACTCAAAAAAATTCAAATTTCACGTAAAATGTTATAAGTTGAGGATTTCATTAAGTTTTTTTCTTTAGATGACATATATGTGGTCGATTCTGAAAACTATTTGTGATTATGACCTTACCCATATTAAATATACAAAACATATTATATAAAATAAAATGCATGACTGGGTCGCACCAACTTGCTCTGAATAATTTTGGTCTATTACTCTAATTTTAAATGAAATAAATTGTTATGGGAGCCTTTATTTTATTTTATGTCACCTTCTAAAAACTTATTTTAGTATAAGGAAGTACTATATGGATATATGGTAGCTAATTAGAAATACATTAAACGAAATTCAAAATAGCTTTTAACGGCCTTTAGTTCTACAAAAATTTGGCGTTTCGTCCCGGCGATCTCACTTGGACTCATCAGTTGACTAGAGATGGGCCTTTGTCAGTACGAAATTTTTTGTTAAGTTCAGTTTAAATCTGAAATTATTTTGACAACAACACTTTATGTATACGCCATTTGATTTCTTAAATAAATCTTAAATAATAAATCAACCCTGAAAGAGATACAGATTTGTACATAAGTTATAAAAACTTTGTTACTGGTCTAATGGGGTCTAACTTCATTTTTGCCAAAAAAAAAAATCAAAACAACGACCCCGTTCCACTACATGTAGGTACATTTTATACAAACTTTTTTTCCAAGAAAGTGTCGAATCGAATTACTAATATGTACCTAGTTCTTGAAATCTGGCGGATATAATATCTATTATCTTAAAGAACGCTAATTTTAAACCAATGTCCTTTATTTAAGACTTTATTGTAAATAACATGTCATATTTGGTTAAGAAAAAGAAACACATATTTCGTATTTGTTATTGCCTACTTCAAGTACGTAATAACAAAACATATCTTAAACTCTCAGATACTATATCCATCACATTTCATCACTCTATAATTGAAATCAACCTCAGTTTCCATGTGATATAATGTATATGTACTCAGCGCATAAAAGTACACATAAGTAAAACGCCTTCAGGCTTTTAAAAAAGACATTTCTTTTATCAAAAATAAAACAAAATGTATGTTTTTTATTTGGCTGACGAAAAAGAAGATAATAAAAAAAAAAACAAAACAAAACAAAATTTGATCCATCAAACAAAGTGAAAATTGAGATATTGTGTAAAGAGGAGGTATCTATATACCACGACAACGTTATTACATCACAAATGTTGAAATTTTCTTGAGAGAGAAAAAATAAAAAAAAAAAAATGTTTTTATTTGACATTGTCAAATATTTACCCAATTGTCGTCCTTAGTGAAATTGCATATTGGACATTCTTCCCGATTGCCACACAATTTTAACAAAAAAAAAAAAAAATACGAACTTGCCCTCTGTCCTTCGAATTGACAAACGAAAATTACAAAAGTTAAGAAGAAAGATGCTCTCTCGAAGATTCGAAAGAAAAAAAAATCAAATGAAAATAGAACCATATATGGCATCTCGTTTGCAGGACAATCGGAGACATCCAATGTTCATCTCATGTGTGGGTTTTGTTGTCATCAAAAAGAAACTCAAAAAAAAAAAAAAAACATATGTATAGGTAAGTAGGTACCTATATCTCTATGGGTTCTCCTTCACGATTACCTCACTGACCAACACCGAGACAATAAGTCTGTTTTTGTTTGTCTATCTGCCTTGTCTAGAATATCAAAAAAAAAAAAAAAATCTAGTTGACATTTTTCCACAAATCCCGACCTGAAATTGAATGGAAATCCCATTATGATGACTCAACATTATGTCTTCCTGTCTTGAAACTTAAAACTAGAATTTTTTTTATAACAGTTATTTGGACATGACAAACATAAATATATATGTATGTAATCTTTATAAATTCTATGCCATCTCCATTCATTCCTAATGTTATACAAAAAAAAAAAGGACCTTTTATGAAAAGTAGAACAATGTTTCAATGGGTGTGTTAGCGGTTGTGCACTCGAAACTCGAATAAAAATGATCTGAAATCCAAAAATAAATCGACTTGAAAATTCTTTGATCATGAAGTAGGATAACTAAAAACTCAGTTAACACACAACTTTGAGACAGAAATAAAGAGAAAAAGTAATATTCTAGGCATAATTTTTTACATCACCATATTTTTTATAGAAGACAAAAGGACAGGGAATTATTTGAAAAAAAAAAAAAAAAAAATAGGATACTTTATAGAAGGACACGTCTTCATTCGAACACAAGGATCTAATATGCATACAAATACAAAATTTAATATAGCTAAGATTTAGCGAAAGTCATGATATTATAAACTAATATAAGGAAGGGAATTAAATGAAAATAAAATGCTCGGCTTAGTCGCACGAAGTTGTTCTTATGTTGTGTTTTAAATGGAAGTAAACCTACACAATATACTCATTTTATTTTAAGTGTTACCTATAAATTTGTTTTGGTAACGAATGTGTCGTTATTCTGTATTCCAAAATTTTTAATTGAAAATTCTTGATGAAAATATTCCATTATTCTAAATTATTTAAGTTATTAAGGCTCAACCAACACGAAATATTCTCCGAACTTTGATAGTTGATAGCAGCCATATTGTTGAACTACATCTGGTCGTAACCCGTGGACTCCGAAGGTCTTGGGTTCGATTTCCAGCCTATGTAACCTATACAAAAAAAACATAAATGTTTTTATGGAGCTATACTGGCGAGGAATTGACAAATCCTCCAAGAGTATCTCTATAGTCATGAAAAAGTGCTTCTCACTTTAACCATTAGGATTCGGCAGAAAATTGTTGGTCCCCTCCATTTCCGCTAATAATACGAGCACTGGCTGAGAGTTTTAAGTCACTAGGCCCTGGTGTTATGCACGAACTGTCGCTTCACCCAATTTATTTATTTTTTACATCTGACTAATTGGCTGTCATTTATTCAGTCCTGTTTTGCCAAATCACCATGTATGGATATAGCGTTCAACAACACGTGCAAATGATAAAATTGTTTTATCAAAATGGTTGTTTTGTTTGGGGAA
>CAKNBH010000035.1:0-26877 GCA_929447395.1 Epistrophe grossulariae
ATATTTTTAAGATATCTAAGTGAACCTGGATTTCAGTGTGGTGCAGTAGGACAAGATCTTGGAGCTCCTCTATATGTAAGACTGTTAAGCACGTAGTTGTGGTTGACAGTTGCAGCATGAATTAAATGCTAGCCATTGTAGGTACATATATAAGCCATTAAAAAGTAGAATTACAAAGTTAGTGGTGAATTATGAAACAGGTACTTAACAATTGTGTGAGCTGTTAATTAAATTAGTGTTAGAGAGTAACTCAAAAATAAGACAATTTTCTTTATACTTTTTAAAATATCAAAACTGTTTTATTGGAGCTACCCGACCTATGTACAAATTTGAAACCAATTGGTCCAAGGTGAACGTATAGACGCAGAGACTGACGGACGATATGATAAAAACTTTTTTAACCAAAAATCAAAACTTGCCCTATAATACAGATAGTGGCAAAACAAAATCCAAAACAACCTTCCTTTCGGTCTATATATGAACAGTTCTAGCTAAAGCTACCTAGTCAAAACATGTGAATAAAAAAACAAACTGCTTAAATTGCGAAGCTTAAACTAGAATTTTCTAGCACAAGCTATTTAGCGTTATCATTTTTTTATTCACATAAAACACAGCTTAAGCTAGAACTGTCTAGCTTTAGCTGCTAGTAAAAGCTATGACTAGTTGGGTTTAGCTTCCTCCAAAAAAAGCTTTAACTTTTTTTTTATTCACAAGACCCAATATTATGGGCATATGCAGAGCAAGATAGTAAATGAAAATGAATGACTGCAGTGTAATTTGCTGAGTAGAATGGTCTGTAGTTCTGAAGTTTTGTAAAATTTCTTCTTCATTGTACATTTTTTGTAACCGCTTCACATTGTAGCGATGTATAATATTTGCGTACCTTTTAATAACGTTGAAAGTGCTACAGCTACAGCTTTATCATTGTATTCAGTCATCAGTAAGTTTTTTGTTTTTAACTTTAATGATCCATTTACATATGTGATCATGCCAAGGATTTTATATAAATGCGGACCTGGACTAGAATGTGTATTTCATGCATTATGCGGTGATGGAATGCGTTTCTATTGAGTTGCGTTCCGCTAGATATATGGTCTTCTAAAAATCTAATAGTTGAATAATGTAGCTATAGGTATTCTTTAGGTACATTTCCACCAATCTCTGAAGAAATTATATGTTAAATGTAAATAATTCCCCAGATTTTAAATCGATACAAAAATACTTGAAAAATGCGAATTATCAAACTTTCGATATCTATATAAGTCTATAGTTTCTTTGACCGAAATAACCACTTTTTTTAGCTGCCCTTCACATACCTACATATATGTATATATAGGTACATTAGTTTAAAAAAATTTCTTGTGTATTGAGTATTGCTATGATGGGCGGGTTGGGCAAGAGGTTTTTTTTTCGGTGGTGTAAGTGTATACTTTATATCCGTGCATTAATCCGGGTGACATTTTCAGTTTTTCGCTTTCCGTTCTCCCAATCCATCAACGTCAGAAGCGTGTTCCATGGATTTTATATATACTTTACTTTGCCAGATAGATATTGCCATGATACAGTCACTCCACAGTGCGCTCGGCCTCCAAGCCTCCTCCCGTACGAAGTTTCGCTTGGAGCGGGGGTCTGAATTTTTCACTGAGCCACTTGATAAGTGGCAATGGGTGGGAATGAGTCTATTTTTTTTTTTTTTTTTCCCTATTTTTAGTGAGGGTGGATTGATTTGAGTCACTGAGTTTTTCCTTCCCAACTGAAACATGCGGAGAAAAAGGCATACCTTCTCAGGGTGGAGAATGAGAGGAGAGGAAATAAAATAGATTTTCTCTGACAAAAATATTTAGTGTTCTTCCCTATGATTTTGCTGTGCATGTAGTACCTACATATAATATGTTCATTCTCACTGAAAACGGAATCAAAGTCTGATTTCCGGTAAACGGGAAACCATGCATCCTTTTTAGCTGTGTAATCAATATGTGCAAAATATTCCTATGTCATGCAGTATATGCTTGGTATACCTTTAATGAAAAAAAAAAAATAACTTGAAATAAGGACAACAAAAATCCATACTTCTTGACTATCATCGCATATGAACGCAACCATGATTTATTACTTTTAATTTCCTGCTCTACCGCTGAGTGCCTTTGGTGCGCTGCTGTTGTCCTCCTGCTATATGTATATATGAGTATGTTGTTGTTCCAGGACACTCTGTTGAGAAGATATAGCTGGGGCTATTTGCGTTCGTTGTTCGCTATACTTGAAAATATTAAATAAAACCAACGAAAAGAGGAAACTACACACAATATGTAACTCGACGTGTAATTCTCTTATGGGTTTGCTGTCATTGCTTGTTTCAAAGATGATAGCGGATGCTTTTGTATATATACGATGGACAATATTATATGAGTGGTGCTGGAAAAAGTCGTACAAAATTAATACTGGTGGAGGGGGGCGGGAGGCGTTTTCATGTGGAGACAAGTGCACAATTTTCTAATCCATTGGGTATGCTTCTAAATACTAGGCAATAAATATAGAACTCATTGATTTTGATACCAATTTAAAGAGAGAAAAATATTAAAAAAAGTTAATTGATAAAATTAAATTAAAAAAAAATATCAGTGAACATTTTTGAAGTTGAAGCTTGGGTGGTCTAAAACACACTTCCTATACTAAAGTTGCTGGTAATAAACTATATATGTAGTAAAATGATGTGTCGAAAAAGCTAGAGCCTAAACGGGTTGCATAATCTGCTTCAAATTTGGTACAGAGCATTTTAATGTGATTGTCTAGAAGAGAAAACCTATACGGACAATGTTGCCATATAGCAGTATCTGGAAAACATCCAAACACCTTGAAAGAACTCCTACAAAACAGCAGATCGGTGTGGGTTCGGCATAAACCCTCACAAGACTGATCTTGTCCTCTTCTCCAGGAAATATAAAATTCCGCACGTAGACCCCCCTCCTATCAAAGGCATACCACTATTTTTCACAGAAGAAGCAAAATATCTGGGCCTTATTTTGGATAAGAAGTTAAGCTGTTTAAGCCACCGTGGCCCTTCTCTCCTGCAAAAAAGCTATTGGGAATAAATGGGGTCTTCAACCCCTCATTACCTACTAATTGGCTGAAGGTATATAAACTTCGGTAATTAGACCGATTCTAACATATGGGGTATAAGTATGGTGGACCGCTCTAGTAAACAAACGGCCGCAAGTACAGCTATTCGTCTAAAAACCTCTTCACAGTGGATCAATAATGAAATCGGTCACTCTGCAATTCTGAATTCATTACCATCGCACCCAGAAAAGTTTGGGAGGATGAGAACTTCTCGAAAGATGAGTCTATTTATTTTTATACTGATAAATCAAAAACCGTCGATAGAGTTGGTGGAGGCGTGTACTCATAAAGAATAAATCTAGGTCTCTCATTCCGTCTTTCAAATCATTGTAGTTTGTTCCAGGCGGAACTTTTGGCGAATATAGAAGCTTAACATTGGCTTAAAGAAACAACGGATATCCGCATTTTCTTAGACAGCTAAGCTGCGATCAAATCTCTGTTTCTATCTAACTCTAACGGCCCAAAATTGCCGATTCACCTTTGCTGGTGGTGGGCCACAGAGGTATCATACAACGAATTACGTTATTTTTCTTCAAATTTTCTCAAAAACGGCTTAAATTCATTGGGAGTGTCTCCGAAATTCTAAGGAAATTTCAAGATGTTCCTTAGTCACAGAAAAAGGATAAACAAAAAAAAAATCTCCGCAGGCTGTCTTTTTGGTGATAGGGCATTCACAAAGAAAGTGATAGAAGCCCTACGTCTTCACATTAACATCATCTACATAAGTCAGATGTTTTAAATCCCGATGCTACTCATGTGGGTTCAATGAGAACATTAAGTTGCGACCCGTTCGGATTCCTTCCAAGAGGGAAAAAGTAGTAGAAGCCTAATTAGCTTCAGTACCTGTATATAATCTGTTTTTTTTTCTTTTTCTTATCGACATTTTTGAGACCCGGTAAATGTCAATTGATGACCATTCTGTTTTTTGCGGCTTTGAGGAAACTCTATAAGTGGGTTGCACAGTTCATAAATCTAAGGTAATATATTGCACAGGTTGTCAGAGTTGACAGTTTCAGAAATTAAAAATGGCTGTTCGAAATAACAACATAATATTGATATAAGACAAGTGAAGGAGCACTGGATCCGCCATTGTCTTAAATTTTGACAGATACGCAGAACCGAAGAAAAATGAAAACGCTAAATATATTACCTTTGTATACTGTGGGTGGATTCTACTCTTTTTTGTTCTAGTGGCTTTGGCTCGGATCCGTTCCGAACCGTTTTGTACAATTTTGTTACCATGAATGTATATCACGCCCAAGTAACATTTTTCCTCTCATAAGATGCTCTTAGAGCTTAACTAGACGTATATAAGGGAGCTAAAAGTAATCTTAAAGAATACTATACTAAATTGTTATAACACTGTTAAAAGCATTAAATGGCCTAGTTATGGGATGCTCTCACCTCAACTAAGTCTTGCTATGAGAATTCGTCTCTTTCAATGAGATGAGAGAAGAGATTACATTAGGGTGTTTCATTTTTCAAAAGTTTTGATTTACATATGACTTTGCTTACGCCCCGAGTCTAAGTGATGAAAAAGTAATATATGCCAATTTTCAAGGAGATCGGTTCATGTTTAGGGGTTGCACACTTTGGTCACTTTTTTTTCAACTTTGTGAAATTTCGAATATTGACGTCATTTTGTATTAGTACCTACGCATTAGGATACTAAACTATTGCCTTTATTTGCCCATGGAAGTGGAAAGTTCAAAACTTTGGAAGATAGAGTTGCAATATCGTTTGTTAAAACCGAACGAACTGGAAACTTATAACATTAAGAAAAAGTGAATAAAATAACAAAACCACTTATTATAACGGCCTTTAGTCCTACAAAAATTTGGCGTTTCGTCCCGGCGATCTCACTTAGACTCATCAGTTGACTTGTATTGACAAATACCCTGACTAGTTAACTGATGAGTCTAAGTGAGATCGCCGGGACTAAACGCCAAATTTTTATAGGACTAAAGGCCGTTAAAAGCTATTTTGAATCAATAATTCAACAAGTCCAAATAGAATAGTGCTAAGTCTTCTACTTGGCTGATGTATTTCGATGGATAGTATATAAAGTTTGCATTATTAAAAAAAACCTTACAACCCCTAATTGTTTCACACAAAAAACCAAGTGCTGATGATGAACGCCAAAGAAGCGTTTAAAATGCTTTTGCGTTTAATGTTAGTCTTTTGTATTGTAATTTGACTTGGATTTTTGTGTGAAACAATAAGGGGTTGCGTTAAAATAAGATTTTTATTTATTTATTCATTCACTTTTTCTTAATAGAGTGACTGGCAAAGATTTTGAGCATTTGCTCGGTGTACCTGTTGCCATGAAAGGCACTGGCGAGCAGATGGCTGAAGTAGTCATTCCAGAAGCGGACCGATTTGGGCTACATGTAAAAATAATTGGTATATGTCTTTCGATACTACAGCATCGAATATATGTAGGGCTTTTCCAGGGGGCATGCACCAGAATTTAAAGTGAATTCGGACGAACTTTGTTGTGGTTGGCTTGCCGTCATCGCACCTATGAATTTATTCTAAAAGGAGTGTTTGAGGAGTGTTGTAGGATATCAAGTGGTCCTGACATCCAGATTCTTCGGAAGTTTCAAAGTCTCTGGACTTCCCCCCTCACGGTTTTCGCCTTGACGGTGGCGAGGGGGCTTACGTGGGATCCTCCAGCAACCCAGCTGCAGGGTCTCACCACTAAGCAAAACCAACAAAAAACAGAGATGTACATCTAAGACAAATATGGACAATATACAAACGAACGAACAAATCAGAGTGGGGATATACGCTCAAGTGTCGACAGAGGTCACGGCTGTCGGCGAGGGCTTGGACTCGCGAGAGTCTAAGTCGCCAGTGACAAACTTTAACGCAAACGACGAACAAAAACTGACAAACACTAACGCAAACGAACAAAAACGACATAACTTAACAAGACAAACAAAAGCGCTGGACCTCACAGCTGCTCTTCTCCCTGCTCTAGATAGCATGGCTATCGACGGTATGGAGACCTCGGACGGACCTCCCTCTATAGGAAGTCAAACCGAGGACGAGCTGCTAGAAGGCTCGAATCCCGAAGAGACCACGCTGAAGCCTACTGCACCCCTCAAAGATCTCAAAGCTTCGAGGAAACGCAGTAACTACAGATCCTCTAAAAGATTCGTGAGTGCTATGAACGGAAAAGACCCGACCACCCTCAGTTCAAGAGACAAGGCTCTCTTGAAAAAACATAAGAAGTTGGTGAGGAACTTTGAGCGTCAGTCGGCAGCAGCTGCCCCTGAATCCATTGTCCCTTCACAACAATCGATCACCAAAAAGCTGGACAGCGACAGAGCAATTGCATCCACACCTGGTTCTATCCCTAAAAAGATAAACCAAGAACAGGCTGTAATCAACTCTGCTGCTCGTCCCGGCTCGAAAACGACACAGGCGACGCCTAATAAGAGGCAGCAGACAAAAACTAAATCGAACCCGAAAGGGAACGAGGCAGCACAAGTCGGCAACTCTTATGGGACGAAGCCAAGTACGTCTAAAAGAGCTAGATCGGAGGAGGCAGCCAAGACTGAAGGTGCTAAAAAACGCAAGACCAACAGTTTTGACACCACCCCGATTGATCTGCAGATAGCTATCATTAGTCGAGACAACCCGGATGGGAAAATCACGGCAAATAACTGGCTACTTGTTGAGAACGAAATCCTCAAAGCCATGATGGCTACATCTGAAAACGATAGTTTTGATGACTATACTTTCGATGGAGCTGGATGGCGAAAAGGTGTGAAAGTGGTTTGCTGTGGGGACCGGAAATCTCTGGAGTTCCTCACTCACATCATCACCAACATTGGTGAACTGTGGGAGGGAGCTTCTCTAGAGATTCTTCCCGTCACGGAACTACCCCTTCGCCAGCAAATTAATATATGGATTCCTCCTCCTGCTACGCATGAGGACACATCCATAATTAAACTGCTGGCTAACCAGAACAAAGAGCTCTCCGTGCTAGACTGGAAGCTCCAGTCTTCTAGGAAGAGTCCTAGTGGGGAAGGAAAGGACCTCTTGTTCATTATTGACAAGAAATCTGACCTTCTTCTAAAAAGCAAAAAAGACGTGTTGAGGTACGGTCTTGGAACCGTAAGGGTTAGGAGGCATGGGGGCAAAGGGGAGTCAAAAGCTGCTGGTGGTGCAAATTAATTTGCATCACGCCAAAGCAGCAACGCACGACCTAATGCTCTACATGTCTCAAGAAAACGTGGATGTGGCCTTAGTCCAAGAACCATGGCTCCGAAAGAGTCAGGTCCGGGGATTGAGGTCAAAGAACTACAACCTTTTCTGCTCCACGTCAGATGGTATTATAAGAAGTTGTATTCTAGTGAAAAAGTCAATTAATGCTTTCTTTTTATCTAGGTACAGCAACGAGGATAATGTGGCAATCAGCGTTGAATCCAAGGAAGGAAACTTCGTCTTGGCATCAACGTACATGCCGTACGATGAAGAAAACCCTCCAGCAAAGATAGTCCGCGACCTCGTGGATTACACCACGACACGACGGACACCTTTTGTGATGGGATGTGACGCCAACGCCCATCACACTCAATGGGGGAGTAAGGACATCAATAAAAGGGGTGAGTTACTTTTTGAATACATTCTCTGTTCTAACCTTATTTTACGTAATGAGGGCGATCATCCAACATTTCGCAATAAGAATAGGGAAGAAATTCTAGATCTCACTCTTACGAGTAACACTGATAAAATCTCTGTAGGAAATTGGAGAGTCTCACCTCAGGAATCCTTTTCGGATCACTTTAGGATACTCTTTACTTTAGACAGAAACACAAATGAGGAAAAAATTTTTAGAAACCCAACTAGAACAAAGTGGACAGAATATACAAAATGGTTGAACGAATGTATCGATCCACCAAAGGAGGACTCGATCTCGACAACTTCAACCATTGACACAGCTGTCCACATCCTTACTAGTAAAATGAAAACGGCCTTTGAAAAACACTGCCCTATATCTCGTAATATTAAACCCACTAACCCACCATGGTGGAGCAGTGAGCTTAAGAAACGAAGAACAGGGGTCAGAAAACTCTTCAATAAAGCCAGACTGAGCAAATTAGAAATAGACTGGAATCTATATAGAGCCGAACTTAATTCATATACCAAAGAATTAAGAAAGGCCAAGAGAGATTCATGGGCTAGGCATTGTGAATCCATTGAGAACACAAGTGAAGCGGCTAGACTTCGAAGGATCCTCGCATCCAACCCCACGACTCCGGGATACATTAAACATCCCGATGGATCGTGGTCGAACTCGAGCCAAGAAACACTTGAACTCTTCATGGAAACACATTTCCCTGGATGTATAAGTCCTGATGACTCAGGGCATACACAACCAGACTCTCTATACGCTGATCAACCAGTACCAGACTTGGAACAGGTTATCACAGATCAGAAGATTATGTGGGCAATAAACTCGTTCAAACCCTTTAAATCAGCTGGACCAGACGAGATTATTCCGGCATTTCTTCAACATGCTCTACAGATAATCACCCCATGGCTTAGGGTTATCTTCAAAAGTTGTATTAAACTAAGATACGTCCCTATCAGCTGGAGAAAAGTCAGAGTAGTCTTTATTCCGAAAGCCGGCAAACCGACACACTCGACTGCAAAAGACTACAGACCGATTAGTCTCTCTTCGTTCCTCCTCAAGACACTGGAGAGGATCATTGATCTGCATGTAAGGGACCTCCTCAATCCAAACAACTTGTGCAACTCCCAACACGCTTACCTTAAAGGTAAGTCAGTGGAGACCGCGTTGCACGAGGTTGTTTCACAAATTGAGAAAAGTCTCGAGCACAAAGAATACACCCTGGCAGCATTTTTGGACATCGAAGGGGCGTTTAATAACGTTAAAACGGAGTCCATTAAATCTGCTCTGGAAGAGGTTGGAGTTGAATCTGCCATCGTGGACTGGATTTATTCCATGCTCAATGGTAGAATCTTAAACTCGCAACTTGGGAACACTATTGTCGAGAAAACAGTTGCAAGAGGCACACCACAGGGAGGAGTAATCTCACCTCTGCTCTGGGTCCTCGTTGTTAACAAAATTCTTACAAAATTTAGGAATAAGGGCATTAAAACTGTGGCCTATGCAGACGACATAGTAATCTTGATATCAGGTAAATATCTTACCACCATCAAAGATATTATGGAATCTGCGCTTAAGGAACTATCCTTTTGGGCAGCACAACACGGTCTCGGGGTTAACCCTGCAAAGACCGAGCTAGTTCTGTTCACGAAGAAAAGGAAATTAGAGGACTTCACTCCTCCCAAACTTAACGGAATTCCTCTGAAACTTTCCAAGGAAGCTAAATATCTTGGCGTAATCCTTGATTCGAAGCTAACCTGGAAACGGAATACAGAGGAAAGAATGAAGAAAGCAATTTGTGCTTTCTATACATGCAAAAAAACATTCGGTACACGGTGGGGAATGCGACCGCAAGTCATCCATTGGATGTACACGGCGATCGTTCGACCCATCCTCACCTATGGTTCGATTGTATGGTGGAAGGCCGTAGAAAAGATTAGCTATCTCAATAACCTTAACAAGGTACAGAGATTAGCCTGTATAGGAATAACAGGGGCACGGAAGTCTACACCACAAGCAGGACTGGAGATCATTCTCAACCTTCCAGTCCTGGACGAATACATTAAGGGGACAGCAGCCAAAAGTGCATTTCGACTTAAAGAAATGGACTCTTGGAAGCACAGCACTTATGGTCATGGGTCTATCTTGAAAAGATATGACGATCTTGATGTGACTACTGACTACGTACCACCCGTTATAGATTTTAGGAAAAACTTCTCCACTTTAATACCCGAAAGGCATGGTTGGGAACCCAACTCACTACTCGGTGAACAGGGTATACCTCTCTACACTGATGGGTCAAAAATGGAAGAAGGAACAGGAGCTGGAGTGTTTAGTGAAGCTCTTAATATTAGAGAATCATATAAACTACCAGATGAATGTAGTGTCTTTCAGGCTGAGATTTATGCTATTGAAAAGGCAGCCGAAATAGTTCACAGGAAGAAACTGAGCTCTTCAGAGATCACATTCTTCGTGGACAGCCAAGCTGCTATCAAAGCGATAGCCAGTGAGACTATAAGATCCAAGGCAGTTGCAAAATGTCGAAATACACTGAACAATATTTGTTACTCCAACCAAGTCAAACTCTGCTGGGTCCCTGGACATAGCAATATAGAAGGGAACGACAAAGCAGATGCACTGGCAAGGGAAGGGTCAATGTCAAATAGAGACAGTCGTAGCCAATCAGACACGAGACCGGATGTTCCGATTGGCGTGATCAAAAGGAAGATAGACCTAATAACGAAAGAGAAAATCAACAACTCCTGGATATCCAGGAACGATTGTGACATCTCTAGAAGTTTATGGCCTCTAATCAACGAAAAAGAAACTCAGTATATTCTATCGCTGAGTAAAAAGAATAATAGAACCCTGATAGGTGTACTAACGGGACACTGTGCCATTGGCACAATGGCCACTAGATTTGGTGTATACGCACCCGATTTCTGTAGGAGCTGTCAGGATGTTGAGGAAATAGAAACCATTAAGCACCTGCTCTGTGACTGCCCCAACCTCCAAACAAATCGCCTCCGTTACCTTGGGAGCAGATTTGTTGGAGAACTGGACGATCTAGCGCAGGTCTCAATGGCAAACATGAGGAAATATATTGATAGTACGGGCTGGTTCGTAAATGACCCAGTCTATGTGAACCATTAGTTTAGTTGTTATCTCTGTTTATAGGGGATCACAATGGACCAACAGGCCCCCGTGTACGCACAGCCTCAGGGCTGGGCACGCCCCTCCTAACCTAACCTAACCTAACCTAACATTTTTCCTCTCATAAGATGCTCTTAGAGCTTAACTAGACGTATATAAGGGAGCTAAAAGTAATCTTAAAGAATACTATACTAAATTGTTATAACACTGTTAAAAGCATTAAATGGCCTAGTTATGGGATGCTCTCACCTCAACTAAGTCTTGCTATGAGAATTCGTCTCTTTCAATGAGATGAGAGAAGAGATTACATTAGGGTGTTTCATTTTTCAAAAGTTTTGATTTACATATGACTTTGCTTACGCCCCGAGTCTAAGTGATGAAAAAGTAATATATGCCAATTTTCAAGGAGATCGGTTCATGTTTAGGGGTTGCACACTTTGGTCACTTTTTTTTCAACTTTGTGAAATTTCGAATATTGACGTCATTTTGTATTAGTACCTACGCATTAGGATACTAAACTATTGCCTTTATTTGCCCATGGAAGTGGAAAGTTCAAAACTTTGGAAGATAGAGTTGCAATATCGTTTGTTAAAACCGAACGAACTGGAAACTTATAACATTAAGAAAAAGTGAATAAAATAACAAAACCACTTATTATAACGGCCTTTAGTCCTACAAAAATTTGGCGTTTCGTCCCGGCGATCTCACTTAGACTCATCAGTTGACTTGTATTGACAAATACCCTGACTAGTTAACTGATGAGTCTAAGTGAGATCGCCGGGACTAAACGCCAAATTTTTATAGGACTAAAGGCCGTTAAAAGCTATTTTGAATCAATAATTCAACAAGTCCAAATAGAATAGTGCTAAGTCTTCTACTTGGCTGATGTATTTCGATGGATAGTATATAAAGTTTGCATTATTAAAAAAAACCTTACAACCCCTAATTGTTTCACACAAAAAACCAAGTGCTGATGATGAACGCCAAAGAAGCGTTTAAAATGCTTTTGCGTTTAATGTTAGTCTTTTGTATTGTAATTTGACTTGGATTTTTGTGTGAAACAATAAGGGGTTGCGTTAAAATAAGATTTTTATTTATTTATTCATTCACTTTTTCTTAATAGAGTGACTGGCAAAGATTTTGAGCATTTGCTCGGTGTACCTGTTGCCATGAAAGGCACTGGCGAGCAGATGGCTGAAGTAGTCATTCCAGAAGCGGACCGATTTGGGCTACATGTAAAAATAATTGGTATATGTCTTTCGATACTACAGCATCGAATATATGTAGGGCTTTTCCAGGGGGCATGCACCAGAATTTAAAGTGAATTCGGACGAACTTTGTTGTGGTTGGCTTGCCGTCATCGCACCTATGAATTTATTCTAAAAGGAGTGTTTGAGGAGTGTTGTAGGATATCAAGTGGTCCTGACATCCAGATTCTTCGGAAGTTTCAAAGTCTCTGGACTTCCCTTGATAAGAAATCATATACCACAATGCTGAGTGAAGAGAATTCACCCCAAGAATTTCAAGAAGAACACCGGGTGAAAATGCTGAATTATATTAAGATGATTATAAGGAGTTATTGCAACTTTCACTTTTGTACCTGGATCGAGCATCACAGAAAAGTCGTCACCAAAGGAACAAACGAAGGGATTGCGTCGTACAAAATGTATTAATATAATAAATATTTTGCTTTCCATATAGTTCTTATTAATCCTAGTATATATTTATTATATATTATATTTTGTTATTTCTTGTTTCTACAATAAAAGTACTTTAGATTGAAAAATCTTATTTTTTGCCTTCTTTTAAAAAAACTGAACTAAGTGTGCAACCTGTAAATATTGTCCGATCTTCTTGAAATTAAGAATAGATATGTTTTGTATCACTAAGACTCGAGACGTAAGCGAAAATTTCACATTTTATTTTTTGCCTTATAAAATGAAACACCCTAGAGTACATATTTGTAAATTATAAACAAATTATAATATGTACCTATATCTTTCTCATTTAGCATTTTCTCAGAGTGAAACAAACTATTTTTTTGTATTTGTTTGTGAATGTCTTATGCCAAAAAAACTGATAGACTTGTGTGAGAGTATTTATTTTGTAAGTCAATCAATTATTATTATGCGTTATGATCGCGATACATTATATAGGGTGATTTTTTAAGAGGTTTAGAACTTTTTTAAAAAAAAAAACACAAAAAATTCGAAAAAATGAATGAAATATTTATTTGAATCGATAGTTTGAACCTTGCAATTTAATGTTTAAAGATAATTTCATGCAAATGTTGACCGCGGCTGCGTCTCAGGTAGCCCATCCGCTGAGTCCAATTTTGGCATACTCTTTCACACATATCGGCCGGTATCTCACGAATGAATGCATGGATGTTGGCTTCCAGTGCGTCAATCGAAGCGGGCTTGTCCTTATAGACATTAGCCTTGACATAGCCCCACAAAAAATAGTCTAATGGTGTCAAATCGCACGATCTAGGCGGCCAATTGACCGGCCCGAAACGTGAAATTAACTGTTCACCAAACTCGCCTAGCAATTGCGCCATTGTTTCGCGTGCTGTGTGGCATGTGGCACCGTCTTGTTGAAACCACATATCATGCAAGTCAAGAACTTCCATTTCGGGCAAAAAAAAGTTTGTTATCATCGCTCGGTAGCGTTCACCATTGACAGTAACGCTGCGATTCGCATCATCTTTGAAGAAATATGGCCCAATAATGCCGCCGGCCCATAAACCGCACCAAACAGTGGCTTTTTCGGGATGCATTGGTAGCTGTTGCAATGCTTCTGGCTGATCTTCACTCCAAATGCGGCAATTGTGCTTATTTACGTACCCATTCAACCAAAAATGAGCCTCATCGCTGAACACAATTTTTCGCGCGATGAACATTTCGAACCGAGCACGAATTTTGATAGTAAAATTCAATAATTTGCAAGCGTTGTTCATTTGTAAGACGATCCATGGTTAAATTGCAAACCAAACTGAAGCTGTTTGACAGTGACACAAGGTACTAAACACACGTCAGCTGTCAAAACCAGTGTTGCCAAAACCAAACCAGCTAAAAAATCACCCTTTATTTATTGTTTTTCTTGTTTGAGAACCAAAAACTATTTCATAATAAGAATCTACTAATTTGAACTTTTATCTCGCAAAAAAAAAAAAAAATGCATATTTAGAATATTTTTTATTTATTAATGATCTCATAAGTTTATAAATTTAATCCTATTCCAAGAAGAAAAATTGTTTTAGCTATAAGATTTAAGAAGAGATAAAAACAGAGGAAAGTATTCATTTCTTAAAATAAAAACGCATGAGACCTATTTAACTTTTAAAACAAGGTAATATGTAATTCTTTTATAAACCAATGGGATATATTTCAAGAGCTTAGCTCATGGAGAGTTTTTTAGTTGGGTTTAGTAACCCAGGGGTAAATTATATCATTGTTGGTTCGTTTTCCAAATTTGATTAAAACAAAAATTTATTTTTATTCTTATATTTTTTCACAAACATTTAAATGTACAGGGTGTCCCGGGTGGCTCTAACTTTGCCAAACTTCAACCGATTTTTGATTTTTTTTTTATTCAAACAAGAACAGTTACAAATTTTTATCTGCCAAACAACTTTTTTCTGTGTGGATAACGGTATGCCCGCAAATTATTTTCAATCACATTTTTTGAGCATTTTTAGGTTGTTTGTTTGACTTCGATATGATTTTTTTCACAAAAACACGTTAATAAGTATGATTTTTCTTTCATTATTATGAAAGCCCAATATGTGTTCTTAAAAATATTTAACGTTTTTGTGCCTGAAAATACATTTAAAATTATTAAAAAAATAAAAAAAAAAAACAAAAAATAAAGGAAAATAAAAAAGTATGATATTTGACGAAAACGAATTAAAACGAATAAAAAACTACGCCGAGCGTTTAGTGTTGAATGTTAAAAAGATTAAAGTAAGAATAAGAGCGTTAGAAGTTTTTATTCGTTTTTATTCAAATATTCATATTTTCTTGATTTTCCTTTATTTTTTGTTTTTTTTTTTTTATAATTTTATATCTATTTTCAGGTAAAAATGTTAAGTTTTCTTAAGAAAACATGTTGAGCTTTCATAATAATAAAAAAAAAATTATACTTAATAACGTGTTTTTGTGAAAAAAAATCATATCGAAGTCATACAAACAACCTAAAAATGCTCAAAAAATGTGATTGAAAATAATTTGCGGGCAAACCGTTATCCACACAGAAAAAAGTTGTTTGGCAGATCAAAATTTCAACTGTTCTTGTTTGAATAAAAAAAAATTCAAAAATCGGTTGAAGTTTGGCAAAGTTAGAGCCACCCGGGACACCCTGTACATTTAAATGTTTGTGAAAAAATATAAGAATAAAAATAAATTTTTGTTTTAATCAAATTTGGAAAACGAACCAACAATAATATAATTTACCCCTGGGTTACTAAACCCAACTAAAAAACTCTCCATGAGCTAAGCTCTTGAAATATATCCCATTTCAAAAATCGGTTGAAGTTTGGCAAAGTTAGAGCCAGACAAAGGAAAAAAGAATACAAATCATAAGAACCGTTATAAGTCGAAAACGAAGCGAAAACGAGAAAATTACCTCTCAAGTTTCTCGACTTGAAATAACCTCAGGAACTCATGGTTTTCTTCTGAGGCGGTGATTTCGGGACACCCTGTATTTACGATATAAGTATCTTTAATCTTTATTTCAATCCAAAACACAATTTTAATTATAACCAAAAAATGACGCGCGCACCCTGCAATTTTGTGAAATGGAATAATTAAAAAAACTTAGAATTTAAAGCAAACTAGCTTTTTCCCTACCGCATTATTTCCATTTAGTTGTCGAATTGAAAACTTCTACACTCAAATTGTGAATCACAATATCTCAATCATTCTATTTTCTATTTGAATACGAAAATAAAAATATTATCTGCGGGGTTTTAATTTTTCAATCAAAAACTCAAACGAGTTCAACTATATCAACAAATTTTTCAACGTTCATATGTGTATAAGGTAATAAAATAATAATAAATTAAACAATTGAAAAAATATAAAAAATTTTATATTGGTATTGAATTCATATATATATAATTAAATACAAATTAAATACAAATTAAATACAAATTAAATATTGGTACATCCCTGAGCAGAGCAACGGTAAACGGTAATTCCCTTTTACATACATATAATAATATAATTTTTATCTTATATGACATAATACATTTCAAAGTAATTGTATAGAAAAGGTAAAGTATATATATATAGGTATAATCTTTCTTTGAATAAAATTTGGTACAGCTACCTTTTTCCTTTGTTTTCTTGTTTGCAAAAGCAAATAGATAGAAGTGTGCCATTTTATTAGTAGATAAAACTGGAAGCGTTTCAAATTACATAACAGTAAGTAACCCAATGTCAAAAGATGCTCATGGTTCTATGGTTCTTTGTTATTTATCTTTAACTTTCGCTTTAAATAAAATACATTTTGGTTTGAGAAAGTATATGAGTTAATTTTGGTTATCATTATACTTATATTTATATAGAACGTTTTTCCAAGGATTTTGTGTTTAATTACAAACAAAATTCATCTGTCAATCGTTAACGTTGAAATAAAATTAAAAAATAAATTTTTCTACCTGATTAAAATTTTTTTGATGTTTGTCTTTAGGTTGATTCCGAAAACCTGTTCAGCATTCGGCTGTCGGCTCCGCATCCACAATTCCATTCGAATTATGTAAATGAAACCTGTCGGACCTAATGACCAAACCCATTTGTCATTTTCTATCCAATACTTTAGTAATTATATACATTTTCAATTTTTTTTTTTTTTGAATTCAAAGAAGACCCAATGGGAGGGGATGATGAGATATGAAACAAAATGGGTTTCTGTTCAAAATTCATATACAGATGAATTGAACATTTTTTGTAAAAAAAAGTCCCCATTATTCCAACCAATTTTAAATATTTCATTAAGAATCTCATTTTCGCTCTTTAACATTTTTTTAAGTTGAATATAGGTAGGTATACGCACATCTTCATCAGCATTATAATTATATTTAAATAAAATATAATAGAGTGAATCATACACACACACATAATCGGGTGCTAAAATTAAGTTATTAAAATGTTTCACTTTATTATATTATTGATGAATTTTTATTATGATGGGGCAATAACCGCACTACTGGATTATTTAATTGGGTGCAAGGTGCAAGGAAGCCATTACACATAATTGCAAATTTACTTGCGGTAATAATAATAACGCCACTTATATACTCTAAACAAGATGCCCATCATCAACGATGGCAAAATGCTTTCAGCCCATGAAAATTAGCAACAACAAAAAAGAAATACAAAAAAAAAAAACATTCATCAAGCATTTTTTGGTGCGGCAATACACGCGTAACGCAACATCCTCTCATCATCTGATGAAACAAGCCATCACTTACCACTTACTCCAACTGATAGTTATTTATCGATATTTATGAACATTAAATTGGTCACCTCAACCTTAATAGAGTAATTTTGAATTATTCATGGACGCGCAGGTAAATTTAAAATATAAAGAATCAAGGCTTTAATATAATATGAAGTTTTTCTTAAAATTGGACATATGTAATTTAGGACAATTTTCCTTTGATTTCTGATAAAATCTGGGCGCAATTGTTGTATACCTACTCGTATTATACTTAAACATATTATTGTGGCATTATAAGCCTGGGTTGTTTTTGAAAGCATGCGTTCTTTTGCATTATCGGTAAAGACAGTGTTCAGAAATTCAAAATTATAGAGAAAATCAATGCGATTTATAAAAATTGCCTTTGGATGAACCATTCATTACGAAGGTAAATGTTAGTTCGGTATTTTTTTGGTCAGGAGAGCAATGATCATATTGCAACACCTGCTTCTACGCCCTTGAGTAAAATGAAAAATACATATTAATTTATACAACTACTATATAAGTTAAAAAGGTAAAAATAATTTAGAAGCCATGAAAAAAGCATTGAATCAAGGCTAAGCTTTGTGTATTTACCTCATTGTTTTATTTTATAGGGAATTTACGTAAGTTTACAAGGTTTTCCTTAAGTAAGTAAAAATGATTTTCTCACAAAATTCTACGAGCTACGTATAGATGAATGATCGACAGAAAACATATCGATTGGTCACAAAGCTGATTTATATCGATTTTCTCAATCTTAACAACTTGTGCAACTTCCAACACGCTTATCATAAAGGTAAGTCAGTGGAGACTGCGTTGCACGAGGTCGTTTCACAAATTAAGAAAAGTCTCGAGCACAAAGAGCACACCCTGGCAGCATTTTTGGACATCGAAGGAACGTTTAATAACGTAAATGTGGAGTCCATTAAATCTGCTCTGGAAGAGGTTGGAGTTGAATCTGCCATCGTGGACTGGATTTATTCCATGTTCAATGGTAGAATCTTAAACTCGCAACTTGGGGACACTATTGTCGATAAAACAACAGTTACAAGGGGCACACCACAGGGAGGGTAATCTCACCTCTCGTCTGGGTCCTCGTTGTTAACAAAATTCTTACAAAATTTAGGAATGAGGGCATTAAAACTGTGGCCTATACAGGCGACATAGTAATCTTGATATCAGGTGAATATCTTACCACCATCAAAGAGATTATGGAATCTGCGTTTAGTACAAAACGGTCTCGGGGTTAACCCTGCAAAGACCGGGCTAGTTCTGTGCACAAAAAAAGGAAATTAGGGGACTTTACCCGTCCCAAGCTTAATTAAATTCCTCTGAAACTTTCCAAAGAAGCTAAATATCTTGGCGTAATCCTTGATTCCATGCTAATCTGGCAACGGAATACAGAGGAAAAAATGAAGAAGGCAATTAGTGCTTTCTATACATGCAAAAAAACATTCGCGACACGGTGGGGAATGCGACCGCAAGTCATCCATTGGATGTACACGGCGGTCGTTAGTCCCATCCTTACCTACGGTTCCATTGTATGGCGGAAGGCCGTAGAAAGGATAGATATCTCAAAAACCTAAACAAGGTACAGAGACTAGCTTGTATAGGAATAACGGGGACACGGAAGTCTACGCCACAAGCAGGACTGGAGATCATTCTGACATTCTCAACCTTCCAGTCCTGGATGAATACATAAGGGGTACAGCAGCCAAAAGTGCGTTTTGACTTAAAGAAATGGACTCTTGGAAGCACAGCACCTATGGTCATGGGTCTATCTTGCAAAGATATGACGGACTTAATGTGACAACTGACTACGTACCACCCGTAATAGATTTTAGGAAAAACTTCTCGATCCTAATACCCGAAAGGCATGGATGGGAGCCCAACTCACTACTCGGTGAACAGGACATCCCCCTTTACACTGATGGGTCAAAAATGGAAAAAGGAACAGGAGCAGGAGTGTTTAGTGAAGCTCTTAATATTAGAGAATCATATATAAACTCCCAGATTAGTGTAGTGTCTTTCAGTCTGAGATTTATGCTATGAAAAGGCAGCCGAAATTATTCACAGGAAGAAACTGAGCTCTTCAGAGATCACATTCTTCGTGGACAGCCAAGCTGCTATCAAAGCAATAGCCAGTGAGACTATAAGGTCCAAGGCAGTAGCAAAATGTCGAAATACACTGAAAAATATTTGTATTTCTAATCAAGTCAAACTCTGCTGGGTTCCTGGACATAACAATATAGAAGGGAATGACATAGCAGATGCACTGGCAAGGAAAGGGTCAATGTCAAATAGAGACAGGAGTAGCCAGTCAGATACGAGACCAGACGTCCCGATTGGCGTGATCAAAATGAAGAAAGACCGAATAATGAAAGAGCAAATCAACAACTTCTGGATATCCAGGAACGATTGCGTTATCTCGAGAAGTTTATGGCCTAGAATTAATGAAAAAGAAACTCAGTATATTCTATCGCTGAGTAAAAAAAGAATATTAGAACCCTGATAGGTGTACTAACGGGACATTGCGCCATTGGGGTAATGGCCAATAGATTGAGTGTATACGCACCCGATTTCTGTAGGAGCTGTCAGGATGTTGAGGAAATAAAAACCATTAAGCACCTGCTCTGCGACTGCCCTAACCTCCAAACAAATCGCCTCCGTTACCTTGGAAACAGGTTTGTTGGAGAACTTGACGATCTAACGCAGGTCTCAATGGCAAACATAAGGAAATATATAGAAAGCACGGGCTGGTTCGTAAATAAACCAGTCTATGTCAACAACTATTGTATGTGTTATCTCTGTTTATAGGGGAACACAATGGACCAATAGGCCCCCGTGTATGCAACAGCCTCAGAGCTGGGCACGCCTTTCCTAACCTAATATTATCCTAACATAACAAGCAAGCAATCAAAACTTAATTCTTAGACATCTTATTTAGATAAATAGAAACAAAATAAAATATTTAATAATTATAATAATATAACTAATAATAATAATAGGGGGCGGGTGAAAAAGTTGTTGGGATTTGTTGGAGAGAATTTTGGAGGACTGATTTGGACAAATTAAAATCAAAAATATTTGAGGAATTGCTGGAATTACGCAGCATACGCGATATAGGATTATAGTAACTCTATTTAGTGCGGTGAAAAGGAATGCGGAAGAGGGGTGATGACTGATGACCTAATATTTCGCGGGTTGGTATGAAAGTAATTGGGACTTAACAGAGCTTACCAGTAATAGGTCGTGAATAAAAATCATATCTGCTGTTTCACGTCGTTTTTCAAGCGATTGAATGAATGTCAATCAGCAGTAACCGATCTGCTCAATTAATTTAAACCGTCCAAACAAAAAGGCTGTGAAAAATAATAATATGTAGTAACAAGAAATTAGCAAACAGTGTTCCTATAATTAAAATCTAAATATAAGATATTATTTACTCAGCCGCATTACATGTGTTCTTGAAGACTTTTTTATTTTAAGCCTAGTACGCAGATCGCGCTAAATTTTAGCTGCCACTTTTCTCTCCAAACATCAGCTAAAACCCTAGCTAAATTTTGACATAGGAGAGTTGTGAAGAATATGTGATTGAAATAAGTGGTCTGTTTGGTAACGTGAAATTTCTTGCGAATTCGCACAAATTTTCACAAAATTTCAGAATTTGCCGTCAAAACCAATAGAAAAAAAATCAGTTTTGGGATATTTGTTGAAACAAAAAGTTATCAAACAGGCATAAGGGCATTGTGTAGAATATGTCAAAAACACCTGTTCTCCGAAAAAAAATATTCAAATTTAAGAAAGTCTGTTTGAAAAATTTCAAGTATTATTACATTTTAGAAACAAAATGGATACAAGGGAAATTGAAGATTTGGTGATTTGTGCAGCAGCACAAGTTGTGGCAGAAGGAGCGATGGACCAGACACCATATAGAAGGGTGTTCCTTTACAAGAGTAGCCAGTTTTTTTTTGTCTTCCATGCTGAACGTAATTTTATTTTTACCACGCATTCTTTTTTTCGGTTGTGGTAATTCTTGTAAAAATTCTTCCAAATCGGAATCCATTTTGCATGAAGGCAGCAACAATCTAGCTGTAAAAAACAAAGCAAAGTTCACACAAAATTAAAAAATACCAGAACCAGTCAAAATTTAGCTCGAGAATAATGTCCCAGACAATTATTTCGTGCGCTAAAATTTGACAGATTAGTGATGTACAGTAAGAAACAAACATTTGATTTTTTAGCTGGAGCTGCGTACCTCTCAGCTAAAATGCTTTGCTTAATTTTAGCTTGGCTAAATTTTGGAGAGAATTTCGTATGGAAACTACGCGATCTGCGTACTAGGCTTTAAATAAAAAATTCAAAAAAAATAATAAAATTGTATTTTTATTTTAAAACAAATTCATTTCTACAAGATTTTATCTGTGGCAATAAGACAGAGTAGCTTATGTTGACATAAGCGATTTTTCTGTTTTTCGATCGTTAGTAGTCCACAGTTTGATAGCAAATTTTCTGTCCAATCCCCATTTCGAAATCATTACCCGTTCAAACGCTATCTTATAATTCCTAAAAAAAAATTACATTAAATGCTATTATACAGATTGTAGAGAAAATTTGTTTTTCTCGAAACCTATTTTTTTTAACATAAGTTGCACTGTCTTACTGCCACAGATATATGTATGTATACCTACCTTCACCTTACCAAACTACACAACTGCATTTAATGCAGTCGATATTAATATTGCTTTTTTTTAATTAAGTGGATAGAAACGAAAGAGCTGTGGATTTATTCTATAATTTAGAAATCTTAAAAAATAACTTAAAACCTGTTTACTACGTATGTATATGAAGAAGTTTTTATAAATAATATCCTTTTGCATTAAATTTAGTTTTTTTGGTAAATTTTGAGATCCAATGTTAAAGTTAGATAATTTGGATGAAAAATTACTTTGCCTCTTCCCAACTAGACTTTGTTTTTAACAAAAACTGAATGATGCAAATTTGTAGTATCTAAATGTTATTGTGATTTAAAAAAAGGTAAAAAGATTTCCTATGAAGCTACTAGTTCAGTAGGAAAGGGACGTTCCAAAATAAATGCCTTTTTTTCATTTTTCCATCTTTAGTTCCTAAATATTTGAGTAAATAAAAATATCTTCCCAAAGTTAGATCAACTTCCATAAAATTATCAATGAAAAATCCAAAAATTATTGTTCTTGTTTTTATATTTGGAAATCTCAATAATTAATATTTCACATACACACATATGATATTTTTATAGTATAAAAATGGTTTCTTTAAGTACAATTTATTAAAGTTCAAAAAGAAATTTTGTGTTATTGACTTGTTAAATGTATAGGTATCGTGTTTATTTTCACTGTATGAAGAGCAGCTATTGGAACCGTCTATATTTTTTTAGCCACAGTGAAAATAGTTTCTCTTAGATTTTCTCGTTGGTCCAATTTCGTTTAAGCTTAATTGTTTTTTTGTTTAATTTCCTTTTTTGAATCCCTCTTACACGGTATCGACTTTTTCTAATTTCTTCTCTTCACGAATCATGAATCACGATCATTCTGTTTTTTCCAACTATCTCCCATAGGGGTTTTTATTTATTGATGGATGTTTCGGAGTCATGGGCCACTTAGATCGCGGCAGGCTTCTAGGGTGGTATTTTTTTAATTTTTAAATTAGCGTCTCCGATGGTTCGCAGCATAGAAAAATCCATATTCCATTTGTTTTTAAGATATTCAATTTTCAAGCACCCGTCCGAGTTGGCTGATTGTCGGACCCGAATTGACCAACTCGAATTTCAAGTACGAGTTGTATCAATCGAATTTGGCTGAAGATGCAGCTACTGGTTGTACGAGTAGAATATAGAACCATTGTAACCAAAGATTCTACCGACCGATTCGCGACCGCCGGCCGGTGGTTATAGCAGTGATTCGCAGTCGCGGAAGAGGATTCACTCATAGACGTGGGAGACCTAGATACATTGATTCGACAACATTGATTTTTCCTGACTTGGAAATGATTTGTTTAAAAAAACACCCGACATAATACATACGTTGCATGTAGTTGGCCCCCCAACTATTGAGAATTGAGAAAAACTGTAAATGGCAATCTTTTGTGAGTAGTTTGTGCACGTTTGTACATCTTTTAAAATTGTTTATACCTACACCCACCGTTTTTTTTATAGAGACACTTCAAAAAAATGAACATGTAGTTAGCCCCCCAACTTTAACGGATGAAAACTCTGTAAATGCAGTTCGATAGTAATCGTTTGTGTTTCGTTTGTCTTTTTTTTTTTCGTTGTACATGTCCCAATTTTTTTTAAACTATAATAAATAATAATAAATAAATTCTAAATTTTTCCTTTTAATTTTTGAAAGTTTTTGAAAAATATGCAATCGTTTGTGCACATTTTATAAAGATTTTTTCGTGAAATATGTAACGACATCAGTAACGCTTCCACTCTCTTCAAATTTCTTCACAATTTTACCAATTGCTTGTGTAGTCGGTCGATTATGACGACCATAATCATCGCGTAATGCACGAAAAGTGGCTACGTTTGAATCACCACTTTTGTAGTAAGTTTTAATAATTTAAACGCGGTGTTCCATTGTTAAGCGGGCCATTATCGTAAATGGCAAACATTCAACTAATATATATGATAATTCAAATGATAGCTGAGTTTGACAGGTGTCAAATGCCAGCGCTACCAACTTCACGAAATGAATGACCCTGTATATTATTTTCATAGAAAAATGTTTGTTTTGGTATTAAGTAACATAACAAAGCCGTTATTTTTGTTTAAAAAAACACACTTACTTTTGAATTTTTTAACTTCTTCCAAAAAGTGAAGTGAAAAATGATTTTCACTTTAATTAAGTTTATCTATATATATATATATGCTGTTGCTTTAAATCTCTGCTAGTACCTTTTGAAGTTTTGTTTGCTTTTCTCAATAGACATAATATGTTTTCCTTTTTTTCTTTCTTTTAAAATGGACAACCCCAATTGAGTCGGTGATGGAAAAATTAAAACTGCCCACTTTTCATACTCGCGCTGTAATTGCCTTTAAATTGGTACCAAAGTTACCTTATACCTATAATATACTTACTCAACAACAACTCAAATGAAAACATTTTGATAGCTTCTCTCCGACAGTGTTGTCACTTTACCACAATTGTGGTAGATCTACCTCTTTTCTCCAACATTTTCATAATCTACCACTTCTACCCCGGAAGTAAAAAATTCTACCCCTTTTTGCTCGTCCAGGAAAAAAAATAAAAACAATAAATAAAATATCTGCTTCGATTTTTGAAAAAAAAAAATTTTTCTCTGCACTTTTTATGCCGTTTTACGTGAATACATTTATTGGCTTTATCTCACAATGCTTTTTTTACTCAATGTGAATGATTTCATCTGTCATTTTGCATACGCGTATCTACCTATCGTTTTCTCTTTTTTCCGCATTACATACCTACGTTTATTTTGTAAAAAAAACAAAGTTCTAGTCTGCTTAAGAAAAATAAGTAGAACCTACTTCCTACTCACTTACTCCTAAGATTGTGTGCCTTATTTTAAAAGAGTAATATTGTTTACTTGGATTTCGTATTAACGGTAAACAGTTAAACGTTTACTGTTTGCGAAATTTTCTAGAAGAGTGGTCAGTGGAAGTCAATTTTATTTCAATTGAAAAAAAAATTAAAATGCGAAAATTTTTAATTAAACTGTCTGAAAAGTAAGTAAAAAAAGATTTGATTTTTAAAGCGATCGATTGATAATAAAAACAAAAAAAGAAACCAGCTTGATGTATTATTTTTGCAAAAGAAATGACAAAGATGAAATATTTATTCCATCTGCAGAAATGATTCGCTTTTATTTACAATTTAAATTTGTTGATGGTGAATTTGAAAAACTATGAAATTTATTTTAAAACTGTATCTACCAAATATTGGTACATAATATTCAATTAAAGAATTACATATTTTCTTTATATGAATGTACATATTTTATATTTACGGCTGTGCTTAAATAAACTGATTCCAAATAATTGTGATTTAAATTTTCTTCAAAAGAAAATGAAAAGAGTTTAAGTTAACTTAATTTACTTAATGTACCTACATTATATCTTTTATATCTATATTTAATAAAAATAAAAACTAAAAACTAAATTTGTTTCTCTCTTTATTTAAATTAATTCTACCACGGAAAATCTGAATCTACCACTTTTTTTTAGCTTTATCTACCACTTTTTTTAAATGGGAAGTGACAACACTGCTCTCCGAATCCGACATTATCGCTTGTTGATTGCCAAGACCCGCATATAAAAAATGATCACAAACTTGCGTAAAATGAAGTCCACTTTATCGGATGGAGGTAATTATTATATCTCTGGCTGAATAAACGCTTGGTTTTTTTTATTTTTTTTATGTCCAATCATATTCCAACATAAATTCGTTATATTTACAAAAACAACAACTGTCTATCTCTCTCTCCAGGCGTCGCCTTCGTGCGTCGCGGGTCGGTCTTCGTCAAGAGTTATTAAAATTGAATTTAAGAGATGAAATCACGACGAAGGCTATTTTCAGCGCAAACAACACCGCAATCGCACAATGATTGCCAAGTAAAGAGTTATAAAAATAATTTCGAAACTTTTGCAAAAATTTCTAATGATGATGAGTTACTGATGGTAGGTATGTAGGTAGGTAGGTACTGGATTGGGTTGATGGTCTTTTTCTCTATATATACATATACCTCTGCCTCTCTGCAAAAATTCCCAGAATCTGTTTGGAACTTGAATTTCGCAATATACCTATGCGATCCTGATGAGTAAATTGCGTGAGCTGTGCGATTTGGAATCAAGTCAAAAAGGCCGATAGTTCATTGTTCTTGAAATGTTTTGTACATAAAAATTCTAAAGTTGAACTACTATACGAGTATATCGGTACTTTAGATAGGCTTTTAAAGAGACCAACAGGAAGCATATGCGTTGGCGGCAACAGCGGCAAAATAACCTTTTTGTGCTGATTAGCTGCTGGAATTTTTACATCAAAAGGGCAACAGGAAAGATACCTTCTTTATTATGTTGAATTTTTTTCATATGGGCAGTAAATTGTATTGTCTACAATGTCCTTGAAAACGGTAGTAGTATTTATGCAAACATCATTTTCGCAAATGTTTTGTGTAACAATTGGTGCAACAATCCTTTTGTTTATTGCAGTATATAGTTCTTTGAAGGAAAGGTTGTAAATTACCCTGACCTAACAGGAATTATGTCATTGTTTGGACAACTCGTTTTGCATAAGAACGTAAGGCAGAAGCAAAATGATGTTTGCAAAATATTCTCAATGCGGTGGTCTTCAATTGGTTTTGAGTATACAATTTCAACGTTAGTTGTACCTTATAGGTTGGCGTGGATATTGGTATCGTTGTATACGCATGTTGGTAGAAAATTTCTGCATTTTAAAAATATTTAAGTGTCGTACAGAAAAAGT
>CAKNBH010000037.1:0-27500 GCA_929447395.1 Epistrophe grossulariae
AAATTAAATTAAATTAAATTAAATTAAATTAAATTAAATTAAATTAAATTAAATTAAATTAAATTAAATTAAATTAAATTAAATTAAATTAAATTAAATTAAATTAAATTAAATTAAATTAAATTAAATTAAATTAAATTAAATTAAATTAAATTAAATTAAATTAAATTAAATTAAATTAAATTAAATTAAATTAAATTAAATTAAATTAAATTAAATTAAATTAAATTAAATTAAATTAAATTAAATTAAATTAAATTAAATTAAATTAAATTAAATTAAATTAAATTAAATTAAATTAAATTAAATTAAATTAAATTAAATTAAATTAAATTAAATTAAATTAAATTAAATTAAATTAAATTAAATTAAATTAAATTAAATTAAATTAAATTAAATTAAATTAAATTAAATTAAATTAAATTAAATTAAATTAAATTAAATTAAATTAAATTAAATTAAATTAAATTAAATTAAATTAAATTAAATTAAATTAAATTAAATTAAATTAAATTAAATTAAATTAAATTAAATTAAATTAAATTAAATTAAATTAAATTAAATTAAATTAAATTAAATTAAATTAAATTAAATTAAATTAAATTAAATTAAATTAAATTAAATTAAATTAAATTAAATTAAATTAAATTAAATTAAATTAAATTAAATTAAATTAAATTAAATTAAATTAAATTAAATTAAATTAAATTAAATTAAATTAAATTAAATTAAATTAAATTAAATTAAATTAAATTAAATTAAATTAAATTAAATTAAATTAAATTAAATTAAATTAAATTAAATTAAATTAAATTAAATTAAATTAAATTAAATTAAATTAAATTAAATTAAATTAAATTAAATTAAATTAAATTAAATTAAATTAAATTAAATTAAATTAAATTAAATTAAATTAAATTAAATTAAATTAAATTAAATTAAATTAAATTAAATTAAATTAAATTAAATTAAATTAAATTAAATTAAATTAAATTAAATTAAATTAAATTAAATTAAATTAAATTAAATTAAATTAAATTAAATTAAATTAAATTAAATTAAATTAAATTAAATTAAATTAAATTAAATTAAATTAAATTAAATTAAATTAAATTAAATTAAATTAAATTAAATTAAATTAAATTAAATTAAATTAAATTAAATTAAATTAAATTAAATTAAATTAAATTAAATTAAATTAAATTAAATTAAATTAAATTAAATTAAATTAAATTAAATTAAATTAAATTAAATTAAATTAAATTAAATTAAATTAAATTAAATTAAATTAAATTAAATTAAATTAAATTAAATTAAATTAAATTAAATTAAATTAAATTAAATTAAATTAAATTAAATTAAATTAAATTAAATTAAATTAAATTAAATTAAATTAAATTAAATTAAATTAAATTAAATTAAATTAAATTAAATTAAATTAAATTAAATTAAATTAAATTAAATTAAATTAAATTAAATTAAATTAAATTAAATTAAATTAAATTAAATTAAATTAAATTAAATTAAATTAAATTAAATTAAATTAAATTAAATTAAATTAAATTAAATTAAATTAAATTAAATTAAATTAAATTAAATTAAATTAAATTAAATTAAATTAAATTAAATTAAATTAAATTAAATTAAATTAAATTAAATTAAATTAAATTAAATTAAATTAAATTAAATTAAATTAAATTAAATTAAATTAAATTAAATTAAATTAAATTAAATTAAATTAAATTAAATTAAATTAAATTAAATTAAATTAAATTAAATTAAATTAAATTAAATTAAATTAAATTAAATTAAATTAAATTAAATTAAATTAAATTAAATTAAATTAAATTAAATTAAATTAAATTAAATTAAATTAAATTAAATTAAATTAAATTAAATTAAATTAAATTAAATTAAATTAAATTAAATTAAATTAAATTAAATTAAATTAAATTAAATTAAATTAAATTAAATTAAATTAAATTAAATTAAATTAAATTAAATTAAATTAAATTAAATTAAATTAAATTAAATTAAATTAAATTAAATTAAATTAAATTAAATTAAATTAAATTAAATTAAATTAAATTAAATTAAATTAAATTAAATTAAATTAAATTAAATTAAATTAAATTAAATTAAATTAAATTAAATTAAATTAAATTAAATTAAATTAAATTAAATTAAATTAAATTAAATTAAATTAAATTAAATTAAATTAAATTAAATTAAATTAAATTAAATTAAATTAAATTAAATTAAATTAAATTAAATTAAATTAAATTAAATTAAATTAAATTAAATTAAATTAAATTAAATTAAATTAAATTAAATTAAATTAAATTAAATTAAATTAAATTAAATTAAATTAAATTAAATTAAATTAAATTAAATTAAATTAAATTAAATTAAATTAAATTAAATTAAATTAAATTAAATTAAATTAAATTAAATTAAATTAAATTAAATTAAATTAAATTAAATTAAATTAAATTAAATTAAATTAAATTAAATTAAATTAAATTAAATTAAATTAAATTAAATTAAATTAAATTAAATTAAATTAAATTAAATTAAATTAAATTAAATTAAATTAAATTAAATTAAATTAAATTAAATTAAATTAAATTAAATTAAATTAAATTAAATTAAATTAAATTAAATTAAATTAAATTAAATTAAATTAAATTAAATTAAATTAAATTAAATTAAATTAAATTAAATTAAATTAAATTAAATTAAATTAAATTAAATTAAATTAAATTAAATTAAATTAAATTAAATTAAATTAAATTAAATTAAATTAAATTAAATTAAATTAAATTAAATTAAATTAAATTAAATTAAATTAAATTAAATTAAATTAAATTAAATTAAATTAAATTAAATTAAATTAAATTAAATTAAATTAAATTAAATTAAATTAAATTAAATTAAATTAAATTAAATTAAATTAAATTAAATTAAATTAAATTAAATTAAATTAAATTAAATTAAATTAAATTAAATTAAATTAAATTAAATTAAATTAAATTAAATTAAATTAAATTAAATTAAATTAAATTAAATTAAATTAAATTAAATTAAATTAAATTAAATTAAATTAAATTAAATTAAATTAAATTAAATTAAATTAAATTAAATTAAATTAAATTAAATTAAATTAAATTAAATTAAATTAAATTAAATTAAATTAAATTAAATTAAATTAAATTAAATTAAATTAAATTAAATTAAATTAAATTAAATTAAATTAAATTAAATTAAATTAAATTAAATTAAATTAAATTAAATTAAATTAAATTAAATTAAATTAAATTAAATTAAATTAAATTAAATTAAATTAAATTAAATTAAATTAAATTAAATTAAATTAAATTAAATTAAATTAAATTAAATTAAATTAAATTAAATTAAATTAAATTAAATTAAATTAAATTAAATTAAATTAAATTAAATTAAATTAAATTAAATTAAATTAAATTAAATTAAATTAAATTAAATTAAATTAAATTAAATTAAATTAAATTAAATTAAATTAAATTAAATTAAATTAAATTAAATTAAATTAAATTAAATTAAATTAAATTAAATTAAATTAAATTAAATTAAATTAAATTAAATTAAATTAAATTAAATTAAATTAAATTAAATTAAATTAAATTAAATTAAATTAAATTAAATTAAATTAAATTAAATTAAATTAAATTAAATTAAATTAAATTAAATTAAATTAAATTAAATTAAATTAAATTAAATTAAATTAAATTAAATTAAATTAAATTAAATTAAATTAAATTAAATTAAATTAAATTAAATTAAATTAAATTAAATTAAATTAAATTAAATTAAATTAAATTAAATTAAATTAAATTAAATTAAATTAAATTAAATTAAATTAAATTAAATTAAATTAAATTAAATTAAATTAAATTAAATTAAATTAAATTAAATTAAATTAAATTAAATTAAATTAAATTAAATTAAATTAAATTAAATTAAATTAAATTAAATTAAATTAAATTAAATTAAATTAAATTAAATTAAATTAAATTAAATTAAATTAAATTAAATTAAATTAAATTAAATTAAATTAAATTAAATTAAATTAAATTAAATTAAATTAAATTAAATTAAATTAAATTAAATTAAATTAAATTAAATTAAATTAAATTAAATTAAATTAAATTAAATTAAATTAAATTAAATTAAATTAAATTAAATTAAATTAAATTAAATTAAATTAAATTAAATTAAATTAAATTAAATTAAATTAAATTAAATTAAATTAAATTAAATTAAATTAAATTAAATTAAATTAAATTAAATTAAATTAAATTAAATTAAATTAAATTAAATTAAATTAAATTAAATTAAATTAAATTAAATTAAATTAAATTAAATTAAATTAAATTAAATTAAATTAAATTAAATTAAATTAAATTAAATTAAATTAAATTAAATTAAATTAAATTAAATTAAATTAAATTAAATTAAATTAAATTAAATTAAATTAAATTAAATTAAATTAAATTAAATTAAATTAAATTAAATTAAATTAAATTAAATTAAATTAAATTAAATTAAATTAAATTAAATTAAATTAAATTAAATTAAATTAAATTAAATTAAATTAAATTAAATTAAATTAAATTAAATTAAATTAAATTAAATTAAATTAAATTAAATTAAATTAAATTAAATTAAATTAAATTAAATTAAATTAAATTAAATTAAATTAAATTAAATTAAATTAAATTAAATTAAATTAAATTAAATTAAATTAAATTAAATTAAATTAAATTAAATTAAATTAAATTAAATTAAATTAAATTAAATTAAATTAAATTAAATTAAATTAAATTAAATTAAATTAAATTAAATTAAATTAAATTAAATTAAATTAAATTAAATTAAATTAAATTAAATTAAATTAAATTAAATTAAATTAAATTAAATTAAATTAAATTAAATTAAATTAAATTAAATTAAATTAAATTAAATTAAATTAAATTAAATTAAATTAAATTAAATTAAATTAAATTAAATTAAATTAAATTAAATTAAATTAAATTAAATTAAATTAAATTAAATTAAATTAAATTAAATTAAATTAAATTAAATTAAATTAAATTAAATTAAATTAAATTAAATTAAATTAAATTAAATTAAATTAAATTAAATTAAATTAAATTAAATTAAATTAAATTAAATTAAATTAAATTAAATTAAATTAAATTAAATTAAATTAAATTAAATTAAATTAAATTAAATTAAATTAAATTAAATTAAATTAAATTAAATTAAATTAAATTAAATTAAATTAAATTAAATTAAATTAAATTAAATTAAATTAAATTAAATTAAATTAAATTAAATTAAATTAAATTAAATTAAATTAAATTAAATTAAATTAAATTAAATTAAATTAAATTAAATTAAATTAAATTAAATTAAATTAAATTAAATTAAATTAAATTAAATTAAATTAAATTAAATTAAATTAAATTAAATTAAATTAAATTAAATTAAATTAAATTAAATTAAATTAAATTAAATTAAATTAAATTAAATTAAATTAAATTAAATTAAATTAAATTAAATTAAATTAAATTAAATTAAATTAAATTAAATTAAATTAAATTAAATTAAATTAAATTAAATTAAATTAAATTAAATTAAATTAAATTAAATTAAATTAAATTAAATTAAATTAAATTAAATTAAATTAAATTAAATTAAATTAAATTAAATTAAATTAAATTAAATTAAATTAAATTAAATTAAATTAAATTAAATTAAATTAAATTAAATTAAATTAAATTAAATTAAATTAAATTAAATTAAATTAAATTAAATTAAATTAAATTAAATTAAATTAAATTAAATTAAATTAAATTAAATTAAATTAAATTAAATTAAATTAAATTAAATTAAATTAAATTAAATTAAATTAAATTAAATTAAATTAAATTAAATTAAATTAAATTAAATTAAATTAAATTAAATTAAATTAAATTAAATTAAATTAAATTAAATTAAATTAAATTAAATTAAATTAAATTAAATTAAATTAAATTAAATTAAATTAAATTAAATTAAATTAAATTAAATTAAATTAAATTAAATTAAATTAAATTAAATTAAATTAAATTAAATTAAATTAAATTAAATTAAATTAAATTAAATTAAATTAAATTAAATTAAATTAAATTAAATTAAATTAAATTAAATTAAATTAAATTAAATTAAATTAAATTAAATTAAATTAAATTAAATTAAATTAAATTAAATTAAATTAAATTAAATTAAATTAAATTAAATTAAATTAAATTAAATTAAATTAAATTAAATTAAATTAAATTAAATTAAATTAAATTAAATTAAATTAAATTAAATTAAATTAAATTAAATTAAATTAAATTAAATTAAATTAAATTAAATTAAATTAAATTAAATTAAATTAAATTAAATTAAATTAAATTAAATTAAATTAAATTAAATTAAATTAAATTAAATTAAATTAAATTAAATTAAATTAAATTAAATTAAATTAAATTAAATTAAATTAAATTAAATTAAATTAAATTAAATTAAATTAAATTAAATTAAATTAAATTAAATTAAATTAAATTAAATTAAATTAAATTAAATTAAATTAAATTAAATTAAATTAAATTAAATTAAATTAAATTAAATTAAATTAAATTAAATTAAATTAAATTAAATTAAATTAAATTAAATTAAATTAAATTAAATTAAATTAAATTAAATTAAATTAAATTAAATTAAATTAAATTAAATTAAATTAAATTAAATTAAATTAAATTAAATTAAATTAAATTAAATTAAATTAAATTAAATTAAATTAAATTAAATTAAATTAAATTAAATTAAATTAAATTAAATTAAATTAAATTAAATTAAATTAAATTAAATTAAATTAAATTAAATTAAATTAAATTAAATTAAATTAAATTAAATTAAATTAAATTAAATTAAATTAAATTAAATTAAATTAAATTAAATTAAATTAAATTAAATTAAATTAAATTAAATTAAATTAAATTAAATTAAATTAAATTAAATTAAATTAAATTAAATTAAATTAAATTAAATTAAATTAAATTAAATTAAATTAAATTAAATTAAATTAAATTAAATTAAATTAAATTAAATTAAATTAAATTAAATTAAATTAAATTAAATTAAATTAAATTAAATTAAATTAAATTAAATTAAATTAAATTAAATTAAATTAAATTAAATTAAATTAAATTAAATTAAATTAAATTAAATTAAATTAAATTAAATTAAATTAAATTAAATTAAATTAAATTAAATTAAATTAAATTAAATTAAATTAAATTAAATTAAATTAAATTAAATTAAATTAAATTAAATTAAATTAAATTAAATTAAATTAAATTAAATTAAATTAAATTAAATTAAATTAAATTAAATTAAATTAAATTAAATTAAATTAAATTAAATTAAATTAAATTAAATTAAATTAAATTAAATTAAATTAAATTAAATTAAATTAAATTAAATTAAATTAAATTAAATTAAATTAAATTAAATTAAATTAAATTAAATTAAATTAAATTAAATTAAATTAAATTAAATTAAATTAAATTAAATTAAATTAAATTAAATTAAATTAAATTAAATTAAATTAAATTAAATTAAATTAAATTAAATTAAATTAAATTAAATTAAATTAAATTAAATTAAATTAAATTAAATTAAATTAAATTAAATTAAATTAAATTAAATTAAATTAAATTAAATTAAATTAAATTAAATTAAATTAAATTAAATTAAATTAAATTAAATTAAATTAAATTAAATTAAATTAAATTAAATTAAATTAAATTAAATTAAATTAAATTAAATTAAATTAAATTAAATTAAATTAAATTAAATTAAATTAAATTAAATTAAATTAAATTAAATTAAATTAAATTAAATTAAATTAAATTAAATTAAATTAAATTAAATTAAATTAAATTAAATTAAATTAAATTAAATTAAATTAAATTAAATTAAATTAAATTAAATTAAATTAAATTAAATTAAATTAAATTAAATTAAATTAAATTAAATTAAATTAAATTAAATTAAATTAAATTAAATTAAATTAAATTAAATTAAATTAAATTAAATTAAATTAAATTAAATTAAATTAAATTAAATTAAATTAAATTAAATTAAATTAAATTAAATTAAATTAAATTAAATTAAATTAAATTAAATTAAATTAAATTAAATTAAATTAAATTAAATTAAATTAAATTAAATTAAATTAAATTAAATTAAATTAAATTAAATTAAATTAAATTAAATTAAATTAAATTAAATTAAATTAAATTAAATTAAATTATGTCACGGTAAAATTTACCGTGACAAAAGTCACTCTTTCAATTATCCCATTCCTTGTTCCTTCCTTTGCCATTTCTTCTTTCCCTACAGGTGTTTCTATCAATGTACTGAGAGAGAGAAGGGCAGCCATGGTCCATCAGCCATTGGTTCACTCTCTCAGTGCTTTGAAGAGACAATAATCGTCGATATCAATCTTGATATTGAACGTGGATAAATGATCAACTCCTTTGTGGCGGATAGACGGGCGGTCTGATCCAGAGAGCGGGTGACAGTGGTCCCCGAACATAGCCGAAGCTGAAAAGTGACAGACGGCAGGTCTGGTCACAACAAAATCCCAAAAGTGGCACGGTTGACAATTGTCTCCGAATGCCGAAGTTACTCCTGGTGAGAATGGCTGCGTGCCCAACATACTCTATTATTTTTAGTTTTATAATGTAAAAGATGGAACGTTAGTTGCTCATCCCCAATCCCCCAAATCTGCGCAATTATCAAACGTTAAAAAGTAAAATCACCAAGTAATAAATTACTGCCTAACTTTCCTCTTCGGACATTTTACAAGTATAAGCTTTCCACCAATTTTCCGTACTAATAGTGTTTTATAGTTTTGAGGGGAAAAATGAACGCGTAGAGAAAATTGATTTTCTTTAGTTTTCAGAAATTTTCTTTTCGGAGTTGAGTGGGAGTGAATAGGTGGCTGAATGCATCCATTGAATTGCCGCCCACTGGAAGTCACACCAGAGTTCGGCGAATTCAATGATGACGGTGCATAAAGCTGGGTGTAAAGTGCGAGTAGGATAGGCGGTGGGATCTCAACTACGTTCGCTCACTCACGCAAATATGCGGGGTGTTGCTGACTGATGACGTGACCGAGATCCACGCTTTCTGATTGGCCGAAAGCACTTGGGCATTGGAAAAAGGAAGAGGTCGTCCAGGCAAGGTGAAAGCCTGGAAGATCTCTTCTTACCCGTCATTAGAGCGAACTAGAGGTTCCGAAATTTTTGAGAAGAGAAAATTTGTGAAAAGGAAAAATTAATTTTGCGAATTTTTAAAAGTGGTTGTGTTAAAAAGAAAAAAAAAAACTAGGAGAGGAATTCTTAAGTTTTTTTGGGTGAAAGTACGAGGAATTAGTGAAATCCTTCAGAGTGGAGAAGGAAGAAAGCTATACTTTGGGAGAGGAAAGATTGGCAGAAAAAAAAAGCTAAGTATATAGTGAAATAGTTTCTTTTGCAAGATAGTGCAAGTTTTTCTATTTAATTTTAAATCGTTTGTTGAGGTAAAATTTGGTAATACGTTTGATTTTTGCTAACGTGAATTATTCCGATAAAGCGGAACTCGCGACCCGTTTCAATAACGTTTGTTAATTTTTTCGGGACAAAGTCCTCACGGTCCATCTACTTTGTCTTAACTTCTTTGTTCTCTTGTTCAAAAGATCCTGGGTTTTAGCCCTACTTAATTGCAAGGTTTCCCAGGCAATTAAGTAAAATAAAGAGTTTAAAATTCCTATTCGGAAATTAAAAATATCTTTTTCTTTATTCATACTTACTTCCAACGTCGTTTTCCGCTTCAAAAGGTTTGTAATTTCCTTTATAAAAAAAAATTGCTGGCGCCCTTATTTTCATTTCCAGGTACTACGCCCCTTGTGGTAATCATAAATCGTAGTGGTTAATTTAATTAATCACCAACATAGCTATCAATCGTTCAATAAAATTTATTGGTGGAACTCACCCCTTATTGATCTAGCCGTGGTGGTAGCATTTAAAGTGCTACCTGTTGCACTTTGTTCGAATTCGAACTTGCCTTCATCTTCCTTTTGGTTGACATTCGTTTAACCAAAAGTCGTGGTATAATCGTCGTTGCCGGTCGTGTTTTAGTTTTTTTCGTTTTGTTTAATTAATTAAATAACATAATTGTTCGGTTCGTCGCGAAAAAGTGCAACAAATTGGCGCCCAACGTGGGGCTTTTGTGGAAAAATTTTATTCAAAAATTTTTATTAAAAAAAAAAAAAAAAATCAACATAGTGCATAGTGATTGTCCCATTGTTATTAGGGAAGTCTTCGTTTAACTTGTTGTGTTCTTTTTACTTTTCTTTCTTTTTATTTTCATTTTCAGTGGATTAAATTGGTAAAGTTTATTCAAATACCTACCTAATCAATTAAGCTATTGAGTGATACACCTGTAGAAGTGATTACATAGAAGTTGTTCATAAGTGGTTCCCGTTGTAGGTACTTCGCTTGGATACATTGCGTATACCTAACCTACATACCTACACATTCGGTGAGGATTTTGTTTTTCCTACAAAAGGTGCAAATTACCCTACAAACCGTAAGTTGTTTTATTGCATATTTTATTTTCATTCCCTATTGGTGATATAAAATCTTAATTACTTTTATATATTATTTCATAAAATTTTTCAATTTGAATCCAACGGTAAACCCCAATACGGTTTCTATATACATTGAACATACATAGTTGGTTTTATTCCTTTTTGTTCATATTCTTTTTCGTACTCTTACATTTGTTTACGGTTGTTTGTTTTTTTTTTTTGTGTGACATCTGAGTTTCTTTAACTGCGGTTGTTTTTTTTTATTTCTCGGGATATTTTTTTTTTGTTGTTGTTGAATCGAATTGGAAGTTTCTATTTGAGTTTTGGTGTGACCATATTTTAGGGTGACAAGTGTAAATTTCAATTTTTTTTTCTATACATTTTTTTTTGATATATATTTTTTTTATTTGTTTTGGATTAAATTCAAATTGGTTAATTTTTTGGTGTGACCATTTTTAGGGTGGTAATCACAGAATAATTTTTTTTTCTGATAATTTTTTGTTGTTACTTTTTTTTGCTAGATTTTTTTTTTATTTATTTCGAAGTGTTGTATTGAAAATTTAAATCTATTACAGTGGGTTGCAAAATTATTTAAATTTTTTTTGTAAATAAAGCAATCAACTGGGTGTTGATTAAGTGCTTTATGTAAGTGTTTTATTTGGAATATAGGTACATACTTGATAATATTTTTGATATTTTTTTTTATTTGTCAGTAAATCGATTGTTTTTTTTTATTATTAAAAATTATAAGCGTGTCGTACTCATCTTTAATTCGAGTTCAATTTATCTTGGCGTGATTTCGAACAAAATCAACTGGGTGTTGATTCTTGTTTTGGAAAATTTTAAATACAGCGTAATCGAAATCTTAACCGTATCCAAACAAAAACGGCTGGGTGTTGATTTGTTTGAACTTTCCGAACTCCATTGAAATTAATTTTGGTTTTCGGTTTCCCCTTTTATTTTTTTTGTGATTTTGAAACAATCTATAAAGGGTTCCGACAAACAACTAGGTGTTGATTTGGCCCTCGTTATTTATATTTCGGTGAAGAAAATTTTCGGTTTTGTTTTTTTTCTCGCGCGATTATTTTGATTTTTTTTTTTGATATAAAGCAACCAACAGGGTGTTGGTGTTCTGCTTTATAATTCGCTTTGCTTATTAATTGAGAATTTTTAACGTCGGTTAATTTCGGAATAGTTTTAATTTTTATAACGTGGATTAATTTAAAATGGATGTTTACAGGTTGAATAAAGAAGAACTCTCTTACGAGTTACGCGCCCGCGGGTTGAAAGAAGGTACAGTAGATAATATGAGGGCTACGCTCAGATCCTCACGTATTTTAGAGCGTTCTGGTTCATTGTCATCGGACAGTCCGCACTATCCGTTTTCTTTCGAGGAGGATATTGAGGCGGTTAAAAAGAAAATTTTGGAAATTAAGGAACTGTTGAAAGATCCGCCTAAGAATCCGAAATCGTCGGAATATCTTAAGGTTTTGACCAAAATTGAGTGGGCTTTAGGTAGGTTGAATAGGGCTAGGGCAGAGTCGTCGGAAGAGGTCAATGAAGTGGCCGATTTGAAGGGGGAGCTATTGTTGCTGATGGCAAAATTGTCAGAAGGAGATGAAGATGCATCTCATGATAATTGGAAAGAAAAAGAGAAAGAGAAAACAAACACGTTGGCAGCAGGATTGGGTGCGTTACCACCTGCACACGTAGACCAACGAGCGAGTTCAGGATTTCAACGACAGACCGAGGCTTGCTTACAGCAAGTTGAGGGCCGTGACCGGAATCCTGAGCGTATCGAGAAATGGGATATAAAATTCTCTGGTGAGCGATGTGGCTCATCAGTGAATGCATTTTTGGAAAGGGTAGAAGAGCTTAGGATTTCGCGTGGTGTTTCCGAGGAAAGACTTTTCCGCTCAGCAGTCGATCTTTTCACTGGGAAGGCACTTCTCTGGTTTAGGGCGATTAGGGACTCGATTTTAACTTGGAAGGAATTGGTTAGCGAGATAAAGTTGGAGTTTTTACCCTCCAACTACGATGACCTCTTATTGGAAGAAGTCAAGCGACGTACCCAAGGGAAGGATGAGTCGATGGGGATGTATATCGCCCTCATGCAGACTCTTTTTAAGAGATTTTTGGAGCCGCTGAGTGAGAATAGGAAGTTGTCCATTCTCATGAAGAACATTGCTCCATTCTACCAGACGCAATTGGGGTTGGCTGATATTAAATCAGTCAACGAACTCGTTGCGTTGGGTAGAAAGTTAGAAACGATTAGAACAAATGTAGAAGCTTTTGTTCCTCCTCCTAATAACCGCTCTAGGCAGGCTTTGGAGCCTGATGTTGCCTACGTTGCTTCCGTTCAGGAAACAGCAGCAACAGTTGCAGTTGGAAGTAACCCACCACCTCGTAGGCCCATTCGCTGTTTCAACTGCAATAGGGAAGGTCATTTCTCGAATACCTGTTCCGCTCCTAGGAAGTGTTTTGGTTGTGGGGCTGTAGGTACAACCAGACGCGATTGTAGGCGCTGCTCGGGAAATGGGCAACGGTCTCTTGGGCCAGCAGGACAAGAGCGCCGTCGCAATTAGGGAGGTCGCCTGCTGACGACCAGCTGGTAGGGAAAATACAACTTGGTTTCACGTTAGATTCAAGCGGGGACGATAGACGTCCATACTTAGGTGTAAACATTTACGGGGTTAGGATTTTAGGACTCCTAGATTCAGGAGCATCAAGAACAATTATTTGTAGGGATGGGTGGACACTATTGAAGGATTTAGGATTACATTTAGAGACAAGTAATGTTAGGCAGGTTCTTTTAGCAGATGGTGCAGGTGTAGGAGTTTTAGGAACTGTGAATATACCCATAGTAGTAGAAAACAAATCAGTTTTAGTTGAGTGTTTGGTAATACCCTCACTCCCACATGCCTTGATCCTTGGTGCGGATTTTTGGGCACTATCGGGAATCGTCCCGGATCTTAGGTCAGGAATGTGGAGCTTTTCAAGCCAGGAGATGGTGGCTTCGATAGATAGCACGTCTCTTACAGAAGAGTCTGAATTAGACGTTGAGCAGAGAGCAAAACTAAATGTTTTAATTGAAGATTTGTTTAGGAATATGCCAGAAGGTTTAGGGGTTACAGATAGAGTAGAACACATAATTAGGACGACGTCAGAACCAATCAAACAGCGGTACTACCCGGTTTCACCTGCGATGCAGGTCCACATCGACAAATCCCTTAAGGAGATGTTAGATGAGGGCGTAATTGAAAAATCTAATAGTCCTTGGGCTTCCCCCATAGTTTTAATTAAAAAGAAAGATAGTACTTTCCGGTTCTGCGTCGATTATAGGAAATTAAATCAGGTTACAGAAAGGGATGCTTATCCGCTTCCAATTATCTCGGCGATTTTGGATAAGCTTAGGAATGCTAGGTTTCTCACATCACTTGATATTAAATCGGCTTATTGGCAAATTCCAATGTCAGAAGAATCGAAGAAGTTTACAGCTTTTACGGTTCCTGGCCGGGGTTTGTTCCAATTTAAGCGGATGCCTTTCGGCTTGCACAATGCCCCTGCGACGTGGCAGAGGTTCATTGATAGTGTTTTAGGGCCAGAGTTGGAGCCATTCGTTTTTGTGTATCTGGATGATATTATTATCGTCACAGATACATTCGAAAAACACTTAGAGATTCTGAACGAAGTTTTGAAAAGACTTAGTGAAGCAGGGCTTAAAGTAGGACGGGATAAATGCAACTTTTGCAGACCATCCCTAAAATTTTTAGGTTACGTAGTAGATAGGAATGGATTACACGTTGATCCGGAAAAAGTAGAGAGCATGGTTAAAATACCTGCACCCAAAAATGTTAAAGAGGTTAGGAGCTTTGTAGGAACTGTTTCGTGGTACAGGCGTTTCGTACCAAACTTCGCAACAGTAGTTAGGCCTTTGACTGATTTGCTGAAAAAGAGCAAAAAGTTCGTCTGGACTCAAGAATGTGAAGACGCTTTTAGGAAATCTAAGGAATTTTTGATTACGGCTCCAATTTTAACTTGTCCCGATTTTAGTCTTCCGTTTGTAGTCCAAACCGACGCGTCTGATTTCGGTATCGGGGCCGTACTTACCCAAACCTTCGAAGATGGCGAAAAGGTCATCTGTTATTTAAGTAGGTCACTCAATCGGAGTGAAAGGAATTATTCGACAACTGAAAAGGAATGTTTAGGAGTTTTGTGGGCGGTTGAGAAGTTGAGGCCGTACATCGAAGGTGTTCGATTCACGGTCATTACAGATCATTACTCACTCGTTTGGTTGAGTAACCTCAAAGATCCACAAGGTAGATTAGCGCGCTGGGCAGTAAGGCTACAGCAGTTTGATTTTAAAATCATTCACCGGAAGGGAAAATACCATGTCGTGCCGGACATGTTATCTCGGGGGGTTCCAGTAGTGGCTGGGATCTCAGATGAGGATTTAGACCCTTGGGTGGCAAAGATGATTTCTTCAGTTGAGTCGAATCCGTTAGATTATCCAGCTTGGAGGGTAGAGAGTGGCCGACTATATAAGTTTGTCAAATCGACACATATAGTGGTACACGAAAATAATGAAGAGTGGAAGTTAGTAGTAGGCAAAAAGGATAGGTTAGCTATTTTGAAAGAGTGTCACGATAGTCCGTTAGCTGGACATATGGGGGTCAGAAAAACATTTGCTAGAGTAGGGGCTAAATATTATTGGCCAAAAATGAGAAAAGATGTAACGAATTATGTTAGAAATTGTAGAATCTGTCAACAAGTGAAACCAGTTAATGACAAACCAGCCGGTCTTATGACTGAAAGGATAGGAGTTTCTTCTCCGTGGGAGATGATAAGTGTGGATTTAGTAGGTCCATTACCCAAGTCAAGTAGGGGATATATGTATATCCTTACAGTTGTAGACTACCTCACTAAATTTCCTTTATTGTTTGCATTAAGATCTGCAACTGCAAAGGCGGTTTGCAAGGAGTTAGAGGATAATGTGTTTTTGTTGTTTGGGGTTCCAAAAGTTGTCATTTGCGATAACGGTCCACAGTTTAAGAGTAGGGAACTTAGGGCACTTTGTGATGAATATTCATCAAAAATCAGGTTTACCCCACACTATCATCCTCAGGCTAACCCCGCGGAGAGAATTAATCAAATTATAAAGACTACGTTGAGAGCTTATGTTTCAGAGAACCACAGAGTTTGGGATTCTCAATTAGCTAAGGTAGCGTGTGCTATACGCACCTCTCAACATGAAGTGTTAGGAGTTTCACCTTATTATGCCAATTTCGGCAAAGAAATGTCAACCAGTGGTAGGGAAGAATTAACCCTCAGTGATCGGGGTTTAGATAGAAATAATGACATAGCAGCACAAGGAGATGTAGGAGAAAGGTTTAGGAAACTTAGGATGGATATAGCTGTCAAACTTCGAACAGCATCCAAGAAATCTGCGGAATCCTACAACCTCAGGAGGAGAGATATTCAATATCTCCCTAATGATGTTGTTTGGCGCAGAAATTTTGATTTGTCCAATGCGGCAAATTACTATGCGGCCAAGCTGGCACCGAAGTATGTCGGGCCATTTAGAATCAGAAAACGATTGTCTCCCTGGACCTATGTCCTAGAGGATGACAATGGTAAAGATCGTGGCACTTGGCACACTAAAGATCTTAAACCTTTCAATAAATTTTCAGAAAACGATTAAGTCGGAAGTCCCACAGTAAAGTAATGTTTTTTTTTGTTCTGTTTTGCTTTGGTTTTATTTCTTTTCTTGTTTGATCTCCTTTCGAACCGACTGCCATATTTGGCCTGATGGATTCCTCTGTTGTCATGTCAACCAGGTCCAGCCGTAGGAAATTGTTTACTTTTTAAAAAGGTAAACACATTTCCAAGGAGGAAAGGGTGGAGTTTGTCACGGTAAAATTTACCGTGACAAAAGTCACTCTTTCAATTATCCCATTCCTTGTTCCTTCCTTTGCCATTTCTTCTTTCCCTACAGGTGTTTCTATCAATGTACTGAGAGAGAGAAGGGCAGCCATGGTCCATCAGCCATTGGTTCACTCTCTCAGTGCTTTGAAGAGACAATAATCGTCGATATCAATCTTGATATTGAACGTGGATAAATGATCAACTCCTTTGTGGCGGATAGACGGGCGGTCTGATCCAGAGAGCGGGTGACAGTGGTCCCCGAACATAGCCGAAGCTGAAAAGTGACAGACGGCAGGTCTGGTCACAACAAAATCCCAAAAGTGGCACGGTTGACAATTGTCTCCGAATGCCGAAGTTACTCCTGGTGAGAATGGCTGCGTGCCCAACATACTCTATTATTTTTAGTTTTATAATGTAAAAGATGGAACGTTAGTTGCTCATCCCCAATCCCCCAAATCTGCGCAATTATCAAACGTTAAAAAGTAAAATCACCAAGTAATAAATTACTGCCTAACTTTCCTCTTCGGACATTTTACAAGTATAAGCTTTCCACCAATTTTCCGTACTAATAGTGTTTTATAGTTTTGAGGGGAAAAATGAACGCGTAGAGAAAATTGATTTTCTTTAGTTTTCAGAAATTTTCTTTTCGGAGTTGAGTGGGAGTGAATAGGTGGCTGAATGCATCCATTGAATTGCCGCCCACTGGAAGTCACACCAGAGTTCGGCGAATTCAATGATGACGGTGCATAAAGCTGGGTGTAAAGTGCGAGTAGGATAGGCGGTGGGATCTCAACTACGTTCGCTCACTCACGCAAATATGCGGGGTGTTGCTGACTGATGACGTGACCGAGATCCACGCTTTCTGATTGGCCGAAAGCACTTGGGCATTGGAAAAAGGAAGAGGTCGTCCAGGCAAGGTGAAAGCCTGGAAGATCTCTTCTTACCCGTCATTAGAGCGAACTAGAGGTTCCGAAATTTTTGAGAAGAGAAAATTTGTGAAAAGGAAAAATTAATTTTGCGAATTTTTAAAAGTGGTTGTGTTAAAAAGAAAAAAAAAAACTAGGAGAGGAATTCTTAAGTTTTTTTGGGTGAAAGTACGAGGAATTAGTGAAATCCTTCAGAGTGGAGAAGGAAGAAAGCTATACTTTGGGAGAGGAAAGATTGGCAGAAAAAAAAAGCTAAGTATATAGTGAAATAGTTTCTTTTGCAAGATAGTGCAAGTTTTTCTATTTAATTTTAAATCGTTTGTTGAGGTAAAATTTGGTAATACGTTTGATTTTTGCTAACGTGAATTATTCCGATAAAGCGGAACTCGCGACCCGTTTCAATAACGTTTGTTAATTTTTTCGGGACAAAGTCCTAACGGTCCATCTACTTTGTCTTAACTTCTTTGTTCTCTTGTTCAAAAGATCCTGGGTTTTAGCCCTACTTAATTGCAAGGTTTCCCAGGCAATTAAGTAAAATAAAGAGTTTAAAATTCCTATTCGGAAATTAAAAATATCTTTTTCTTTATTCATACTTACTTCCAACGTCGTTTTCCGCTTCAAAAGGTTTGTAATTTCCTTTATAAAAAAAAATTGCTGGCGCCCTTATTTTCATTTCCAGGTACTACGCCCCTTGTGGTAATCATAAATCGTAGTGGTTAATTTAATTAATCACCAACATAGCTATCAATCGTTCAATAAAATTTATTGGTGGAACTCACCCCTTATTGATCTAGCCGTGGTGGTAGCATTTAAAGTGCTACCTGTTGCACTTTGTTCGAATTCGAACTTGCCTTCATCTTCCTTTTGGTTGACATTCGTTTAACCAAAAGTCGTGGTATAATCGTCGTTGCCGGTCGTGTTTTAGTTTTTTTCGTTTTGTTTAATTAATTAAATAACATAATTGTTCGGTTCGTCGCGAAAAAGTGCAACAATTAAATTAAATTAAATTAAATTAAATTAAATTAAATTAAATTAAATTAAATTAAATTAAATTAAATTAAATTAAATTAAATTAAATTAAATTAAATTAAATTAAATTAAATTAAATTAAATTAAATTAAATTAAATTAAATTAAATTAAATTAAATTAAATTAAATTAAATTAAATTAAATTAAATTAAATTAAATTAAATTAAATTAAATTAAATTAAATTAAATTAAATTAAATTAAATTAAATTAAATTAAATTAAATTAAATTAAATTAAATTAAATTAAATTAAATTAAATTAAATTAAATTAAATTAAATTAAATTAAATTAAATTAAATTAAATTAAATTAAATTAAATTAAATTAAATTAAATTAAATTAAATTAAATTAAATTAAATTAAATTAAATTAAATTAAATTAAATTAAATTAAATTAAATTAAATTAAATTAAATTAAATTAAATTAAATTAAATTAAATTAAATTAAATTAAATTAAATTAAATTAAATTAAATTAAATTAAATTAAATTAAATTAAATTAAATTAAATTAAATTAAATTAAATTAAATTAAATTAAATTAAATTAAATTAAATTAAATTAAATTAAATTAAATTAAATTAAATTAAATTAAATTAAATTAAATTAAATTAAATTAAATTAAATTAAATTAAATTAAATTAAATTAAATTAAATTAAATTAAATTAAATTAAATTAAATTAAATTAAATTAAATTAAATTAAATTAAATTAAATTAAATTAAATTAAATTAAATTAAATTAAATTAAATTAAATTAAATTAAATTAAATTAAATTAAATTAAATTAAATTAAATTAAATTAAATTAAATTAAATTAAATTAAATTAAATTAAATTAAATTAAATTAAATTAAATTAAATTAAATTAAATTAAATTAAATTAAATTAAATTAAATTAAATTAAATTAAATTAAATTAAATTAAATTAAATTAAATTAAATTAAATTAAATTAAATTAAATTAAATTAAATTAAATTAAATTAAATTAAATTAAATTAAATTAAATTAAATTAAATTAAATTAAATTAAATTAAATTAAATTAAATTAAATTAAATTAAATTAAATTAAATTAAATTAAATTAAATTAAATTAAATTAAATTAAATTAAATTAAATTAAATTAAATTAAATTAAATTAAATTAAATTAAATTAAATTAAATTAAATTAAATTAAATTAAATTAAATTAAATTAAATTAAATTAAATTAAATTAAATTAAATTAAATTAAATTAAATTAAATTAAATTAAATTAAATTAAATTAAATTAAATTAAATTAAATTAAATTAAATTAAATTAAATTAAATTAAATTAAATTAAATTAAATTAAATTAAATTAAATTAAATTAAATTAAATTAAATTAAATTAAATTAAATTAAATTAAATTAAATTAAATTAAATTAAATTAAATTAAATTAAATTAAATTAAATTAAATTAAATTAAATTAAATTAAATTAAATTAAATTAAATTAAATTAAATTAAATTAAATTAAATTAAATTAAATTAAATTAAATTAAATTAAATTAAATTAAATTGAATTGAATTGAATTGAATTGAATTGAATTGAATTGAATTGAATTGAATTGAATTGAATTGAATTGAATTGAATTGAATTGAATTGAATTGAATTGAATTGAATTGAATTGAATTGAATTGAATTGAATTGAATTGAATTGAATTGAATTGAATTGAATTGAATTGAATTGAATTGAATTGAATTGAATTGAATTGAATTGAATTGAATTGAATTGAATTGAATTGAATTGAATTGAATTGAATTGAATTGAATTGAATTGAATTGAATTGAATTGAATTGAATTGAATTGAATTGAATTGAATTGAATTGAATTGAATTGAATTGAATTGAATTGAATTGAATTGAATTGAATTGAATTGAATTAAATTAAATTAAATTAAATTCAATTCAATTCAATTCAATTAAATTGAATTGAATTGAATTGAATTGAATTGAATTGAATTGAATTAAATTAAATTAAATTAAATTAAATTAAATTAAATTAAATTAAATTAAATTAAATTAAATTAAATTAAATTAAATTAAATTAAATTAAATTAAATTAAATTAAATTAAATTAAATTAAATTAAATTAAATTAAATTAAATTAAATTAAATTAAATTAAATTAAATTAAATTAAATTAAATTGAATTGAATTAAATTAAATTAAATTAAATTAAATTAAATTAAATTAAATTAAATTGAATTGAATTGAATTAAATTAAATTAAATTAAATTAAATTAAATTAAATTAAATTGAATTGAATTGAATTGAATTGAATTGAATTGAATTGAATTGAATTGAATTGAATTGAATTGAATTAAATTAAATTAAATTAAATTAAATTAAATTAAATTAAATTAAATTAAATTAAATTAAATTAAATTGAATTGAATTAAATTAAATTAAATTAAATTAAATTAAATTAAATTAAATTAAATTAAATTAAATTAAATTAAATTAAATTAAATTGAATTAAATTAAATTAAATTAAATTAAATTAAATTAAATTAAATTAAATTAAATTAAATTAAATTAAATTAAATTAAATTAAATTAAATTGGATTAAATTAAATTTAGTAGAATTGCGAGAGGAAAATTATTTTAATGCCTTCGCATAATTATAACAACATCATGCATATGTGATGTGTGTGTGTATGTGTGTGTGTGTGTGTGTGTGTGTGTGTGTGTGTAGGCTTTTTTAGGCTTGATTTGAAGAAGTCTCTCATCTTTGATCAAAACCAGGTCTCCGATTTGAAGTTGAGGTTGTTGCCATTTCGGTCGTTGTTGGAGTCGGGCCAAATATTCGGATATCCAGTGATGCCAAAAGGTATGCAAACTGAATTGAATTGCTTTCCACCGATCGACATAGTTTGTCTTTCCGATTGTGAGCTCTGGCTCTGGTACGGTGAACATTTCTGCTCCGATTAAGAAGTGTGCTGGAGTAAGAGCATGGGGAAGTCTACAGGATTCTCTGTTAAGGGACATAGAGGCCTCGAATTTAAACACGCTTCGATTTGCGTTAAAAGCGTGGTGAGTTCCTCGTAAGTTAATACCCCATTTCCAACTACTCTTTTGAATTGGTGTTTAACACTTTTCACGCCCGCTTCCCATAATCCTCCGAAGTGGGAAGAAGCAGGAGGAATGAAATTCCACTTTGTTCCTTGTGACCACAAAACTTCAGCAACACCTTTCCAGTCCTGGGTAGCATCCTTTAGAAGTCGGTATAACTCTGTTTCAGCTCCTTTAAAATTCGTGCCGCAATCACTGTAGAACTGGCTGCAGACTCCTCGCCGTGATGTAAGCCGCCGAAAAGCTGCTAGAAAAGCTTGAGTGGTGAGATCGCTTACGGCTTCAAGATGAATCGCCTTTGTTGCTAGGCAAACGAAGATGGATATGTAGCCCTTGTAACTTTTTGCTCCGCGGCCTTTCCAAGCATGGATACTAATCGGACAGCATAGTCAACTCCTGGATGCAGTCACTCTGGGCGCTGGTAATTCTCCCATTAGTTGATAAGCTGGTTTAGTCCTATACGGATAACATATAGTGCATTTGTGAACATATTGTTTTACTGCTCGCTTGGTCTGAAAAATTCAATATTTTTTCCGAAGATAACCCATCATCAACTGAATGCCTCCATGAAAAGTTTTTTCATGTGCTTCATGAAGAATCAAATTGGTGAAGTGATGACTTGGAACCAGGATGATTGGATGCTGTTGATCATAAGGCAAATTTGCATTCTTCAGTCTTTCGCCAACTTTAATGATTCCGTCCGAATCAACGAAGGGATTTAGAGATGCCATGCCTCTGGACTTCAAAATGCCAGCAGGAAACATTTCCAGTTGAGCTATTTTCACCAAAACTTTGGCTGCATCGCCGAGCTCCTTTGGTGAAATCGGTCCAAATTTCCAGTTTAGTATGTATTTTTTCGAATTATTGGCAAAACGTAAAATCATAGCAACAATACGTATTAATTTGTTTATTTCAGACGATTCATACATAAGTTCATTAATTGGAGGTAAAACCTTTCCGATGTGATGCACTTGAATTATTGGCTGCGTTGGATACTGAAAATCTCATGCATCACGCAAAAATTCAGGTCCGTTCCATAACGGATTATGAAGCAAAGCTGATGGAAGAACACCTCTGGAAACCAAATCTGCTGGATTGTCCTGAGTTGGAATATGATTCCATATTTTGACGGGAGTCAGTCGCTGTATTTCGCCCACCCTGTTTCGCACAAATGTTTCCCATTTGTTTGGTGATGCTCGAATCCACGATAGTGTGATGGTTGAGCCAGTCCATGCAAACCGCTTGATGTTTTTGTTCCCAAATACTTGAGTGGCATGGTTCAGAAGCTTGGCCAACGTTACAGCACTGCAAAGTTCCAAACGAGGAAGGCTTACTGGCTGTGCAGGAGCAACTTTAGATTTAGCGATGAGAAGATACATCTTCGAATGGCCTCTATCATCTTCGACTCGCAAATACACTGCTGCTCCATAGGCCTTTTCCGATGCATCACTGAAACCATGAAGCTCAACTCGGGTGAAATCGCCGATGGTTTGATTGATCCAAAAGCGATGATTCAATTGGTTCATCCCATGACATCTTCTTCACCCACAATTGCTGCATGAACATCTTTCCCTTCACAATACACGGGGCAATCCGACCCATCGGATCAAAAAGACATGCTATGGTAGATAGAATAAAACGTTTTGTCAGCTGTGGATCGGGAAGTGCATTGTAGCAGAAAGAGAATTTATCAACAGAAACAAACCAGTGGACACCGAGCGTCTTAACTCATTCCGAATCTCCTGACGGCATTGAGAATGCCGTTGGAATGCCTCAAAGTACTGACGAATTACTTTTGGAAGTCCATTTCCGTAAGTTGAATCCAGCTGTCTCTAATGTTGTTTTAATTTGTTTTATTTTCTCTTTAGCCTCTGCAACGGTATTTCCTCCAGATATCAAATCGTCTACATACATCTCTTCACGGATCATGGTTGAAGCAAGTTGATTTTTCGAATTGTCTTCTGCCAACTTCAGTAACGTTCGGATTGCAAGATATGGAGCGGCTGCTGTTCCAAAGGTAACCGTATTAAGTCAGTAAACTTTAATAGGCTCTTCAGAATTTTTTCGCCACAGAATCAGCTGATAATTTTTGCCTTGCTCCGCTATCAAGATCTGTCGATACATTTTTTCGATGTCAGCAGTGAAGGTGTATTTATACAACCTCCAATGAAGAATAATGTCGCAGATATTTTGTTAAAGTGCTGGACCTACCAACATAGCATCGTTCAAAGAAACGCCACTTGATGTTTTCAAGGATGGTTAACCTGCTTTCTTGATGACAGCATGATGTGGCAGGTAGTAATGCAGATTTTCTGGCAACTTATCCTTCTCGACTTCACTCATATGACCCAGTTGGATATATTCTTGGATGCAGGCCGAATACTGGTCTCGAAGTTGCTGGTTTGCATCAAGACGTCGTTCTAAACCATGGAATCACCGTAAAGCACCTTGACTAGAATCGCCAAAAACCGGAGGAACGTTTCCTTTGAACGGGAATGCGACTTGATAGCGTCCATCAATCATTCGTTCAGTGTTGGGGATGAAATGATTTTCGCATTCAATATCTTCAGCTTTTTGGAATGGCTTGAAAGGCCAAAATTTTCGAAGTTGGGTTTCGACATCTACTGTTGGCATGAAACTTCTGACTTGATGATTGGATTCGGATACAATTGGAGCCTTTCCGAATAAGATTCATCCCAATGTTGTCTTCTGCATGACTGGCATCAGTTTATCTGCTGGTGGAATCAGCTCTGGCAACAAAAGTTCGGGAAGGACATCACTGCCAAGCAAAATATCAATTTTGGACAATTTGAAGAATTCTGGATCGGCAAGCACATAATCGTTGAGATGAGTCCAATTCTCAACGTGAAGGGTCCGGGCCGGCAGATGCTCAGACCTTGACTTTAAGATGTAGGCTTGCGCAGTTGTTGCAAACGTTGAATGCTTGGAAGCAAAAGTGATATCTATCACTCTCAAACATGTGCCACTGCTGACCAAACCCAACCCGGACACCCTCGTATGTGTTTTTCGAGATTTAAGTTGGGGTTATACTCTGTAATGAACGACGCTTCGGAACCAGTATCTAACAGTGCTCGCAACGTCAACCACTCTCCCAACGAAGACTTTACTTTTACCAGGGCTGCTGCCAGTATGAATTAATGAATATTTGTGGGGTATATAGCACTGCGACCTATAGATCTATTGTGCCCCCATTAGGAGCTGGATGAGGATTCTCAATATTATAGCTCTTCCTCGAAACCTACTTCTCTAAGGAATTTGGGGTATTCTCAGGGAGGATAGATTGCATTCCTCCACCTGGTATTGTCCCAGGTGTTTCTTTCTTTGGTGCACGAGTGCATCGCAACTGCCTAATATGTGGTTTGGTGTTTCCTCTAGAATATTGCAGAATCTACATATGGCACTATTTACTAGGCCTAAAATGTTTAGATGCCTTTTTAGTTTGCAATGGCCGGTGAGGAGGCAAGTTATGATCCTGAGGTTGTTCCTGCTTAAGCTGATGCAGTCATTAAAACTTGGTTATAGTTCCCAAGTAGGAGTTTGGCTTGCCTCAGCTTGAGGAGTTCCTTCCAATTTTTTGATCTATTGGGGTCCTCTTCCTTTTTGATTTTGTTTTTGATAACATTTTCTCTCAAGCCACAATAGGGCTCAGGTCCCGTTAAGGTAGTCTTTGCTCCTATTTTTGCTAGGGAGTCTGCTTCGTCAATACCCTAAACACCAACGTGTCCAGGTACCCAATGAAGTGTGACATTGTTGTTTTTGCCAAGTTCATTAAGCCTGCCTATGCATTCCCATACAATTTTGGAGTTGATGGAATAGGAGCTGAGTGCCTTGAGCGCTGCTTGGCTATCTGACATGATGGCAATGTCTTGATTTCGGTAATTCCTTTCGAGGTTACGATCTGCACATTTACCTATGGCATTCACTTCCGCCTGGAAAATGTTAGTTGACTGTCCCATCGGAATAGAAAGTTTGGTTCTTGGCCCAAAAATTCCTGCCCCAGTCCCTTCAGTCGTTCTCCATCCATAAGTGTACCACTTGATGGTATTTGCTTTGAGTGTATAGTTTGTTGTTTCACCTACCCACCCTTTTTTGTTGCTTAGCTTGGTTTGGAATGGACTACCTCCATAGCTGCTGTAGGGCAAGTTCTCATTGCTCCAGTGATGCATATACATGCGAGCCTTTGGATTTTATCTAGTACTTTCCTAGTTGTTACTAATTCGGTTCTTTTGTGCCTACAACTGCACCATAGGTAATGATGGGTCTTACCATCATAGTGTACATCCATCTGAGGATGTTTGGTTTGCAACCCCATGATTTGCCTGCAAGTCTCTTGCATATCATTAGGGCCTTTGTGGCTTTCCCGACTGTTATTTCTACGTGCTTGTTCCAGAGGAGTTTGCTGTCTAGTGTAATTCCTAGATATTTTACCTCTCGATTCGATTTCTTCGCCCGCTAATCGAATAGGCTTCATGCGCGGTAGAAGTCTCTTTTTGGTAAATGGTATAATCGTCGTCTTAGTGGGATTAATTGATAGTCCTACTGATAGACACCATTTCCTAGTTATAGTTAGTCCTCTTTGGATTATATCACAAAGAGTTTCTTCGAACTTCCCTAAGGCTGTGATTACTATATCATCAGCGAAGCCGACAACCTCTTGTAGTGATGATTTTCTGTACAGTTGTACCTGCTTGTGCCTCTGCTGTTCTAGTGCCTAACACTTCATTGATCCATCTGGTTATGGTGATGGGACTGCCCTTCTTTACAAGGGTAATTTTGACTGCATCATAGGAGGTGTTATCAAACGCCCCCTCTATATCTAAAAAAGCAGCTAATGCTGTTTCTTTTGCGTCCAAAGATTTTTGTAAGGTATTAGTCAGCTCGAATAGTGCGGTTTCTGTAGATCTACCCATTCTATAGGCATGCTGTCGCTTATTAAGAGGCCTATGTATTAAAACTTCAGATCTTATGAAGTTGTCAATAATTTTTTCCAAGGTTTTCAGTATAAAAGAAGTTAGGCTTATCGGCCTGAAAGACTTTGGATGGGTTGTATCTTTTTTCCCAATTTTGGGTATGAAAATTACTTTAGCCTTTCTCCATAGACTTGGTATATACCCAAGAGCAATACTACTTCGAAGGATACTAATAAGATAGGGCATGAGAATTTCTTTCCCCTTTTGTAAAAGGGCTGGGAAGATACCACCTACCCCTGGTGACTTAAAAGGTTGGAAGGTGCTAATCTCCCACTCTATCCTTTTACTTGAACATATAGTTGCGGCTATTTTCCAGTCTTCTCTGTTAGGTTTGAGAAGTATTATCTCTGGAGAATTATCTCCCAACGGTAGACTGCCTGGAAAGTGCGTGTTAAGCAACAGAGTGGACCTCTGCTCTTCATTCTCAGTGAAACTCCCATCATTATACCTTAGTGCTAATGATGTAATTGACTTATCTTTTGCAAGAGCTTTATGTATTCTTGCCGCAGCAGGGGTTGAGGAGATACCCTCACAGAACTTAGTAAAACTATTTCTTTTGGCCTTTCTTATCTCCTTATTGTACTTTGTTAGTTCTCCGGAGTAATTCTGCCATTCCCTGGTTCTTTTTGCTTAATTGAAGAGTTTTCTTGCCTTGGATCTTAACTGATATAGGTTGTTGTTCCACCACGGAGCGTCTTTCTGTTTAGTTAATGGTTTAATAGGACAACTCAGTTCAAATGCCTCCTGTATAGCCCAACTAAACTCATTAACATTAAGAAGGTTTTTTTAATAATACAAATTCTATATATTATACTACTGAAATACATCTGC
>CAKNBH010000038.1:0-16212 GCA_929447395.1 Epistrophe grossulariae
GGAAAAGTCTCCTATTTATATGAGACAAATTTTCTGTGTTTATTTACAAAATTAAAAGAAAAAATACCTGAAATTGTAATTTTGTATTTGAACCTACACGGTTAAAAATTCTGGCATTAATTTTAATATTCTCAGGGTTGTATATATGACAACACCAAAAATGTATTAAAGTTTAATACATCGCAAATATTACATTTTTACTTTTAATGCAAATATTATTACATTTTTAATAGAACTTTATTAGAAAAAGAGAGGAAATAAATTGAGGAAATTTCTCACAAAGAAATTTCTCACAAGAAAATTTTCTCTCAAAAGGATATTTCTTTTGAGAATTAATGCAACACAGAAAATATTATGAATACATACTCATAATTCGTAATAGCTAAAATAATGAATGTGTATTTTTGCAAGAGTACCTATTTATCTTTGTATGTCAATTTATTTCCATTTGGAAATAATTATTCTTATTATTTTTATTAGAAAAATAACATTCTTTTCTCCATCGTTTTTCAGAAATGAGAATAGAAATCTTATTGCGATTGAAATTTTGTCTACTAATTAACATATTGTGCCTCGAAAAACTGCAAAGCGCCTTCAAAATAATGCATATTTAAATTTTTTTATTTTTATTATTCTTGCTTTTTAATACAATATTAATAAATTTTAATCTTGGTTGTATTAAAAAGTGACGCAGTCTGTTCAATACGTTCATATTCAATATGGCTGACAAAAAAGAGCATCGAAGCAAAACAAGGGCGAGGAGGTATTAGAATGTAATCAAAAATTATTAGAAAAATTCTTATATTTGCAATGGCAACTGAGAGAGAAATTTTCCCTCTCTACAAGGGATATGTTTTATTCTTTTGGGTTAAAATCGACTCTTTTTTGTATTACAAATGATATTTTAATACAAAAATATTAGAATGTAATAAGAATTGATTAGAATTTTTTTTAATATTTCCCTATTATTAAAATGTAATATTTGCTGTATTGCATACGGTTGTAATACAAGAGCTGTATTAAAAAATACCCCAGAATTTTTAACCGTGTACATAATTTTCCATTATAAGGTGGTTCTTAACAAAAAATGAAGAAGTTCGTCTTTTATAACTTCTTATTTGATTCGATGTGAAAAAGCAGTATTCTATAGTATATCTGACATTCTGACAGTCTAACTATTAAAATTCTAGGAATACTATGAGTAGTAGGGATTAGAGGGTTCTGGCCAACCGCTATAGCGGCTCTATGGCGGCTTTAGCGGCTCAGCGCCCTGGCGGCTCATTATTTTAGTGGTCTAGCGGCTTGGCGGCTCAGAGGCAGTGGCCTAGCGGCTTGGCGGCTCAGAGGCTTGGCGGCTCATCGTTTTTGGCGACCTAGCGGCTCGGCGGCTCAGAGGCTTTGCGGCTCAGCTGCTCAGCGGCTCAGAGAACACAAACAAAAGAAGAACAACAAAAAGAAGGCGCTGATATGACAAAGAAAAAAGAAAAAAAAAAACAAAGAAGAACAACAAAACAAGGCGCGGATATGAGAAAGAAAAAACAAAACAGCTAACAATTTAAATAAAAATTTTTTTTTATTATTAATATTTTTTTTTTTTTTTTTTTAATTATAGAACATTTTCTATAAAAAATTTAAAAATGCTTGGGATGGGGGCAACATCAAACCCCCCTTCAGTTGCCTTGATTTGCAGGGCTTCAAGCAAATATGCCAAGGCTTTTATTTGCTCCGTCGACTTCCTCCTTGGTTCAGCCAGCGTCGAAAGTTCCTCCCATATTACGTTCTGGAGCTCCTGGAACTCCCAGCATCTTTTCGATAGCTCCTCCATCCACTTCTGAACCTCTTCATTCAAGTTTATTGAGTTGTTAGAGGCCATTGTTTTTGTCTGATGATTTGCGTGCGACTGATGATGCAAGTGGTAAATGCTCATAGTATTTATACGAAAAAATTATATCTTTTCAAAATACATACATATGTAAATCTCAAATTGTGTAAGGATATTCGGTCAAAGTCAAAGGATCCCTGCATAGGCACTAAGAATTTCCTTTAACGTAAATGGGTGCAATACATTTTATCATAGGGATGGTTTGTTTCTTCTAAAAAATAAACATTCAGATCTTCAAATAGATGTTTCCGACATTCGGCCGAAAATCTTGTGCATATAATAAAAAGCCGACTCGGTCAAAGTCAAAGGATACAAGATCGGCGCGAAGAATTTTCTGTAACATAAATGGGTGCAATATATTTTATGATAGGGATGGTTTGTTTCTTATAAAATCTTGTGCATACAACAAATAGGATCGGCGCGAAGAATTTTCTGTAACGTAAATGGGTGCAATACATTTTATGATAGGGATGGTTTGTTTCTTCTAAAATCTTGTGCATACAACAAATAGGATCGGCACGAAGAATTTCCTTTAACGTAAATGGGTGCAATACATTTTATCATAGGGATGGTTTGTTTCTTATAAAATCTTGTGCATACACCAAATAGGATCGGCACGAAGAATTTCCTTTAAAGTAAATGGGTGCATTACATTTTATCATAAGGATAATTTGTTTCTTCTACAAAATTAACATCTTGGTCTTCAAAAAGATGTTTCCGTCATTCGGTTGAAAATCTTACACATACAATAAATTGAAATGTTTATACTCTTTCTTTGATGCTTTGGTTGTTTGATTAATAGGACCAAAACTCTTTAGAAGAATTATTTTCTATGTATAAAAACGTATAATAAAATCCTGCATAAACACTGTTTGTCCAAAAGAAAAGAAGTCTTAAATACATTTTCATAAGATTTTTTTTATTTGATAATTTGAAAAGGTTTACATTTCATACTTTAAATACAATTCTCAAACAATTCTTGTAACTACTTGATCAAGTGGATTATATTCAATAATTCTATCATGAAGCATAAGGCAATAAGCAGAGGTATTTGCAGGAATGTGCTTTGATGTTCTCATCTCCAAACGTATATCGATAGGTCCAGTTTTTAAAGATTCGTTCTGGTGTCTGCAATCTATAACGCAAATTGGAGCATTAAATTTAAATTGCCCACGAGATAGAAGAGGCTCAGCCATTGTTTTGTTGTAGTAAGTTTTTTGAAAATCGGCATACATTTTGTAGAGCAAGCTATATCTATTGCGTTCAAAGGAAATATTGAGGTCTTCATGGGGGTATACATCTGAGTTGAGATATACTTTTATGTCTGTTAGATTACAATGGTCAAAAGTGGTTGGATCCGCTGATAGTTTTTTATTTTTTTCAGTTTGCAGTGCAAATATAATGTATCGAGGTTTTTCAATTTGTGTTGTTGTTTTAATGTTCCAGATATGATGATCAGAGTTTGAAAGTAATGGATATTCATACAGATCCCAGGTGCGGAAAGCAATTTTAATCAAACTATTTTTATTTATAGATTTATACAAATCCAATTTTATGGAATCGGATAGAGTAACATGTGGCATTTTCCACTGTACCTTATGAAGTTGAACTTCAACATTCTCATTATCTGTTGCAATTAATACATTTTCATCCATTCTAGCGCGAGTAAGAATAAGATCATGTCGAGCGTTGGGAATAATTTTTTTGTAATCTTCAGCAAATCCCAAGAGTTTGTTCAGTGGAATACAATAATTAAAATGATACGGGTTCAAAACACCATTAGGTTCGGAAGACCAGGAAGCATTCAAAAGCATATCACTCTCATTTTTAGTTAAAGATAAATAGTTTTTCATCGATGTAGTAACTCCAACATTTCTATTGCAATCAATTTCTCTCCCATTCAATTCATAACGTATTTCATCAAAAAGAAAAGCCATTGAATTGTTTCCCAGCATTGTATTTATAATTTCTTTTCCATCACGTTGTTTAAGTGATCCTTCAATGTATAAAAAACTTTCCGAAGGTAAAACATTAAGGTTTTGATGTTGTATACAAATCTGAATGATGTCATTTCTTTCAAAATTGTTTTGATATGGGGAATATGTGTGGTACTCATATTTAGTTATAGTTTCATTGAACTCTGGATCTTGAAAAATGTTTAACATAGTTTTTTTTTTTATTTTAATATGAATCCCAAGGATGACAAAAATTTTTGATTATCTTTTGTAAGGTGATGTGTTGTTGGGGGCGAGTTCAAAACGCGATTGATTGTTTTATTAATGTTTCCAATGTTTATATATGAATTTTTGTTTGTGTTGTCATATAAAATCATTATTCTGGCTTTAAATGTAATCTAGCTGTTATTTTTTCTCCTCTAAAGTTTATAATTCTTCCGTCTTGGTCAATGAGCTTTAAACTCAACGATGTTATTCGTTTGACGTTCACAGGTAAATAAATAACATTACTAGGAACCTCAATTATTTTATAGCCTGGACTGACTTTAATTGAAAATTCATGTAAAATATGTGCTGACTGGCTATTTATATATGTCCCATCTATTATATTACATTCTACCCGTATAGCATTAACTTTGTTTATATCAACGTAAAGATCAGATTCGTGTAGTTTATTTGGTTCCAATAACTTCTTACTAAATCCTAAAAGAGGTCCAATAGAATTAGGTTTAGAAAAATCGATTACTTCAGAACTATAAATTTCACATTTAAGAGTATTGTTGTTCGCCACTAATTTTATTTCACTTTTTCTACTTAAATTTTTTTTTTTTTTATTAATATCAATAAGTTTCTTTTGTATAAAATTGTTTATGTCTCCAATCTCATATGAACCAATAGGAAAAGAAATAATACTTTCACCTATATGCAACAAGTTATTTAAATCGTCTACATTTGGTATAGAATTATAGGATTGAAAATCTATGAGTCCACATACATAGTTAGATTTTAGTACAATTGGGGGGAAATATTCCGCTGTAAGATTTGAGTTGTTTCCACTAAGAGTTAATGTTAGCGACATGTTGAATAAAAGACGAATGATATAGTTTTTTAAATTTCACACCATTTTATTAATTTTTTTTTTATTGAAAACATAATGAGATTGTTCTAATAAATACTTTAAACATAAATGTCCACATATAAATGTATCAAAATCTTGTTCTTGAATATAATTATAATTTATACGACTGCCAAGATAGCTTATTATTTCGATTGGTGGTCTTAAATTTCCAAAACTATCAAAATACTTAACAATATTTTTTCTATTTTTAATATATGCCACCCAATGAGTTCCTTTACCAGATTCATCGTCCAAATTGATTACTCCACACTCCTGATTGAATGATTTTTTTGGTAACGAGTTTCTCATAAAAACCCCTCTAAAATGTGGTATATGTTTTTTGCCAAAGCGTTGGATATCATAGTTGGATAATGGTTGGTTGGGCAGCAGGTCTATTAGTTTTTTGTGATAGGATTGTTAATAAAAAGACCCAGGCCATTTCTATATGGCTGCAAATATAATCCGTTTCCTTTAATTGCAACTGCTTCTATAGCCCTGTTATGTCGCATGTTTTCTTCCAACTGTTTTTTAGCAGCGCTTGCAGCATTGAGGGTTTTTACAATACCAGCTGCTCCCCCCGTTAGAGTTCCAATAGCTGATAACCCTGCGAGAATAGGAGCAACAAATGGAAGAAAACCACCAGTTTTTGGCAGTGGGATTATTCTTGGTGTTTTAATACTATTTTTCTTCTTGTTTTTAATAACATTTCTTGCAGCTTTTAAAGCAATACTAGCCATAGATGTTGTGCCGCAACAGTTAATATTGTTTCTAATAGCATTTCTTGCTTCATTTATGGCCTTTTTAAACAAGTTTTTCTTACAGGTTTTCTTCGCAGTATTTTTTTTAGCACCCATTCCAAATTTTGTCTTAGCTTTCATCATATTGGTGACTAATAGACTGCTTAATTTTTCAGGGACTGATGATTCTTTTGATTTAAATCTTTTCCAAGCTTGTTCTGTCAGAATCTTATCAGCTTTATGGCGATCGGTTAACAAACTACTTTTAGAATATGCAATATCATGCAAACGACACTCTTCGTCTAGTTGATTAATACCTTTATCCCCTCTTTTTAAACGTTCTTCTAGTTTTGTTCCAGGTCCACAGTAATTATAAGAAGGTAAGTGTAGTTCAAATGGTAGTTTATCAATAATAGTATTTATAAGTCCTGATCCTTTAAAAGATTTTTTACTACTGTTGGTTTTTATGTTATGCTCAATCATATTTATACGTTACTCCCTACTTGGGTGAAGCGTCAATCATTTATGAATGCAAGAATATATAAATGAAATGTTTTATTATAAATTAAGTCAGTCATCAATATGAGGTTTATCAAACAGTCACAAGTTATTAAAGTACAAAACTTTGATTCTGATGTTAACATTAAAAAGAAACATGGGTCATTATTCCCAAATAGTATTAGAGGAATAATCGTTGGCCCTTCAAACTGCGGGAAAACTAATGTAATGCTAAGCATTCTTCTTGACCCCAATGGGTTAAAGTTTGAAAATATCTACATATATTCCAAATCATTGCATCAACCAAAATATATGTATTTAAAAAAGGCTATTACGTCAGTGGAAGGAATGGAATACAATGAATTCTCGGACAATAGTGCTATAATGCCACCTACAGATGCTAAAAGTAATTCCGTGTTTATATTCGATGATGTTGCATGTCAAAAACAAAACAATATAAGAGATTATTTTTGTATGGGTCGTCACAATGGTGTTGATAGTTTTTATTTATGTCAATCCTATACACATATTCCAAAACATTTGATTCGAGATAATGCTAATTTTATCATTCTTTTCAAACAAGATGAAATGAATTTAAAACATGTTTACAACGACCACATAAACTCAGATATGACATTTAACCAATTTAAAGAGCTTTGCTTTCATTGCTGGGTTGATAATTATGGTTTTCTAGTAATAGACAAAGAAAGTAGCATCGAAAACGGTCGATATAAGATCGGTTTCCGCGAAATAGTTTTACTATAAATACACATTTATAAATGAAGCGCAATCCATTCTAAGTGGAACTCTGTTTGAGGAAACTTAATATTGACTCTGCTTTCAAACAATAAACAAACAAAAAATGAATGAAACTATCCTGAATGATCTTATTAAAACAAAAAAAATTTTAAAAAATAAATACTTACAACTGAAAACTGGTGAAATAATAAGAGATACTGAGTTGAAGGAAAATTATAAACCTATTATTGAACCATTAAAAAAGTTGGTTGAAAATGCTGAAAGAGAAAGAAATCAAAGATCTTATGAAGATGAAATTAAAACGAATACAAATAAACGTCGTAGACTCAGTTTTAAAAAATCCAATAAAGAAGAAGAAGCAGAGGATGATGAAATTTTGGACTCACCAATACATGAATTAGATAGCGGAGATAATGGGTTGGTGTTTAGTACTCCAAACAATTTCAATAGATCTGACATCACTACAGATACATCTTTCACTAAAAAACTATTATCTGAATCAAATCGTGATACAGTCTTCGGCCCATATTTTGACGCCAATACACGAACGACTAAAATTGGTAAATCTAGCTTTTGGATGAATGATGATGTGATTAAAATTGATGATGAAAATTTTATCAGAACTCCTGGTCTAATCGAGTTAATTGTAAAGAAGCAGCCTCGTAGGCAGAAATATACTGATGATGATTTGGAGCAATATGGGAAGATTTTGCAAAAAACTAGTTTGCATATGCGGAATCATGATGATACTTTTCGGATCAATAGTAATAGAGGGATGAAGTATACGAGCATTATTAAGAAGCTTATTGCTGGTAAAAAAACAGGAAAATCTTATTCCGAAATTGGAGAAATGAAATATACAAACAAAAATATTGAATATGTATACTGGAATGATCCCAATGAACTAGTTAATAGACTTAAACTTTTATTAGCATCCAAAAATGCCGGGAATAATAACCACCAAAATGAAATCAACTCTATAATTGAAGAATTAAAGGAATCAAACATCATATATTAATATCATTCAAAGCTAAAACCTGTTCAAACAAGAAATGAGTGTTGACAAGTTCGGTAGAAATTCAAAGTTATCTTTAAAAAGTAAAGGTGCTACAGGTCCTCCAGGTTTAGGATTTAAACTCCTACCATCAGGTGATTACAACATGGAAAATAGACACTTAAGTAATATTGGTAGACCTGAACATCCTCACCAAGCTGCTTCTAAAGAATACGTTGATGATCAAATAAACAATATTATAGAAATTCATAATCCTAAAAATTATATGGATGCAATTGTAAAAAAGTACCTTGATGATCAGATCAAAAACAGAATTGTGGATGTAATAGAAGAGAGAAAAATGTTCCCGCCATCCTTTGAAAAAATAGAAGATAAAATTGTTAATGATAAGACTATTCAATAATTTTACAGTCTTACATAGGTATATCATAATGTTTGTGTTATAAATATTTCTCATTTTACATATAATACAAAAAATATATTTGTTAGTTAACATTCAGCAGCCTGATCAACAACACCTTTTCAAATGGACTCGGAAATAATATTAAAAAACATTTCTGACTTTTTAAAAACAAATCATCAAGAAATATTAGATGAACATCACGAGGAGTTTATAAATTGTATTTCCTTCCTTAAAAGGTTTCATAACTCTTCCTACATTAAATCCATTCATGGTCATCATTACTCTAATTGTTGCTGGGCATCAAACCAATGCAAAGAGGGGCCTGATACTTGCGCCTGTTATATGGTAGAAAACCGTTTGGTTAGAATTAAGAAATTGATGTTATTGTATAAAAGATTAAAATAATAAATGAAAAATATAAAAGAATTATTTTTTATTTGGTTGAATTCACTCTTAACAAATATGAGTAAGCGAAAGGTTGTTGAAGAGTTACATAAGGTTGCACGTAGAAATTTCAAACGTCGTCATGTTATCATTAAGGGCTATGATGACTTGTGGCAAGCAGATTTGGTTGAAATGATACCTTATAGCGATCAAAACAGAGGGTTTAATTATTTAATGACAGTTATTGATACTTTTTCAAAATTTGCATGGATCATCCCAATGAAAAATAAGAAGGGGATTACTATTACGAAAGGAATGGAAAAAATTTTCCTGGATTCTTCTAGAATTCCGAAAAATTTGCAGACAGACGATGGAAAAGAATTTTTCAATATCAACTTTAAAACTCTGATGGCAGGATATAAAATTAATCATTACTCTACATTCAGTCCATTAAAGGCTTCAATTATAGAAAGATTTAACAGAACTTTCAAGGAGAAAATGTGGAAAGAATTTAGTTTCAATGGTAGTTACAAGTGGATCAATATTTACAAAACATTACTTTATGATTATAATCATTCTTTCCACCGAACCATTAAATGTAAACCTGCCGATGTAAACAAGAAAAATTCTAAAACATTGTTGCAGCTTTTCAAAGATAGAAAAGAAGAAGAAATGAAACAAAAATTTATGCTCGGTGACAAAGTGAGAATCAGCAAGTATAAACATGCATTTGAAAAAGGCTACACACCTAATTGGACTACTGAGGTTTTTAAAATAAGAAAAGTCCAAAAAACAAGACCTGTCACATATCTTCTCGAAGACTATGAAGGAAAACCCGTGCAAGGTGGATTTTACGACGCAGAACTGATGAAAACCAAGTGCGAAGATGTATTTTTAGTTGAAAAGGTTTTACAAACAAGAGGAAATAAAGTTTTTGTAAAATGGATGGGATTCTCACCAGAACACAACTCTTGGATTGAAAAAAACCAAATTATATAAAAATAAAAAAAAGAAATAAATTTGATTTAATAAAAATTTAATTTCTGCTTCTTTTTCTTTTACGTGTACATATATATAAAAAGTATTATTATACTCTAAGTAATTATATCCTTAAAAATTAAAGTTATCAATATTATTTTAATTTAATGAAATTGAGCTCGAAAGTTGATCCAATCTGCCTTATTATTTCAAAGGCATATCCGCCTCCACCAATGTTTCCTATGCTGTCTGATGATAACTTAACATATCTCGTCGGCAGAAAAACCTGCAAGAAAAATTCAAATTAAATAAATATAAAAATATACCAAAGAGAAAAGGGTTTTAACTTACAGTATATTCTCCTAGATCTGCTACAAGTCGTTCACCCCAACGTGTTGTAACCTTTCTCAAGGCACAAATGTGGTATTTGAAACCCATTTCTAACTCATTTAGCTTCTTCGTGGGCTTGTAACCACTGTTCTGGTTTAATGAGTTGGCCTCTAAGGCCGCGAAATCGTCCAAAGTAAAAGTAGTGTATTCTGCTTCATCGAAATACATGGTGAATAATTAATTATGCTGACTGACTAACTTCTCGAAACCAACTATGATGATCCTTAAGGATTGATTTCCTTTTTATAGAAGAATCCCCAACCTAGTAAAAATTTTCTTTTCACGCACACATAATAACGTTTATCAAACAGCTGTTTGTATAATATTAAGGAATGATAAAAATGATGATGATCCTACCCCTATTCTCAGTATACCAAAATGTTCATGTTCAAAGAAGTAAATTGTGGATGTGTGTTTGTGTGTGTATATCTTTTTTACATAAGAATCCCCACTCTAGTAAAAATTTTCTTTTCACATACATATAATAATGTTTATCACGCAGTAGTTTGTATAATATTAAGGAATGATAAAAATGATCATCCCCCAATCTCAGTATACATAAATTTTCATGGTCAAACAAGTAAATTGTGTGTATACGTTACATTTTTGTTTGAATGATGAATATGGTTCATCCCCCACGATAATTTTTGTTGTTGTCGGTCACGATAAAAGTGTACACAGGAGTAAAACACCATTCTGTAAGAGTAGCTCCTCCTAGTGAGGGAAGAATTTGTTTAGCTGTGAACATTAAAAGTTATGTAATCAACTCAACTACTAAATAGTCTTATTCCATATCGTGAGTAAAAAACATCTCTTAAAATTCTGTTGAAAAAGATACTCATATTACATAAAAAAAAAAAGTTGTTCGAAAAGTGTGTATTTTGCAATTTTTTAATTTAATTCAATATAATGGAGAATTTTGTTTGTAACGTTTGTAGTGATAAATTTAAATATTTGAGTTCTCTTAGGAGGCATGTAGAAGCTTTCCATGGTGATAAGATAAAATGCCCTCAATGTGAAAAAATATATACGCGAAAGGATTCGATGATGAAACACTTCCGAAAAGAGCATATCAACAACGCTCATAACAATCTTATAATTAATATGCAAGATGAAACTAAGGATGACTCCTCAACTCCATCAAATGCCTCGAAAAAACGTAGTTTCGAAATGGGTGTTAGTACTTCTCAATGTTCACCTCACATGGTAAGAAATAAGCATAAGAGAAAGCAGTATTTTGAAGGTAGAGTGGAAACCTATTCATTACAAAATAGAGATGAGGGTGTTATAGATATTCATACATTTCTGCAAAATTGTAAAACTGATATAATACAACTAATTGAAAACTCTTTTAAAACTAAAAAAAGTGTGAAGTTTAGCATTGAACTATTCACAGAGTTTATAAAGTATATACCAGTTCAAGAAGAAGATACTGAAAAAACTGATATAAAATTAAAATCGTTCAAATGTCCAATGCAGATAGCTCTCGCTAGTGATGACTTGGAAGACATACTTGAAAATATGTGTAAATCTATTGAGATAAAAAGCGAAGAGTTTCAGGATAGAAATTCTGGATGGGCGCTTCTTTGTTTAAAACATATTGAAATAAATATTGATGAGTATAATAATAAAAGAATACTGGAAGAAACTAGCAACGCATCATCATCTCCATCAAAAATTTCAAAAAAACGTAGATGTGAGAGTTGCGAAATGTATGTGTGTACTTCTGAATGGTCACATCACATAAGAACCAATGAGCATAAGAGAAAAAACAAAGTTCCAGTTATTAATACTCCGTTTAACAAAATAAGACAGTGTTTCGGAGGTAAAGTGGAAACCTATTCATTAGAAAATATAGATGAAGGGGTCATTGATATTAAAGCATTTCTACAAAATTGTAAAACTTCTATAATACAATTAATTGAAAAGTGTATTGAAACCAAAGGAAGTGTAAAATTTAGTATTGAACTATTCGCAGAGTTTATAAAATATGTAGCAGCTCAAGAAGAAGATGGCGAAAAAACTGATATAAAATCTTTTAAATGTCCAATGCAGATAGCTCTCCAAAGTGATAACTTGGAAGAAATTTTTGAAAATATTAGTAAATGTATTGAGATCAAAAGCGAAGAGTTTCAGGATAGAGATTCTGGATGGACACTTTTTTGTATAAAACATGTTGAAATAAATATTAATGAGTATAAGCCTTTAAGGGGGTCAAGCTATTTGAGCCTACCAAAAAATATTGACTTAAAAAAAGCATGCGTTAACGTACAAAATAATGATGAATTCTGTTTCAAATGGGCGATTATATCAGCTCTTTACCCCATAGCTAAAAATGCACATCTTCCAATCAATTATCAGATTGAAAATATTCAGAACGAAGTGATTACTTTAAATAATGGAACTATAGTTAACTTCACAGATTTACTTTTCCCCTTAAAACTCAGAGATATATCGATTTTTGAAACTCACAATCCTTCAATAAGTGTAAATATTTTCGGGGTTGAAAAACATGGATCTGGAGAAAATCATAGAGTTGTGGGTCCTTACTATAGTTCTAAGGGTAAACGCATGAGAGAACAACATATAAATTTGCTGCTCATACAAAAAGAAGCTTACAATCATTATGTTTGGATAAAAAATATGTCCAGATTAATAGGGGGTCAAATGAATCATGGTAAGCGAGCAGTAAGAATGTGTAATTTATGTTTGCAGACGTTTAACACGGATAAAGGATTTGAGAAGCATGAAACTGAATGCAACAGAATTGTCACAACCCTTCCAAATGAATCCAATAATATTCTGGAGTTTGAACACCAATCGAGATCGCTTGAAGTACCCTTCACCATATATGCAGATTTTGAATGCATGCTGGTGAATATTATAAGCTGTCAACCAGATCCCTCAAATTCGTCAACTACATCGATTAAAAAACATGTCCCGATAGCCGTTTCTTACTTTATCAAATGTTCATTTGATCCATCTCTAAATAAACTATACAAATACACAGGTTTGTTAATTTTATTTCATATTGCAATATTTATAGGTTATTATAATAATCTTATTTATTTTATAGGTGAAGATTGTACCAAAGTTTTTATAACAAACTTGTATGAGGACTGCATGCGAATTCATAAACAGCATTTAAGTAGGAAGATCAGCATGATTATGACACCCGATGATGAAAAAAAGTATCAGGAAGAAACATTCTGTCATATTTGTAACAAACATGTGTGGGGTAGTGTAAAAGTACGAGATCATGATCACTTAACTGGAAAATTCAGAGGAGCAGCACACTCAAATTGTAACTTAAACTATAAGGTACCTAAATTCATACCCATTTTTTTCCATAACTTAACTGGATATGATTCTCATCTATTCATAAAAGAGCTGAGCAATATCAAAGGGGATATAAATATTATCCCTCTCAACAAAGAAAAATATATATCTATATCAAAAAAAATATTAGTTAATAGGGAACAAGGGGAGTTTCTAGAATTACGTTTCTTAGACTCATTCAGATTTTTACCATCGAGTATTGATAAAATAGCAAAAACACTTGATGAAAATAACGATTTTAAAATACTGTCAACATTTTTTAAAGATGCTGAATCTATTAAACTTATGACCCGTAAGGGTGTTTTCTGCTATGATTATCTAGATTCTATAGAAAAACTATTTGAAACGCAGCTTCCTACAATAGCATCATTTAGAAATTCTCTGCTTGAAGAGGACTGTTGCCAAGAGGATTATAACCATGCTAAAAAAGTCTGGTCATATTTTAAATGTGAAAATTTAAGACAATATCTGGAACACTATTTGATCACAGATGTCTTAATTTTAGCGGATATTTTCGAAAAATTCAGATTTGATTCTAGAGAAATTTATGGTTTAGACCCATCTCACTACTATACACTACCAGGTTTTTCGTGGGATGCCATGTTGAAAAAAACAGAAGTCAAGCTTGAACTTTTGACGGATATTAATATGTACAACTTTTTCGCCAAGGGGATAAGAGGAGGTTTGACACAGTGTAGCTTAAGACATTGTGAGGCAAATAATAAATATATGGATGATTATGATTCAAATAAACCTTCCGATTATTTAATGTACTTGGATGCTAATAACCTATATGGTTGGGCTATGTCTGACTACCTTCCACATTCAGGTTTTGAATGGATTGAACCCCCAACTAATTTAGATGGAATTAAAGAATGGTTAATTTCAAATATAAACATTGGGTATGTTTTAGAAGTTGATCTCGAGTATCCTAAAGAAATACATAATGATCATAATGATCTTCCATTCTGCCCCTCAAACATATTATTGTCTGGCAAAACACAGAAAAAATTAATTGCCGATTTAAGAAATAAAATAAATTATATTATTCACTATAAAACTTTAATTCAGTGTCTCGATTATGGTTTGGTGCTTAAGAAAATTCATAGAATGATGCAATTCAAACAATCTCCATGGTTGAAAAAATACATTGATTTAAACAATGAGCTTAGAAAAAAAGCCACCACAAAGTTTGAGAAAGATCAGCGCAAACTTTGCAATAATGCTGTATTCGGAAAAACTATGGAGAATGTTGACAAACGAAAAGATGTTCGAATTGTGGATTCAGTAGAAAGTAATGGGAGACACCTCGGTAGTCGCGCTCTTATCGCTAAACCTTATTTTCACAGCATATTAGAATTTACCGAAACCATGGCTGCTGTTCAGTTAAATCGAATTTATACTGTTTATAATAAGCCTGTATACTTAGGGTTTTGCATTTTAGAAATTTCAAAGTATAAAATGTATGACTTTCATTACACTTACATGAAACCTAAATTTACTGATAACCTGCATCTAGCTTATATGGATACCGATTCATTTATTTATAAAATTAGAACAGATGATTTTTATAATGATATAAAAAATGATATTGCGGATAAATTTGATACTTCTGACTACCCCGCCAATAACCCGTATGGTATTGCTAGGCTCAATATAAAAAAATTAGGATTTATGAAAGATGAGAATAATGGAAAAATAATGAAGGAATTTATAGGTTTAAGAGCAAAAATGTATAGCATAGACATAGAAGATTCCGCTCTGATAAAAAAAGCTAAGGGTGTTAAATCAGCAGCTGTAAAAAAGTTAACTCTACAAAATTATAGAGACTGTTTGCTACACAAAAAAAATTTCTATAGTAAAATGCTGAATTTTAGATCTAAACAACACACTATATATACAGAATGCATAAACAAATTAAGTCTAAGTTGTTCCGATGATAAAAGATTTATATGTAGCAATAATATTAATACACTGGCGTGGGGTCATTATAAAATAGGATCTGAAATGGAAATGTAAACCAGATTGAATAAAGAAAAATATATAAAAAAAACTACCAATGTCTTTTTATTGAAGGATTCCTTGAGCCGCTTTTCTCAAACGGTTTTTGAACGTAGTAATCTAATCGTGAATTTTGGGTTCTAAACGTAAACTTTGCGTTCTGAACGTGATTTTTTGCGTTCTAATCGTGATGTTTTTGCGTTTTGAACGTGATTGTTTTGCGTTCTAAACGTGAATTTTACGTTCTGAACGTGATTTTTTGCGTTTTAAACGTGAATTTTACGTTCTGAACGTGATTTTTTGCGTTCCAAGCGTGAATTTTACGTTCGGAACGTGATTTTTTGCGTTCTAAACGTGATGTTTTTGCGTTTTGAACGTAATTTTTTGCGTTCTAAACGTGAATTTTGCGTTTTAAACGTGAATTTTGCGTTCTGAACGTGATTTTCGCGTTCTAAACGTGTGTTCTCTGGGCCGCTCAGCTCCTGAGCCGCACTGAGCCGCTGAGCTGCTGAGCCGCCGAGCCGCTAGGTCGCCAAAAACGATGAGCCGCCAAGCCTCTGAGCCGCCAAGCCGCTAGGCCACTGCCTCTGAGCCGCCAAGCCGCTAGACCACTAAAATAATGAGCCGCCAGGGCGCTGAGCCGCTAAAGCCGCCATAGAGCCGCTATAGCGGTTGGCCAGAACCCTCTAATCCCTACTACTACTATGGTAGGAATTTTGACATTCTATTTTGCATACCTACGAAGTGTTATAAT
>CAKNBH010000039.1:0-17798 GCA_929447395.1 Epistrophe grossulariae
CAAAAAGATTTATTTATTGATACATATGTATATAAAAATAGTTAAATTATTTTTAAATACATATACATAAATAAAATGTTTAATATATTTTCAAAATTTCTATAAATAATTTATTGTGACAATACGTTCATGTTTAATATACTTACTTCTTATTTTACTTTGCAATCTTTTCCTGAAATTGGTAAGAGTTTTAAGTTAAAAATCGAAAAATTTTGGTTGAACAAATAATTTATTGAATTTCATTAGTAAATTTAAAATTACACTGGAATTTCTTTTCAAACTTAACATGTAAAATAATACAAATTTTTCTTTATTTCATTTGCGTTTGGACTTTAACAATTACCAAAGGTAAAATATCTTAACATTATAAGGATTGTAAAAAGTTACAAAAGTTGGAACTCGTTAAAATGGATTGCAAAATGTTATAAAACTGGAAACTTGTATAAGGAAACTTTGAGTTCAAAAGGAAAAAACCTTTAAGATTTAAAATACATTGGAAACTTATAAATCTAACGGAATACAATTTTTTTTTGTCTTTTATTTTTTTGAAAATTTATTCATCAATAGCATTTAAAAGGATGTGTGCTTTTGGTATTAACAAGGATTGCAAAAAGTTCCAAAAGTTAGAACTTGCATTAGAAAATTTAAGGTGAAAAAGGAAAATACTTTTGAGATTTAAATTACATTGGAAACTTATAAATATAAACGGAATACAATTTTTTTTTTTTTTTTTTTTATTTATTTATCTATTGCATTTAAAAGGATATGTGCTTTTGGACAACATTTTTTTTTTATTTTCAAAATATAAGGATTGCAAAAAGTTCCAAAAGTTAGAACTTGCGTTTGGGAATTTAAAATCAAAAAGGAAAAAAGTCTTGAAACAAATATCGACTGCTCGAATGAAGGTTTTAAATGGGAACTTAACCCCATCGAAGTATAAGAATATTTCCTTAAAACTTATAATATCATTGCCTACCACAATTATAAAAGGCTGGACATTGTCTCCTTTTTGGTTTAGGTGCTGGATGTGGTCCTCAGCTGTCTGGATGGATGCTGCCACGAAGATGAAGGATTCTTGGGAGTCCTTGATCGTTGGTTTAACAGTTGTTTTAACTCCCTTCCGATCCTTTTGAACAAATTTAAATGTGGGTACAAAGTACCCGTGAAGTGCCCACAAAAGAGCAGCATCACGACAGTCTGAAAAAAGAATGAAAACGTGGATATAAGTTTTTGTGAAAACAATTATCTATGGTATTTTACTAAAATTAATATAATATTGTATGTATATTATTACTTGTTTTGCATTTTAAAAGATAAACATTAATTATATGTAAATAGTAAGCTAAATTCAACTTACTTTCTTGAATATCATTAGATTTTATCTTATCCAGAACTTCATTGATCGACTTTTCTTTAATCCTATGATCTGTTGAGAGAAATTCTCTGATTTTGCCGTACAGATGTTCCCATCGTTCAAGGAGAGAGTTGTGGTCCTTATACATGAATTCAAAATCCATGTCCACCTTTAAAAAATATTTTGAAAATAAATTAAAAAATTTATTCGTATCATTATTATCATATTATTAATATTATTATCAAATGATTGTAAAAATTTCCAAAAGTTGGAACTTGCATCAGGAAATTAAAAAAAAAAATTCTTTTGAAACAAATATAATATTCAAGTTTGACTTACAAATCGAAAGCCAGAAGGAAGTTTATATTGGGGCCATTTCTTTAAAATGTCTGATGTTGTTGTGGAATTTTTTATGTCCATTATTCTGGATTTCGAACATGCCTTCCAGCACCTGTCAAATTCCTCGGAACTAAGGTTATCGAATTTTAATGCTTGATAGCACTTATCAGCATTTTCTTCTGGAACTGGAAAATATATAATATTTATGTATGGATATTAGTTTTTTTTTTTGATTTTGAATAAATTTGTGAAAATAATTCAGGTTTAAAAGAATTGAAGACATGTGATATTTAAGATAAGACCTACCTATGTCGAATTCATTGTCTATTTCTGCGTCTGCACTTTTTTTTGATTTGCTCGACGTGGGAGTATTCATTGTCTTTAAATTGAATTTTAAATTACAATATTTATTGTAAATCTTCCCTCTCTTTCCCGTCCTGTAGTACTCCTGTAAAATGTTGAAATATAATATGTACATTAAAAATATTGTCTAAACACCGATTATTTTTAAATATTAAAAATATTTCTTTGTTGAAATGAAAAAAAAAGTATTCAATAGGTACACAAAAAAGCTAACATATTTGAGTAATATTTGTCAGAAAAAATCCTATCAAGCTGAATTTTGATACACACTTCTTTCTCTTTGGCCTACTTAATAAATTTATAGAGTACCCCACCCTTAGATAGCGCGCTTCCTAAGTTATAACGGTAAACAAAGCAAATAACTTGTTTTATTTCAAAAAAAAATGTATCTCCATTTCTAACGTTTTTTGTCAAAAAAACTTAAGGCCAAAATTTAAAGCTAATACAATTGGCAATAAAAAACTTCATAAATCTTTATTGAAAGAAAGAACGGTTGTTAAGTTATTATGCGTTGAACATTTGTAGACCTGTTTTATTGTCTCAAATACTACTTGTAATTACCATATTTTCCTCATTAAATTTCCTTTTTTATTACTTTATATGCACATACAGGGTGATTCTCATAACGTCTACCAAAAAGCTAGAGCGCGTAGGTTGGGTTGAGAAAAAAAAAAAGAAATCGTATAGGATGGGGGAGGGTCTATTTTCTCAAATTTAGGCGGGAGGAGAAATTTCTAAAAAATCGACTTGAAATAAAAATAACGGAAACACCTAGAATGTCATGCTATCCTTTTTTTTTAAAGCCAGAAGTCCCTAAACAAGTTTTTGGTACCCATGCGCATAATTGCATGAAAATGCAGTTGTTGCTTATAGTGAAGCTAGGCGCTAGCACAGGGTTTTGAGAAGTTCGACAAGGAGACCTAATATCACCACAATTATTCGCAATAGCCCTAGAGGACGTGTTTAGACGACTTCAGTGGAATAATAAATATGGAATCAAAATATAGAATAAAAAACTAATCAATTTGAGATTTGCGGACGATATTGTGCTTCTTTCGGACAATGCAAAGCATATCCAAGAAATGATCAAAGAACTAACGACTTTATATTCAGAGTATGGGCTTGAAATAAATCTTGAGAAAACCAAAGCTATGACAAATGAACAGGACGAAATATTGCTGCAAGGAACAAAAATTACTTATGCCGATGAGTACACTTATCTAGGACAACCCTTGGTCTTACTGGCATATATAATATGTTTGTGTTGTTTTTTTTTTTTTAAATAAAATCATTTGAGAATCAAGAAGAAAACGAAGTAACACGTAGAATAACAAATACTTGTTAACAATACTAGACGCTGAAAGAAATATTTGACTCAAAGCTCAGGAAGGACACAAGAAAATATGTTTTGGATTTTTGGATTCGTCAATCTTACCAGTAATGACGTATGGCTTACAAACTCACGAGCTAACAGCAAATCTTCTTGACAAACTAAGAGTATGTCAAACAAAGATTGAGAAAAAACTACTCAACATCAAACCTATACAAAAAATAAGAACTGAAGAAATTAGAAGACAGACAAATGTAACCGACGACAAATGAAATGGAGTTGGGCAGGACATATACCGAAGCTATACTCAGGATAATATAATGATCACTCATGAAAAAAAATACAACATTTGAAAAATATATTTTATTAGGAATATATTGTCCTTATGGTATTGCTACTGTAAACATTAAAAAATATAAGTAACTGTCTATATATACATATGTATTGACCTTGTAAAAAATTCATTTGACTTCGTTGTGCTACTTTAGAAGTTTTACCAAGCAGCACACATTAACCTCTTTGACAAAGTAATAAACTTAAAAAAAAAATAAGACCGTGGTTAGTTGGTTTAATCTATTAGAAAAAATCTACTAGAAACAAAATATAAAAAAATTAAAAAATAATACCAATTTAATGAATTTCCAATGGGGTTGAATAACCACAGTTCAAAATCTTATGATTTTTTCATTTGTTGGCAAGATTTAAGGCACAACATTTTTAAATTCTTTTTTTTTTAAGTTTAATAAGTATTTTACTTAAAACCGTTGGTTTCATTAAAATATCCAGAAAATTGTAAGCACTATATGGTTTAGCGCAAAGCTCCAACCTATTTTTTCAAGGGCAACATACCCTTAAGTAAACATTTTTGAACCTCAACTCGTCCTTTGTTAATAAATTTGTAATTAAAAGATATAATTATTGTCAACCTGGCAGGCGGCAAATGCCATGCTTTAATGCTTATATAAATATATTTCGTATGCTATTATAATATTGTTAATAAAAATACAATTGTAATTGAATAAAATTGAATTGAATTCTTACAAAAAAGCTTACCAGTTTTTCACCAGGGAATCGTTCAACGATCTCCTTCTCCAATTTATAGCTACCGCCTAGTTCAAGATGGATTTTATTCATGATGAAGTACTGACATATAACACTAATCAACAGATTTCGTTGTTTTTCATTAAACTTTTGTGTTTCGGCATAGCTTTGAGCAAGTGCAAGTGCATTTGCGTTATTATTTAAAATTGTTGATAGTGTTATAGCGCAAGTAGGACTTGGTGAAAATTTTGATGTAACTGGCGATTCTGATCTAGAAGTAGGGTAGGGTGAAGATCTTGCGGATGGACCTGGACCTTCGTCAAGTAAACCAAAATGCGATCGAGAATATAAAAAAAGCGGCTTTCCAATAGATTCTCTCCATATCCTCAAATTATTTTCAAACGTGATGAGAGTAGTGTACTTAAACGGCTTTAAAAGTTGTGGCAAGTGGTGGCATTCAATTTTTTTCAGTACATTTATATCAACTTCTTCATCTTAAAAAAAAATAACATTTTTGCTTGGTTAGAATATTGTTCTATTGTTTGTCTAATCAAAGAAGACTTAGTTTGGGGCCAGTTATAGCTATTATTAAAATCAATCATCAAAAATTGAAACACTGGTAAATGTTTAAAGCAATTAGTAAGTTTACTTCATTAAATTCAATATAAATATTTATTTCCTCTTTATTATATCAGTAATTTATTTAATGAAGCCATTGGAATAATACAAAATTGGAACGATATAGATGTTTTTTGGCATTTGGCAGTCAGCTGTTCATTAAAAGGATATTTCATCATTAAAATTTATAAAATTGATTTATGAAACGAATTTAACTCCAAATGCATTTTATTCTTTTAGCAAAACTTATTCGAAATAAATGTTCATTATTGCATGAATATTTTGCTTAAAATAAAGCAATATGTTCAAAAATGAAAAACAAAAGTTTTACTTATTGATAGCAATAACCAGCGAAAAAAAGTCGAAATATATTTGAAGAAAAAAGCGAAGTAGATTGAGAAAAATCGAAGTAGATTTAAAAATTAATTTTAAATTTAATTTAGTAAGCAAAAAAAATCTCGCTAATCCAAATTAAATATTGCAAGGGGTATTCGGATTATCAAATTATTCAGATTAAGACTAAAATAGTGATATAACATATGTAAATTCCTCTTTTCAACATCAACTAGGTAGGTATTATTTCAAACCCGAAAGTGTTCATAATCAAGTGCACTAATTTCACGATTTTTTGTGTAGGTGAGAGAACTTGTCCAACCGGTTTTGATTCTTAAAACAAAAGAACAACATTTTCATACATCTAAATAACTAGTTTTGCATTTACTCTTGTCCAACTGGTTTTCCTTATGAATGAAAAAAAAACCTAGAACTACAGAAAATACCCAATACATATACAACTACACAGCTCTTTCCCACCCCCGCTACAAACAAAACAAAAAAAATAACACGAAAAACAGGAAATGAAATTGACTGTGGGTAGGACAATTCAATACTTTCGATCTTAGATGATGATTAAATATTTTTATTTTTTTTTTCAATGATTCGAAATTACTGATAATCGTTAGTTATTTAACAAAAAATCCGTATTTACTGCTTTTTAAAACCAAAAATTGAAAAATTGCATTATCTAAACTTTTATAAAAACTAAAAAACTGATAGCGAAATCAGTTCTGGAAGTTTGTAACATAAAGGAGTAATACAAACAAAATTAATGTGAAACCTAAACCGTGAAAACCAGTGGTTTTTAAGTTGGAATTCGAGTAACAGCGTACACAAATCGGGGTAGGTTCGGATTGGAAAGATTATAATGGAAGAAAATAAAGGTTCGGATAAGCGCGATATTCGGATTAAAGCTGGTTCGGATTAGCGAGACAATACTGTATACTGATGGTTAGAAAGAGAAAAAAAATTTAAACGAAAACTTCTATGATATACATACATACATACGTATATATTTTAAAATGTTTTTTTTTAATAATTTCAGTTTCTTGTTGAAAGAAAAAAAATATATAACAAAATACTGTACATATGTATGTATTGTATATATGTATGTGTTAGTAGAAAATTCAATTAAAATTACCAACCTTTCAAATGTTGGATCAGTCCCTCCTGATTCCAGCTTTTTAAAAGCGCCGAGAGTTCATCAACTGCTTGCGTTGAGTTAGACTGAAGATCGGAGAGAAGTTTTTGCAGTGCATCGTCCGATAACACCTCAACGTTGATGATGCTCGCTTCTTCCGTATGTCCTATTTGGATTGGGATCATCACCTCGCTCTCAACACTTCCCGATCCACCGATGCCTTCGTCGTCATCAACCTGTTTTGATGGGATAATTTCGTCGATGACGTCGGCGTCGTCGCCCAGGAAATCCATTTCCATATTTTTATATTTCAACTTTTTCTTTTTTTTTAGACTAATTGGATATTTTCAGATGTTTTCATCACGAGATTTAAATTCCAACTGATTCTTGCTCGTCGCGTGGAATGTACGCTGGGGTGGTTGTTTTATACACATACGCATACATACAATGTAGTTATGTATACATACTCAAGCAGAATCTGAGTAAATTTTGTTGTTATTAAACTCAATGACTTGTTTGTGACAAAGCTGTAGTTGTGGTCGTGTAAGAAATGCATATTTGGTGTGGTGTGCGGTGTGGTGTGTGGTTCTGTAATTAACGTGAACGCAGTCATTTAGTGTGTTCAGAAAAATGAAATCTTAGAAATTTTTCTCTCTAAAAAAGTGAGTGAGAGTTGAGAGAGCTGAGAAATTTTGCTGAGATGTCAGATATCTCATTTTTCTGCGAACAGGCCTATTTAATGATCGTAAGAGGAAAAATATTCTTTGACTCTTAAAACTGTTTTACCTTTTGCAGTTTTAATTAAATTAATTGGTGGACCAACAATATCCTTCAATGAAATTAAAGAAAATTCACCTAACTCTTTTTCATCAATTTCATACGATAGAATATGGGGATTGTACTGAACTTTATTAAGTTTTTGGCAAAAAAACAATACAGTTGCTCTTTTAAAAAAAACTATATCTATTATTAAAAAAAAAAACATATCATTCTTGAAACATGCTATGTAGAAGTTCTGCTTATATGTGTAACCTCCTAGTTTTGCTTTTGAATAAAATTCTATAGTATTGGATGTAGGTATATTCAAAATTCCAGATACAATGCCACTAAAATTACTATCTATCTTGTGTTTATCATTTATTTCAAAGCAATTGAATTCATTTTCGCTGCAATGAAATTTATATGCAGTTTTAAGCTGGTATTTTTTTGCTAATGTCAAACAAACATTTTTTCGCGATGTAATGGCATGTGAATACAGCTTGAAATTTTTATGCTTTGCTTCAAACTTAAAACACCACATGTTTCTAATTGGCCCTGATTTTTTAATAATATTAGGATAATGCGTTAGATTATGATGCTTTGGTTTAAGTGTATCTCCAAAAAGACGAACATAGTCAACATGATGCACACGAATTTTCCCTTCTAACATCGAAATAATGTTGTCGTTAATTTCAAATAGAAGTAAAAAGTCTATTATTTCAATTAAATTAAGAATAAATTTCCAAACCTCGTCATCGTCGGGTACAAGGTCCTCAATCATTATCGGAAAGAATGAAATAAAGGTCATCATTTCTCGGGCTGTCATTTTAAGATGTTTACTTTGTATGTGATTTAACTTTATTTCACCCGACATGTGATCAATTTCAATTGGTCCGTACTCAAAACATTGCTTTCTTGAGTTAAAAGTTTGTAAGGAAAAATAATTTGCCGTAAATACAAAATATTCTATGACGTGACAAATGTCATAGTGACATATTCCTTCAAATATATCGTGCATGAGGTCAACACAATAATTTTCGGCAACATGAAAAGATGGAATTTGATTAAGGTGAGATTCTGCTCGTATTCCTGTTTCGGAAGAGTTAGTAAGAAGAACATCGTTTCTGTAATTTAAACGGTCCCTAAGCAAATCATCTCTCTGAAATGATAATGATTGAGCTTCTGATTTTTTAACTTTGCAAAACCTACAGTAAGAGTTACTAGAAAAAGATTTGTTAAAGTCTAAAAAAGAATTCAATCCTAAATTATCGCCTAAAATAAGACCTAAAATAAAATGAACTTTAATTGAAACATTGGTTTTTAATCTGATTTCGATTCCGTCAACTTCGAGGCTTTGCAGCTCTCGTACTAAAGTTTGAAAACATACATTATTTCCAAAACTTTTAATATCTGATGATTTTAAAACACCCGCTAAAAACACATTGTCTAATTTGGACTCTTTCCAAGGGAGACAAGGAAATGAGTAGTAAACAGCACACATGGAGTGAACACCAGCATGTGAACTCAAAGGATTGTTGATTTCAAAATCATCGGTGTATAAAAAATATGGAACAAGATTTTTGTCAGGATACATTTTAGCTTTTTCCCTCCAAAGTTCACCTTGAATAAAATTTGTTTTATTTTCGTTGGTAATACTTAATTTTTCCATATAGCGAAGTGTTTTATCTAAAGTATCATCTTTCTCGAAAAATTGCTTAAATTGAAATTTTAAAGGCATTAAAATAGCTTTATTTTCCTTAGCTTCATACGCAAGACTTCCATTTTTAAAAACTCTTTGAACTTCGTTGTTTAAAGAAAAAGATTGTAGGTCTTCTATGAGGTTTTTTTTTTTTAACCATTCAAACAACATATAGTCTGTATTGCAATACAAGAAAGGATTGCGACAATTCGATATTAAACTCGACATCTCGTTTTGAACTTCAATAATACATTGTTTTGAAATTTTTTCGGAAAATGATTTAAACAAATCAAGTATTGGACTCAAAATATACTTTTTTACAAGTTCTTGAATTTCAGATATGTTTTTTCTTGAAAAGCTGTTATTGTCATGTAAACTCAAGACAAACCGAATCGCGGAATCGTAGACATCCTTAAGACTGTCTTCTACATTTGTCTTTTCTCTAACATTAGGTGGCAACATTTCAATGTCATCATTAAGCAAGGATTTCTTACTGTAATTTTTATTAAAAAAACTGTTTTCTTCATTTAGAACTATCCCAGAATTAGAATTATTATTGAGTTGAAAATTTTCACCAAGAACGTTATGTTCAGCACATTTACCCGCGGAGTTCTTAATATGTTTCCGACTTAAATGTTTTTTGTAGCTGCTCAAATTCTGAAATGACTGCGTACACAAACTTTCCCTACATCGAAAAGTACTAAAAGAGCTTAAATAATGTACTTGTTTTAAGTGTTCTATGAGTGTGTTAAAAGCATTAAATTTAGCCTCGCAAACAAAACAAATCATTTTTAATAAATTATTTTTTAATCAGACTTTAATTTTGTAGTTTTTTGTATCAAATTTAAAACGGATCCAAAAATATTTTTTTGAACTTCTGACCTATCTAAGATCCTGAGAAAGAATAATTATAAAGAAAAAGGGAATAATTTAAAGAATGAAAAAATATGTGTTGACTAAACAAAAATCTGCGAATTATTGGGACTGTCCGTTTTTGAAATTCGAAATGCATTATTTTCGAATTTCAAAAACGGACAGTATACAAGAAACATTAGCCTATTGTATAATTTGTTTAATATGTATATTATAATATCATTACTCACCTCTTCTTTTCTTTCGTTATAGTTCTATAGTTTGTCAAATTTATCTGGAGTAGCTCTATTGTTTCTTTTATACAGCTCGATTTTTACTTCATTGGTTCGCACAATTTGAAAAATAAAAAAAAAACAAATATTAAACAAAAAATTAAAAACAGAGGGAGACTTTTCATTCGTCAGATAAACAGTCTGATAGAACAAACAACTAAGTTATGGTCTTTTTGAGTGGACACATATTTATTTATTTTTCTGAAGTTCTTGTGCTTTTGTAAATTAAAAACTGTCTTTTTCTAAATAGAAAAATTATTAAAGTTTGTTCTGTATAGCCTGACCAATTCAAAGTCGGCAAATTAGTTCATAAGTTGCTATTAATTTATTATTAATTGGATACCAATGTAAAACAAAAATCCCAATAAAAATTATTACTACTAGAACAAACAAACATGACGTATCTGGTGTCGGTAAAAATATGTCAAAATTAAATATGAACAGAGCAATGATTAATATTTTTTTTAATTTTTTACCTAATTGTTCTACGAATATTTTCTATTGAAAAATAGAAAAATACATAAATGTAATTATTTGTTTGTTTATTCCTCAGATAGTTAGGGGCTGGTTATAGCGATCAGGAAAACGCATCAGAAAAATTTTTCTTTTTAATGTTTTCTCATTCGATTTGACATATAAAAAGGACAAAAATTGATGGTAAATTACTTGAAATATATTTTTCATAAACAAAATTTTCTTTTGAGGAAATACATATTTGTTCTACAAAAACTATTTCCAGATTTAAACTTGTTTTTCGTGCGGATTTGTCATTAGGAAATGAGTAAAAACTTTAAAAAAAAAAAAGTATTTCCTCCGAAGAAAATTGTTGTTTATGAAAAAAAAATTTCAAGTGATTTATTATCTATACTCGTATCCTTTTTATATTTCAAATCTTATGATAAAATATTGAACTATCCAAAAAAAGTTTTTCCTGATGCGTTTTCCTGATCGCCATAACCGGCCCTTAACTGGTGTTTATCTGGAGATGGAAAAATTGGCTCTAAATGTAATAAATAGTTTATTGTGGCAATTAATGCTTTTTTATTGTGTGCGATAAATGGTTTATTTTGCGAATCAATTGTTAATTGTTTTTTTTTGTGAACCTTTTTAAAATGTAAAATTAAATATTAAAAATTTCCAAATAAACCATTTTTTGCCCAAAAGAAATTCAAATACGGCAATAACTAGAAAAATTATTATTATTAAACACTTTTTTTTATAATAAGTGCAAGAAAAATGCAATACTTACATGTAGAATTGAAATTATCCACTGCGTGCAATTTGTTATTGAATGTACCAATAAAGAATTTAATTTAATATTTTTATTAACTCAAACTTAATAATTCTTTTTATTCGGAACACTTTTTATTATTTTTTATTAATTCAATTACTATTTTATTTTTAACACTTTGTTAGACTGAAAACTTAATCGAATTCGGACGTTTGCTTACGGCAAGAACAACCAACAGAATGACTCGTCACACAATTGTAATTGCTTGCTGCATACGAGATAGAACTAAAATGCAATTTTGGTTAGTTGTGGCAATAAATAGTTGTTTGCGCCAATAAATAGTTGTTTGCGCCAATAAAGGGTTGTTTGCAACAATAAACTATTTATTGGGACAATAAATGGTTTATTAGAAGTTAACTGTTTTTTGAAATGGCTGTTTGGTTTATCAATAAATAGTTGTTTGCGCCAATAAATAGTTGTTTGCGCCAATAAAGGGTTGTTTGCAACAAAAAACTATTTATTGGGACAATAAATGGATTATTAAAAATTAACTGTTTTTTGAAATGGCAGTTTGGATTATCCCCCCCCAAAATATCTATTAGGCAAGGCCGTAACAACAAAAATATTTGGGAGGGATGGTATGATTTTTCAAAAAAAGAAATGTTGTACATATTACCCTAATAATGAAATAATCTTCAGCTAAAACTTTAATTATTATTTCTGTACCTTCGCACAGGGACTAAATATTACTATTTAAAAACAAAAAGAATCTTTGGACCTTTGTATGTTTGTTTGCTTTTTTGGCTTTGCTCTATTTCCTCTTCTTTAGGAAGGAAAGGAAATTTTCTAAAAAACTAAAAAAAGTCAGGAATTTATTCCTTTATTTTGATTTTAAATCAAATTGTTTGAAAAAAAAATTGTGCTGAAGATGTATACCCTTATTTTTATTTTTAATGTATGTATGTTAGTTTTTAGCCAAACTCTTCAAACCAAATGCTTATATGTCTTCCAGTATGAATCTAGTTTTTGATAAAATTTTTGAAAAATAAAACCAAAAAAAATACTTAATAATGTAAACTATTGAGCATGATTTCGGCCTCGCTATTTGGTATGTATATTAGATATTGGAAATTATTGTATCTTTCAATATTGGCCACATGTTTTATGAAAAAAGAAATCGATTGATAGATTTTTTTGATAAAAATATACATTTATTTGTTTTCCTTATGAATTTGCATCTGGGAAATAGAAAAAAACATTAAAAATAGAAAAAACTAATGATTAAATTTTAAATTTTATTTTTAAAAGATACATTTTTGAAAGATTTAACATCGATAAGATAAGTACCTATGTTCCTATGTTCCTATGTTTTAAATAGAAGTAGAAAATCAAAAATAATACATCAGACAATTATTGTTGATATATTTTCTTGATCACTATAGGTATATCGCCCCTAAGTAACAAAACGATTTTCATAAAAAAATCAATCCATATATGCTTCATAAATTAATTTTTAACTTCCAAAATCCTAAACGGATCTTCAAGATGAAATTCTTAGGCCTCCACCCAAAATGTCGACCTCAGATTCGAAGATCAGTAATTTCGATTCTTTGAAAAAAAAATATTTACTCATCATCCAAGTTCGAAAGTATTGAATTGGACAATTACTGGTTATTTGGATGAATGAACATATTGTTCTTTTGTTTTATGGAATCCGCAGTACTGGATCCTCTTTTCATTTCCTGACAAATGAGTAAAGAGAAAAGAGAGCCCTGCACTGCGAATCACTGCGGAGTATTGCGGATTCCATAATCGACATGATTATGTCACTATTTGATGATAATGGATTTTATGAATTTGTATATCTTTTGATAAAGTTGTAAGATCTAAAGAAAATGGACATTTCTAACTTTTGTAGTCAAAATTCCTGATTTTTTAAAATATGTGGTGTAGGTTAGGAACCTTTTAAAGTAGAAATCCTATTATCTGGTTTTCAGTTCAACACAGTTGATCTCTTCAGCCTCAGTTTAAAAAAAAAAACGCGAAAAAAATAATAACAATATGTAGATACATATATATTGCCATAATTACAATTCTATGTCTCACAAATACTATCAACCTCAAGAGTTGCTCATCTCTTCTATTTTACAACCACCTACTTACATATATGTATACCTACATATGTATTATGCAAAAACTGGTTATTTATCATAAATGCAAATAACCACTTGTATATGTTGCATGTAACGTGGATAAAACCAAAACAATATTTTTTGTCACATTCGATGCTAAAATTCCAAACAGCTTTGCCACTTTTCTTCATTTGCAGCATTTTCGTTAAATATAAATATACTGCCACAAAATCAAATCTACTGCACTTTTTTTTCAAAATACCTACTCTCAAACTGCCATAGTAAAATCATTTTTTAGTTTAAGTTTGTATACCTATCCTACCTGTTTTTCTAAAACATTTTTTATGCTGTGAAAATCGATTAACTTTGTATTTTTATGTTTAAATAAAAAATTTACTTCGGAAAAGTGCAATGCAGTGCGCAAATGCTTTTTGGGAGTGGCAACGCTGATTCCGAGGTTGTTGATTTCTTCTTTTATACAACTCTAACTAAAACCGGTCGTGCAAAAACTAAAAACTCGCTTCTCCTTCTCCTTCTCCTACTCCTTCATATAGTCTGTCACTTTCACATATTTTTTTATTGTATACTCCTTCATATAGTCTATCACTTTCACTTACTTTTTTATTGTATAGGTGTGCATTTTCGAAATCAAGCCATCTTGTGCCAAATAAGTGAACTTTAAATGTGTTAGATCATGAGAAAATGATATTTTGAAGAAAGAAAAGAGCCTTATAAAATATTATACATTTCGACTATTTTTTTTTACCGAATCTATTGAAGAAAGCATAAATAATATGCCATATTGCAAAAGTTATATTGTATTCGTATTGTTATTAATGGTAAGCAAACCCAGTAAAAAATGAGAAATTTTATGAACTTTCAAGGCCGGATTTTTGAAAAAATGTAGGTTTATTAAAATTAAAAAATCTACCTCGAGCAAATTCAAGATCTTTTTTAGTACCTTTAAAACGACATAAAAAGAAAATCATACCCAACAGGAATGTTGATATAAAAAAATTTAATTAAAATGTAATTCAAGTTAAAAAATGTTCTATCAACTTTAAAAATGTTTGTTTTAAGTACTAAAAAGAATGAATTTCAGTTTGTAATATTTCAACTGCAATTTGTTACGTGAACTAATTTCAATACATTTTTATATATTTTTGTTTTGTACAAAAAAAAAACCCTCAGGTATGCTAATAGGCACTCGGCAGTTAAACTTCTTTTCAAATAACCCTTCAGTTTACAATCGCTAAAAATGCTGTAATTCATTTGAAGTAACACAAAAAGGCCTAGGATTTTTATGCACTTAAAACGGAAAATATGCGCTTGAAATATTGTCGTAAAACTGGTAATATGCATTAAAATATGCATTAAAAACCATAAAAATCATTAAAAAATAACAGTTATACCTACAATTAAGTATTATACCTTTTTTATGTTTGAAACTCGTTTTTTCAAAAACTATGCATAGATTTCACTTTATTTAAAAACTGGATAATACATAGAACAGAGTATTTAAAAAAGTTATAATACTTAATTGCAGGTGTTACCGCTATTTTTTAATGATTTTTTTCCATTTTTTGTATTTTTTTTATGAAATTGCCACTCTCACCAAAACGGGGGGAGAAAGACCCCCCTCCCATAGTAAAAAATGCTTGTTGCTTGCTTGGCGCCACAGTTATCATACTCTTGCCAAAGCTAACTGTTTTCTTGAAATGTCAGTTTGGATTATCAATAAACAGTTCATTGTGAAAATATATAGTTTACTGCGTCAATAAACTCTTTATTAAAAGCTAACGTCGTTTAAATTGGTAGTTTGGATTATTAATAAACAGTTTTTTAGCACAATAAACGGTTAATGGTGGCAATAAATGATTTATTAAAAGTTTTCTGTTTTTGGAATGGCAGTTGGGATTATTAATAAACTGTTAATTGCCGCAATAAACTTGTTTACCAATTCACAACTTTTGGGCATTTATAAACTCGTTTATTGTTTTATTAAAAATCACAACTGTGATTTAAATAAAAAACAATAAAATTTAATAAACTAGTTATTGCCGCAATAAACGATTTTATTAATCTCTAAAATAGATAATTGATAAACAAGTTTATTGTGGCAAGAAACTATTTATTAATAATCTCAGTTGTCGTTCCAAAAAACACAGTTAATTTTAATAAAACATTTATTGCCGCAATAAACTTGTTTATCAATTCACAACTTTTGGGCATTTATAAACTCGTTTATTGTGGCAATAAACTTTTTATTAAAAATCACAACTGTGATTTAAATAAAAACAATAAAATTTAATAAACTAGTTATTGCCGCAATAAACGATTTTATTAATCTCTAAAATAGATAATTGATAAACAAGTTTATTGTGGCAAGAAACTATTTATTAATAATCTCAGTTGTCGTTCCAAAAAACACAGTTAATTTTAATAAAACATTTATTGCCGCAATAAACTTGTTTATCAATTCACAACTTTTGGGCATTTATAAACTCGTTTATTGTGGCAATAAACTTTTTATTAAAAATCACAACTGTGATTTAAATAAAAAACAATAAAATTTAATAAACTAGTTATTGCCGCAATAAACGATTTTATTAATCTCTAAAATAGATAATTGATAAACAAGTTTATTGTGGCAAGAAACTATTTATTAATAATCTCAGTTGTCGTTCCAAAAAACACAGTTAATTTTAATAAAACATTTATTGCCGCAATAAACTTGTTTATCAATTCACAACTTTTGGGCATTTATAAACTCGTTTATTGTGGCAATAAACTTTTTATTAAAAATCACAACTGTGATTTAAATAAAAACAATAAAATTTAATAAACTAGTTATTGCCGCAATAAACGATTTTATTAATCTCTAAAATAGATAATTGATAAACAAGTTTATTGTGGCAAGAAACTATTTATTAATAATCTCAGTTGTCGTTCCAAAAAACACAGTTAATTTTAATAAAACATTTATTGCCGCAATAAACTTGTTTATCAATTCACAACTTTTGGGCATTTATAAACTCGTTTATTGTGGCAATAAACTTTTTATTAAAAATCACAACTGTGATTTAAATAAAAAACAATAAAATTTAATAAACTAGTTATTGCCGCAATAAACGATTTTATTAATCTCTAAAATAGATAATTGATAAACAAGTTTATTGTGGCAAGAAACTATTTATTAATAATCTCAGTTGTCGTTCCAAAAAACACAGTTAATTTTAATAAAACATTTATTGCCGCAATAAACTTGTTTATCAATTCACAACTTTTGGGCATTTATAAACTCGTTTATTGTGGCAATAAACTTTTTATTAAAAATCACAACTGTGATTTAAATAAAAACAATAAAATTTAATAAACTAGTTATTGCCGCAATAAACGATTTTATTAATCTCTAAAATAGTGAATTGATAAACAAGTTTATTGTGGCAAGAAACTATTTATTAATAATCTCAGTTGTCGTTCCAAAAAACACAGTTAATTTTAATAAAACATTTATTGCCGCAATAAACTTGTTTATCAATTCACAACTTTTGGGCATTTATAAACTCGTTTATTGTGGCAATAAACTTTTTATTAAAAATCGTAACCGTGATTTAGATAAAAAAACACTAAATTTTAATAAACTAGTTATTGCCACAATAAACTTGTTTATCAATACACAATTTTTGAACATTTATAAAGTCATTTATTGTGGCAATAAATGGTTTATTAAAATTTACTATTTTTTTTTTTATTGCAGTTGCAATTTTTGATAAAAAGTTTATTGCCACAATAAACGAGTTTATAAATGCCCAAAAGTTGTGAATTGATAAACAAGTTTATTGCGGCAATGTATAGGTTTATTGTAACAATTAATGAGTTTATTGCGGCAATAATTAGTTTATTAATTTTCGGATTTCGATTTCAATAAACTCAAAATTATTGTCGCAATAAATAGTTTATTGATTACGATAGTCTCCAATCAATAAAAGTTTATTGTGGCAATAAAAAGTTTATTGTGACAATGAAAAATAGATCAATAAACGGTTTTTATAATTTTTACGAACAGTATTATTTTCAGTGTACTTTGAATCGATTCGTATCGTAATTTGTACCCTTAACTTCAACCAGTAGCGCAGAAAAAATATGGTGTTATTATTTTACCAGCACTATCATGCAAAACATGAAGCTTGGAAAAGAGGTCAAGACGTTTTTTGCGACTTTCTCAAAAATTCGAAAATTGAGTTAACTGGTTCTTGCAATCAGGTGACGATATGCGCTATAGAAAGCCTTTACCTATAACTTGATAT
>CAKNBH010000041.1:0-26050 GCA_929447395.1 Epistrophe grossulariae
AAATTCGAGAACAAAAATTTTAGTGAAAAATTGAAAAAAGGAATGATGCCGGCATCATTTAAAAGTTTAAAAATCAGATTTCTTTCGAAACCCGATTTCTCCGCAACCAAGCCTCGAAAGAGGTTGCGGTTTTCAATTCCCAATTGACAATAAACAGACCTTTCCATCGATGTACAGCACTTTACAAAATTCGAGAAAAAAAATTTTAGTGAAAAATTGAAAAAAGTTATGATGCCGGCATCATTTAAAAGTTTAAAAATCAGATTTCTTTCGAAACCCGATTTCTCCGCAACCAAGCCTCGAAAGAGGTTGCGGTTTTCAATTCCCAATTGACAATAAACAGACCTTTCCATCGATGTACAGCACTTTACAAAATTCGAGAAAAAAAATTTTGGTGAAAAATTTAAAAAAGTTATGATGCCGGCATCATTTAAAAGTTTAAAAATCAGATTTCTTTCGAAACCCGATTTCTCCGCAACCAAGCCTCGAAAGAGGTTGCGGTTTTCAATTCCCAATTGACAATAAACAGACCTTTCCATCGATGTACAGCACTTTGCAAAATTCGAGAACAAAAATTTTAGTGAAAAATTGAAAAAAGTTATGATGCCGGCATCATTTAAAAGTTTAAAAATCAGATTTCTTTCGAAACCCGATTTCTCCGCAACCAAGCCTCGAAAGAGGTTGTGGTTTTCAATTCCCAATTGACAATAAACAGACCTTTCCATCGATGTACAGCACTTTACAAAATTCGAGAAAAAAAATTTTAGTCAAAAATTTAAAAAAGTTATGATGCCGGCATCATTTAAAAGTTTAAAAATCAGATTTCTTTCGAAACCCGATTTCTCCGCAACCAAGCCTCGAAAGAGGTTGCGGTTTTCAATTCCCAATTGACAATAAACAGACCTTTCCATCGATGTACAGCACTTTACAAAATTCGAGAACAAAAATTTTAGTGAAAAATTGAAAAAAGTTATGATGTCGGCATCATTTAAAAGTTTAAAAATCAGATTTCTTTCGAAACCCGATTTCTCCGCAACCAAGCCTCGAAAGAGGTTGTGGTTTTCAATTCCCAATTGACAATAAACAGACCTTTCCATCGATGTACAGCACTTTACAAAATTCGAGAAAAAAAATTTTAGTCAAAAATTTAAAAAAGTTATGATGCCGGCATCATTTAAAAGTTTAAAAATCAGATTTCTTTCGAAACCCGATTTCTCCGCAACCAAGCCTCGAAAGAGGTTGCGGTTTTCAATTCCCAATTGACAATAAACAGACCTTTCCATCGATGTACAGCACTTTACAAAATTCGAGAAAAAAAATTTTAGTGATAAATCGAAAAAAGTTATGATGCCGGCATCATTTAAAAGTTTAAAAATCAGATTTCTTTCGAAACCCGATTTCTCCGCAACCAAGCCTCGAAAGAGGTTGCGGTTTTCAATTCCCAATTGACAATAAACAGACCTTTCCATCGATGTACAGCACTTTACAAAATTCGAGAAAAAAAATTTTAGTCAAAAATTGAAAAAAGTTATGATGCCGGCATCATTTAAAAGTTTAAAAATCAGATTTCTTTCGAAACCCGATTTCTCCGCAACCAAGCCTCGAAAGAGGTTGCGGTTTTCAATTCCCAATTGACAATAAACAGACCTTTCCATCGATGTACAGCACTTTACAAAATTCGAGAAAAAAAATTTTAGTGAAAAATTGAAAAAAGTTATGATGCCGGTATCATTTAAAAGTTTAAAAATCAGATTTCTTTCGAAACCCGATTTCTCCGCAACCAAGCCTCGAAAGAGGTTGCGGTTTTCAATTCCCAATTGACAATAAACAGACCTTTCCATCGATGTACAGCACTTTACAAAATTCGAGAAAAAAAATTTTAGTGAAAAATTTAAAAAAGTTATGATGCCGGCATCATTTAAAAGTTTAAAAATCAGATTTCTTTCGAAACCCGATTTCTCCGCAACCAAGCCTCGAAAGAAGTTGCGGTTTTCAATTCCCAATTGACAATAAACAGACCTTTCCATCGATGTACAGCACTTTACAAAATTCGAGAAAAAAAATTTTAGTGAAAAATTGAAAAAAGTTAGGATCGGGCTCATTTAAAAGTTTAAAAATCAGATTTCTTTCGAAACCCGATTTCTCCGCAACCAAGCCTCGAAAGAGGTTGCGGTTTTCAATTCCCAATTGACAATAAACAGACCTTTCCATCGATGTACAGCACTTTACAAAATTCGAGAAAAAAAATTTTAGTGAAAAATTGAAAAAAGTTATGATGCCGGCATCATTTAAAAGTTTAAAAATCAGATTTCTTTCGAAACCCGATTTCTCCGCAACCAAGCCTCGAAAGAGGTTGCGGTTTTCAATTCCCAATTGACAATAAACAGACCATTCCATCGATGTACAGCACTTTACAAAATTCGAGAACAAAAATTTTAGTGAAAAATTGAAAAAAGTTATGATGCCGGCATCATTTAAAAGTTTAAAAATCAGATTTCTTTCGAAACCCGATTTCTCCGCAACCAAGCCTCGAAAGAGGTTGCGGTTTTCAATTCCCAATTGACAATAAACAGACCTTTCCATCGATGTACAGCACTTTACAAAATTCGAGAAAAAAAAATTTTAGTGAAAATTGAAATAAGTTATGATGCCGGCATCATTTAAAAGTTTAAAAATCAGATTTCTTTCGAAACCCGATTTCTCCGCAACCAAGCCTCGAAAGAGGTTGCGGTTTTCAATTCCCAATTGACAATAAACAGACCTTTCCATCGATGTACAGCACTTTACAAAATTCGAGAAAAAAAATTTTATTGAAAAATTGAAAAAAGTTATGATGCCGGCATCATTTAAAAGTTTAAAAATCAGATTTCTTTCGAAACCCGATTTCTCCGCAACCAAGCCTCGAAGGAGGTTGCGGTTTTCAATTCCCAATTGACAATAAACAGACCATTCCATCGAAGTACAGCACTTTACAAAATTCGAGAAAAAAAAATTTTAGTGAAAAATTGAAAAAAGTTATGATGCCGGCATCATTTAAAAGTTTAAAAATCAGATTTCTTTCGAAACCCGATTTCTCCGCAACCAAGCCTCGAAAGAGGTTGCGGTTTTCAATTCCCAATTGACAATAAACAGACCATTCCATCGATGTACAGCACTTTACAAAATTCGAGAACAAAAATTTTAGTGAAAAATTGAAAAAAGTTATGATGCCGGCATCATTTAAAAGTTTAAAAATCAGATTTCTTTCGAAACCCGATTTCTCCGCAACCAAGCCTCGAAAGAGGTTGCGGTTTTCAATTCCCAATTGACAATAAACAGACCTTTCCATCGATGTACAGCACTTTACAAAATTCGAGAAAAAAAATTTTAGTGAAAAATTGAAAAAAGTTATGATGCCGGCATCATTTAAAAGTTTAAAAATCAGATTTCTTTCGAAACCCGATTTCTCCGCAACCAAGCCTCGAAAGAGGTTGCGGTTTTCAATTCCCAATTGACAATAAACAGACCTTTCCATCGATGTACAGCACTTTACAAAATTCGAGAAAAAAAATTTTGGTGAAAAATTGAAAAAAGTTATGATGCCGGCATCATTTAAAAGTTTAAAAATCAGATTTCTTTCGAAACCCGATTTCTCCGCAACCAAGCCTCGAAAGAGGTTGCGGTTTTCAATTCCCAATTGACAATAAACAGACCTTTCCATCGATGTACAGCACTTTACAAAATTCGAGAAAAAAATTTTAGTGATAAATCGAAAAAAGTTATGATGCCGGCATCATTTAAAAGTTTAAAAATCAGATTTCTTTCGAAACCCGATTTCTCCGCAACCAAGCCTCGAAAGAGGTTGCGGTTTTCAATTCCCAATTGACAATAAACAGACCATTCCATCGATGTACAGCACTTTACAAAATTCGAGAAAAAAAATTTTAGTGAAAAATTGAAAAAAGTTATGATGCCGGCATCATTTAAAAGTTTAAAAATCAGATTTCTTTCGAAACCCGATTTCTCCGCAACCAAGCCTCGAAAGAGGTTGTGGTTTTCAATTCCCAATTGACAATAAACAGACCTTTCCATCGATGTACAGCACTTTACAAAATTCGAGAAAAAAAATTTTAGTCAAAAATTGAAAAAAGTTATGATGCCGGCATCATTTAAAAGTTTAAAAATCAGATTTCTTTCGAAACCCGATTTCTCCGCAACCAAGCCTCGAAAGAGGTTGCGGTTTTCAATTCCCAATTGACAATAAACAGACCTTTCCATCGATGTACAGCACTTTACAAAATTCGAGAAAAAAAATTTTAGTGATAAATCGAAAAAAGTTATGATGCCGGTATCATTTAAAAGTTTAAAAATCAGATTTCTTTCGAAACCCGATTTCTCCGCAACCAAGCCTCGAAAGAGGTTGCGGTTTTCAATTCCCAATTGACAATAAACAGACCTTTCCATCGATGTACAGCACTTTACAAAATTCGAGAAAAAAAATTTTAGTGAAAAATTTAAAAAAGTTATGATGCCGGCATCATTTAAAAGTTTAAAAATCAGATTTCTTTCGAAACCCGATTTCTCCGCAACCAAGCCTCGAAAGAGGTTGCGGTTTTCAATTCCCAATTGACAATAAACAGACCTTTCCATCGATGTACAGCACTTTACAAAATTCGAGAAAAAAAATTTTAGTGATAAATCGAAAAAAGTTATGATGCCGGCATCATTTAAAAGTTTAAAAATCAGATTTCTTTCGAAACCCGATTTCTCCGCAACCAAGCCTCGAAAGAGGTTGCGGTTTTCAATTCCCAATTGACAATAAACAGACCTTTCCATCGATGTACAGCACTTTACAAAATTCGAGAAAAAAAATTTTAGTCAAAAATTGAAAAAAGTTATGATGCCAGTATCATTTAAAAGTTTAAAAATCAGATTTCTTTCGAAACCCGATTTCTCCGCAACCAAGCCTCGAAAGAGGTTGCGGTTTTCAATTCCCAATTGACAATAAACAGACCTTTCCATCGATGTACAGCACTTTACAAAATTCGAGAAAAAAAATTTTAGTCAAAAATTGAAAAAAGTTATGATGCCGGCATCATTTAAAAGTTTAAAAATCAGATTTCTTTCGAAACCCGATTTCTCCGCAACCAAGCCTCGAAAGAGGTTGCGGTTTTCAATTCCCAATTGACAATAAACAGACCTTTCCATCGATGTACAGCACTTTACAAAATTCGAGAAAAAAAAATTTTAGTGAAAATTGAAAAAAGTTATGATGCCGGCATCATTTAAAAGTTTAAAAATCAGATTTCTTTCGAAACCCGATTTCTCCGCAACCAAGCCTCGAAAGAGGTTGCGGTTTTCAATTCCCAATTGACAATAAACAGACCTTTCCATCGATGTACAGCACTTTACAAAATTCGAGAAAAAAAATTTTAGTGAAAAATTGAAAAAAGTTATGATGCCGGCATCATTTAAAAGTTTAAAAATCAGATTTCTTTCGAAACCCGATTTCTCCGCAACCAAGCCTCGAAGGAGGTTGCGGTTTTCAATACCCAATTGACAATAAACAGACCTTTCCATCGATGTACAGCACTTTACAAAATTCGAGAAAAAAAATTTTAGTCAAAAATTGAAAAAAGTTATGATGCCGGCATCATTTAAAAGTTTAAAAATCAGATTTCTTTCGAAACCCGATTTCTCCGCAACCAAGCCTCGAAAGAGGTTGCGGTTTTCAATTCCCAATTGACAATAAACAGACCTTTCCATCGATGTACAGCACTTTACAAAATTCGAAAAAAAAAAATTTTAGTGAAAAATTGAAAAAAGTTATGATGCCGGTATCATTTAAAAGTTTAAAAATCAGATTTCTTTCGAAACCCGATTTCTCCGCAACCAAGCCTCGAAAGAGGTTGCGGTTTTCAATTCCCAATTGACAATAAACAGACCTTTCCATCGATGTACAGCACTTTACAAAATTCGAGAAAAAAAATTTTAGTGAAAAATTTAAAAAAGTTATGATGCCGGCATCATTTAAAAGTTTAAAAATCAGATTTCTTTCGAAACCCGATTTCTCCGCAACCAAGCCTCGAAAGAAGTTGCGGTTTTCAATTCCCAATTGACAATAAACAGACCTTTCCATCGATGTACAGCACTTTACAAAATTCGAGAAAAAAAATTTTAGTGAAAAATTGAAAAAAGTTATGATCCGGCATCATTTAAAAGTTTAAAAATCAGATTTCTTTCGAAACCCGATTTCTCCGCAACCAAGCCTCGAAAGAGGTTGCGGTTTTCAATTCCCAATTGACAATAAACAGACCTTTCCATCGATGTACAGCACTTTACAAAATTCGAGAAAAAAAATTTTAGTGAAAAATTGAAAAAAGTTATGATGCCGGTATCATTTAAAAGTTTAAAAATCAGATTTCTTTCGAAACCCGATTTCTCCGCAACCGAGCCTCGAAAGAGGTTGCGGTTTTCAATTCCCAATTGACAATAAACAGACCTTTCCATCGATGTACAGCACTTTACAAAATTCAAGAAAAAAAATTTTAGTGAAAAATTGAAAAAAGTTATGATGCCGGCATCATTTAAAAGTTTAAAAATCAGATTTCTTTCGAAACCCGATTTCTCCGCAACCAAGCCTCGAAAGAGGTTGCGGTTTTCAATTCCCAATTGACAATAAACAGACCTTTCCATCGATGTACAGCACTTTACAAAATTCGAGAAAAAAAATTTTAGTGATAAATTGAAAAAAGTTATGATGCCGGTATCATTTAAAAGTTTAAAAATCAGATTTCTTTCGAAACCCGATTTCTCCGCAACCAAGCCTCGAAAGAGGTTGCGGTTTTCAATTCCCAATTGACAATAAACAGACCATTCCATCGATGTACAGCACTTTACAAAATTCGAGAAAAAAAATTTTAGTCAAAAATTGAAAAAAGTTATGATGCCGGCATCATTTAAAAGTTTAAAAATCAGATTTCTTTCGAAACCCGATTTCTCCGCAACCAAGCCTCGAAAGAGGTTGCGGTTTTCAATTCCCAATTGACAATAAACAGACCTTTCCATCGATGTACAGCACTTTACAAAATTCGAGAAAAAAAATTTTAGTCAAAAATTGAAAAAAGTTATGATGCCGGCATCATTTAAAAGTTTAAAAATCAGATTTCTTTCGAAACCCGATTTCTCCGCAACCAAGCCTCGAAAGAGGTTGCGGTTTTCAATTCCCAATTGACAATAAACAGACCTTTCCATCGATGTACAGCACTTTACAAAATTCGAGAAAAAAAATTTTAGTCAAAAATTGAAAAAAGTTATGATGCCGGCATCATTTAAAAGTTTAAAAATCAGATTTCTTTCGAAACCCGATTTCTCCGCAACCAAGCCTCGAAAGAGGTTGCGGTTTTCAATTCCCAATTGACAATAAACAGACCTTTCCATCGATGTACAGCACTTTACAAAATTCGAGAAAAAAAATTTTAGTCAAAAATTGAAAAAAGTTATGATGCCGGCATCATTTAAAAGTTTAAAAATCAGATTTCTTTCGAAACCCGATTTCTCCGCAACCAAGCCTCGAAAGAGGTTGCGGTTTTCAATTCCCAATTGACAATAAACAGACCTTTCCATCGATGTACAGCACTTTACAAAATTCGAGAAAAAAAATTTTAGTCAAAAATTGAAAAAAGTTATGATGCCGGCATCATTTAAAAGTTTAAAAATCAGATTTCTTTCGAAACCCGATTTCTCCGCAACCAAGCCTCGAAAGAGGTTGCGGTTTTCAATTCCCAATTGAAAATAAACAGACCTTTCCATCGATGTACAGCACTTTACAAAATTCGAGAAAAAAAAATTTTAGTGAAAATTGAAAAAAGTTATGATGCCGGCATCATTTAAAAGTTTAAAAATCAGATTTCTTTCGAAACCCGATTTCTCCGCAACCAAGCCTCGAAAGAGGTTGCGGTTTTCAATTCCCAATTGACAATAAACAGACCTTTCCATCGATGTACAGCACTTTACAAAATTCGAGAAAAAAAATTTTAGTGAAAAATTGAAAAAAGTTATGATGCCGGCATCATTTAAAAGTTTAAAAATCAGATTTCTTTCGAAACCCGATTTCTCCGCAACCAAGCCTCGAAGGAGGTTGCGGTTTTCAATTCCCAATTGACAATAAACAGACCTTTCCATCGATGTACAGCACTTTACAAAATTCGAGAAAAAAAATTTTAGTCAAAAATTGAAAAAAGTTATGATGCCGGCATCATTTAAAAGTTTAAAAATCAGATTTCTTTCGAAACTCGATTTCTCCGCAACCAAGCCTCTAAAGAGGTTGCGGTTTTCAATTCCCAATTGACAATGAACAGACCTTTCCATCGATGTACAGCACTTTACAAAATTCGAGAAAAAAAAATTTTAGTGAAAATTGAAAAAAGTTATGATGCCGGCATCATTTAAAAGTTTAAAAATCAGATTTCTTTCGAAACCCGATTTCTCCGCAACCAAGCCTCGAAAGAGGTTGCGGTTTTCAATTCCCAATTGACAATAAACAGACCTTTCCATCGATGTACAGCACTTTACAAAATTCGAGAAAAAAAATTTTAGTGAAAAATTGAAAAAAGTTATGATGCCGGCATCATTTAAAAGTTTAAAAATCAGATTTCTTTCGAAACCCGATTTCTCCGCAACCAAGCCTCGAAGGAGGTTGCGGTTTTCAATTCCCAATTGACAATAAACAGACCTTTCCATCGATGTACAGCACTTTACAAAATTCGAGAAAAAAAATTTTAGTCAAAAATTGAAAAAAGTTATGATGCCGGCATCATTTAAAAGTTTAAAAATCAGATTTCTTTCGAAACCCGATTTCTCCGCAACCAAGCCTCGAAAGAGGTTGCGGTTTTCAATTCCCAATTGACAATAAACAGACCTTTCCATCGATGTACAGCACTTTACAAAATTCGAGAAAAAAAATTTTAGTGAAAAATTGAAAAAAGTTATGATGCCGGCATCATTTAAAAGTTTAAAAATCAGATTTCTTTCGAAACCCGATTTCTCCGCAACCAAGCCTCGAAAGAGGTTGCGGTTTTCAATTCCCAATTGACAATAAACAGACCTTTCCATCGATGTACAGCACTTTACAAAATTCGAGAAAAAAAATTTTAGTCAAAAATTGAAAAAAGTTATGATGCCGGCATCATTTAAAAGTTTAAAAATCAGATTTCTTTCGAAACCCGATTTCTCCGCAACCAAGCCTCGAAAGAGGTTGCGGTTTTCAATTCCCAATTGACAATAAACAGACCTTTCCATCGATGTACAGCACTTTACAAAATTCGAGAAAAAAAATTTTAGTGAAAAATTGAAAAAAGTTATGATGCCGGCATCATTTAAAAGTTTAAAAATCAGATTTCTTTCGAAACCCGATTTCTCCGCAACCAAGCCTCGAGAGAGGTTGCGGTTTTCAATTCCCAATTGACAATAAACAGACCTTTCCATCGATGTACAGCACTTTACAAAATTCGAGAAAAAAAATTTTAGTGATAAATCGAAAAAAGTTATGATGCCGGCATCATTTAAAAGTTTAAAAATCAGTTTTTTTTCGAAACCCGATTTCTCCGCAACCAAGCCTCGAAAGAGGTTGCGGTTTTCAATTCCCAATTGACAATAAACAGACCTTTCCATCGATGTACAGCACTTTACAAAATTCGAGAAAAAAAATTTTAGTGAAAAATTGAAAAAAGTTATGATGCCGGCATCATTTAAAAGTTTAAAAATCAGATTTCTTTCGAAACCCGATTTCTCCGCAACCAAGCCTCGAAAGAGGTTGCGGTTTTCAATTCCCAATTGACAATAAACAGACCTTTCCATCGATGTACAGCACTTTACAAAATTCGAGAAAAAAAATTTTAGTCAAAAATTGAAAAAAGTTATGATGCCGGCATCATTTAAAAGTTTAAAAATCAGATTTCTTTCGAAACCCGATTTCTCCGCAACCAAGCCTCGAAAGAGGTTGCGGTTTTCAATTCCCAATTGACAATAAACAGACCTTTCCATCGATGTACAGCACTTTACAAAATTCGAGAAAAAAAATTTTAGTGAAAAATTGAAAAAAGTTATGATGCCGGCATCATTTAAAAGTTTAAAAATCAGATTTCTTTCGAAACCCGATTTCTCCGCAACCAAGCCTCGAAAGAGGTTGCGGTTTTCAATTCCCAATTGACAATAAACAGACCTTTCCATCGATGTACAGCACTTTACAAAATTCGAGAAAAAAAATTTTAGTCAAAAATTGAAAAAAGTTATGATGCCGGCATCATTTAAAAGTTTAAAAATCAGATTTCTTTCGAAACCCGATTTTTCCGCAACCAAGCCTCGAAAGAGGTTGCGGTTTTCAATTCCCAATTGACAATAAACAGACCTTTCCATCGATGTACAGCACTTTACAAAATTCGAGAAAAAAAATTTTAGTCAAAAATTGAAAAAAGTTATGATGCCGGCATCATTTAAAAGTTTAAAAATCAGATTTCTTTCGAAACCCGATTTCTCCGCAACCAAGCCTCGAAAGAGGTTGCGGTTTTCAATTCCCAATTGACAATAAACAGACCTTTCCATCGATGTACAGCACTTTACAAAATTCGAGAAAAAAAATTTTAGTCAAAAATTGAAAAAAGCATCATCTAAAAGTTTAAAAATCAGATTTCTTTCGAAACCCGATTTCTCCGCAACCAAGCCTCGAAAGAGGTTGCGGTTTTCAATTCCCAATTGACAATAAACAGACCTTTCCATCGATGTACAGCACTTTACAAAATTCGAGAAAAAAAATTTTAGTGAAAAATTGAAAAAAGTTATGATGCCGGCATCATTTAAAAGTTTAAAAATCAGATTTCTTTCGAAGCCCGATTTCTCCGCAACCAAGCCTCGAAAGAGGTTGCGGTTTTCAATTCCCAATTGACAATAAACAGACCTTTCCATCGATGTACAGCACTTTACAAAATTCGAGAAAAAAAATTTTAGAGAAAAATTGAAAAAAGTTATGATGCCGGCATCATTTAAAAGCTTAAAAATCAGATTTCTTTCGAAACCCGATTTCTCCGCAACCAAGCCTCGAAAGAGGTTGCGGTTTTCAATTCCCAATTGACAATAAACAGACCTTTCCATCGATGTACAGCACTTTAAAAAATTCGAGAAAAAAGATTTTAGTGAAAAATTGAAAAAAGTTATGATGCCGGCATCATTTAAAAGTTTAAAAATCAGATTTCTTTCGAAACCCGAAGTAGGAATCAGGGCAGTTGGGTCTGGGAACTTTTTTTCCGACAGCGGTCATGTGAATGACAAATTTGTAGGTGGTCGCGTGCGGTGGGTACTGTTTGTTGTTGTTGTGGTGTGTGATGACGTCATAGGAGGTAGATAATTATATTTTGTCGCGTGCGGCGGGTACTGTGGGGTTTGATGTTGTTGTTTTGGCGCGTGCGGTGGGTAATGGGGTAATTATGGAGAGGTGAATGAGTAATGCGATATGATGAGTGCGGAAATATTAATTGTTATAAATAAAAAGATTTGTTGACTTGTTGGATTTGAACCGGGAGTATATGGGTTGACGGTAGTATGCTCTAGCCACTGGGCTATTGGCAATATGGATAATGTACAGTAATAATGTAATAAGTAGTGAATTTTTTTTTTTTTTATATTTTTATATATTTTGATAGGATTGAGTCATACTAGTTATAATTTGGAAATAAATTATGAATTAAAAAAAAAAAATAGTTGATAGTTCGATTTGAACTGGGAGTATATGGGTTGTCGAGAGTATGCTCTAGCCACTGGTCTATTTCCAATATAAATAATTTGCAGTAATAATATAATAAGTAGTGTTTTTTTTTCTTTCTATTTATTTATATTTGATTGTGTGGAAATATATTATGAATTTAAAAAAAATGTTCGTTGAAAAAAAAAAGAATATTGATTGTTGTATTTCAACCGAGGGTATATGGGTTGACGACAGTATCCATCATGTACGATTTAGAATTTTTATGTAAGAACATTAAATGCTATGATTAAAAAAAAAAACAGCCCTATGACTTTTCGAAAAAAGATTTTGCGGAAATATGATAAGCCTTAATTAGGAACTTTGTATGCTTCCCATGTTTATGCTTATTTTTTTTATTTATATTTTAAACTTTGAACTTGATTATTCTGAATTTTTGCAAATTTTGGCTTATCAATCTATTATATAATAATAGTCTTAATTGTTCCGATGATAATCCAGAGCATAGAGAACAGACACATTATTATTTTTTTTTGTTATTGGTTCTATGACTTCTTCATGGTTTGGATGACGTAAAGATTTTGCTTTACCAAAATATGATAAGCTCTTAATTAGGAATTTTGTATGCTTTCCATGTTTATGCTTTTTTTTTATTATTTATGTTTTAAACTTTGAACTTCATTATTCTGAATTTTTGCAAATTTTTGCAAAATTGTTCCGCTGATAATCCAGAGCATAAAGAACAGACACATTATTATTTTTTTTTTGCTGTACCAAAATATGATAACTCGTTAATTAGGAATTTTTTCAATGCTTTTAACGTTTATGCTTCTTTTTTTTTATTTATGTCTTTTAAACTTTGAACTTGATTAATCTGAATTTTTTTTTGCAAATATCTTCTTTTTTTTTTGCAAATGTGGCTTATCATACTATTACATAACAATCACCTTAATTATTCCCTGATAATCCATAGTATAAAAGCAGGTTTCTATCTGTGTTTTTAATTCAGTTTGTTATAATAAGCTACAACACATTTAAACAAAACATTTAAACTTTTAAAAATGTCTTTTATTTCCAAAATCAAAAACGCGGTGAACATTCGCAAGCCTAGGAAGCCGGTTTCGAGCCTGGCAAAACTCGTCCTGAAAAAAAAGTACGAGATCACAAGTGCGAAGAGATGCTCCACCAAGTATGGGGATCAAATCTTGGTGGAGCTACAGGATTGTGTGGTATTTTTACCATCACGATGCAACAATCAACTTGATGATGGAGACATTAGAGAGCTGAAAAAGTGCTGCTTGGAAATTGTAGAACCCCACGGAGAGATGTCCTTCCACGTGGACTTTCACCTAAAAGACGGTGAAGAAGACCAACACCAAGAAAAAACACAGGAACAAGGGCAGGAAAAACAGCAAGAAGATCAGCAAAATGAACAGCAAGAACAACAACCGCAAGATAGCAGTAAGGGACAACATTTATCTGAAGAGGTAAATGATCTCCCCAAACTATTTTTTGATAACTTTGGGAATTTATTAAACACCCAAAAAAATGTATTTAAGTAAATAAATAAAAAAAAAATAAAACAAATATTCAATGTTTTTTCTTTATTCTCAAAAATTGATGGGTTTTTTTTTCTTCATTGATTTCAGCGAATAAAAATTTTAAGAAATGTTGTATCCAATATCAAAAGGTTCAACCTAAAAGGGCGTAGGATTGATTTCCAAATCAATCCTGTTCCGTTGGAAGAAGAACCAACGGCATGGATAAAAGGAGCCATTGAAGATATGATGAGATTCGCTCTAAAGGATCTTAATCCAACTGATAAAGTTGGGATAACATTTAGCGGAAAGAATTTCACACATGAGAGAGGTAGCGGATGGGTCAGTTTTAAAAATTGCTCGGAGTTAACCTTTCACGATGTCTGGGACATGATAAGGAAAATTTTCCAGAGTAACTCTGAAGGATTAAGTACGGATAATTTTTCTTTATCCGTCACATCCGTAAAGATGCCAATTGGAGGAGTCAACCCTCGAAAACCTTCTGCCATGTTCAATACATTCGAGGAAGAATGTCTTAAGCGGAGAGGAATAATAGTTATAAAAAACAAGGATAATTTATGTCTACCTCGCGCTTTGGTTGTGGCGAAGGCGCATGCAGACAAGGAGCCTGATTTTCATAAAGTAAGAAGAGACATCGGTAAAACCCAAACCCTGAGAACAATGGAACTATTGAATGATACTCAAATCAATATACCGCCAGAAGGTTGTGGAATCGTAGAGTTGAGATTATTTCAAAATTACTTGAAGGGGTACAAAATAATAGTGTACGAGTATGAATCCAAAGGTCGAAATATTATGTTTGAAGGAACTACCGATGTAAATGCTAGTGAAGAAAAAAAAATTCATTTATTGTTTTTCAAGAAACATTATAATGTTATAACATCTCTAACCGCTGCATTTGTTTGTTCTTACTACTGTGAAAATTGCCATTTACCTTATAATACGAAAAATGACCATCGAGGATGTCTCACCGCCTGTACCCAATGCCAACACTCTCCATCATGTACCGAGACTTCGTCAAAAATTTTATGTGAAGACTGTAATAGAAATTTCAAAGGAAGCAAATGTTTTGATCACCATAAAATGAGCGGTTCTACGGGAAAACTATCTATTTGTGATCAAATTAAAAGATGCCTTGTTTGCTTAAAATCCTACGGAGGAGGTCGGGATCATAATTGTGATGAATTCTTTTGTAAACACTGTAAAAAACATGTACCTAAAGACCATATGTGTTACATTCTTCCAGATACGAGAACACCTAACCTGAAAAATGTCTTGTATATATTTTATGATCTTGAGAGTCGACAAGAAAAAGTAATTGGACAAAAAATATTTAATGAGGGATATGAAAAAACAATCGCATTAATAAAAAAACACGAGCCTAATTTGTGCGTGTTTCAACACAAATGTGATCACTGCTTGGATAATCCCAATTTATACTTTTGCCAAAATTGTAAGTTGTCACTGAACGTTCTAAAAGAAGATGTTGTAAACCAATTCGTTCAACATATACTTGAAATTCGGAAAAAATTTAAAAAAGTTATTGTGATTGCTCATAATGGTCAGGCATATGACCATCAATTCATTTTAAACTACGTCTTAGAAAAAACAAAACTAAGTCCTGAATTAATTATGAGAGGGTCGAAAATTATACTAATGCAAATGGGGAATGTTAAATTTATTGACTCAATAAATTATTTCCCAATGGCCTTATCAAAACTTCCTAAAGCATTCGATTTACCACCTGTTTTAAAAAAAGGTTATTTTCCGTATCTGTTTAATACTAGAGAAAACGAAAAGTACGTTGGAAAATTACCGGCAATAGAATATTACAATCCAAATACAATGAGAGCGGAAGATCGCGACATATTCTTTAAATGGTATTCAGAACATCAAAATGATAATTTTGATATGCAACACGAACTTGTAGAATACTGTAAGAGTGATGTTAAAATTTTGTCCGGAGCTTGCTTGGAATTTAGAAAATTATTTCTAAACCAAAGTAATGTGGAACCATTTATAGAAGCTGTAACTATTGCGTCGGCATGTAATTTACTTTTCCGGCGTAACTTTCTCAAGTCCAATACTATAGGATTAATACCTAGAAAGGGGTACAGATGTGTAGATAACCAGTCTACACAAGCAATTAAGTGGATGATATGGGAAGAACAAAAAAGGAACATTAATATAAAGCATGCATATAAGGGAAGAGAAGTAATTGTCAATGGAGTAAGGGTTGATGGTTTTTGTGAAGAAACCAAACAAATTTTCGAGTTCCATGGGTGCTACTACCACGGCCACCCTCAATGTTTGAAATATAAACGTGATGATCCTCTACACGAAAATGAAAACGATTCGTTAAACCAGAGGTATGAGAGAACAAAAGCTAAAACTGATCGATTGAGGAATTTCAAATACGAGGTTATTGAAATGTGGTCTTGTGAATTTCAACATCACCTTAAGTTGTTAAGCAAAGAAGATTTGAATTTCATAAATACACATGAATTAATACAAAACTCCCCGTTGAACCCTCGTGATGCTTTTTATGGTGGACGTACCGGAAATTCATTTAATTTTTACAAATGCAAAGAAGGAGAAAAAATTCGATACATAGATATATGTTCTCTTTATCCATGGGTGTGTAAAAATGGAAAATTCCCCCTTGGTCATCCGAAAGTTTTTGTAAATGGTGAATCAACTTTTTCAACAAAAAAACTAACAGAAATTAATGGAATTGTGAAATGTAAAATTCTACCCCCAGAACAACTGCTTCACCCAGTATTGCCGATGAAACAAAATAATAAACTTATGTTTTCTTTATGCAGAAGCTGTAGTGGTGAAAAAAACCAGGAGCAGCTGTGTACTCATTCTGATGAGGAAAGAGCTTTGATCGGGACCTGGGTAATTGATGAAATTTTGAAAGCGGTTGAAAAAGGTTACAAAATAGTACACATTTTTGAAATATGGGAATATGATGTAGCACAATACAACCCAGTAACAAACTCTGAAGGTCTTTTTACCAAAATGATGAACAAATTTCTCAAAATAAAGCAAGAAGCTTCAGATTGGCCAAGCGAATGCTCTTCTCACGAAGAAAAAATGAAATATATCGCTGACTTTCTTGAAAAAGAAAATATTCAATTGGAATTTTCAGAAATTTGTAAAAATCCGGGAAAGAGATCACTAGCCAAGCTGATATTAAATTCGTTTTGGGGAAAATTTGGACAACGTGAAAATCAACTCCAAACTTTTGTTCTAAACAACCCTTCAGTTTTGTATCATCTGCTTACACACCCGTCTATTGAAGTCTTACATATTCTTCCTGTAAATGAAGATAACCTTGTCGTTAACTTCGAAATGAAGGAAGAAGCAGTCGAGTCTCTATCGACGGTAAATGTTTGTGTTGCTGCCTATACAACTGCTTTAGCCCGTCTAAAGCTGTATAGTTATCTGGAGGGGTTAGAAGAAAGGGTTCTATATTACGACACAGATTCGGTTATTTATGTAAGCCGTGATGGAGAATTTGAACCACCTACAGGGCAATTTATCGGAGATATGACGGACGAATTAGAATGTTTTGGCGTTGGTAGTTATATAACGGAGTTTGTAAGCGGAGGCCCTAAAAATTATGCATACAAAGTGTTAAGTACAAAAGATAACACTGAACACGTTATATGTAAAGTTAAAGGTATCTTTCTTAATTATGAAACATCAAAGAAAATAAACTTTGATTCTATCAAGCATGCTGTACTAAACTCTTCTGCCGACAGTGAAGATATTATAATAACATCAAATAATATTCGACGAACACGAGACCATCAAGTGATCACCACGCCGGAAGTAAAAACCTATAAAGCGAAAGCGGAAAAACGACGTTTTCTAGAAGACCACAGTTCCTTCCCGTATGGATATCGAAGACAATGTTTAGATTCGATAAATCATACTGACAACTTACAATAAAAAACTTTTTATTTAAAATACCCAAAAGATTGTTTTTTTATTTGAAATAAATAAAAATATATTATAATGGTTTTGATTCAATTAAGAAATTACTTAAAAGATAAACATTTTGAAGGGCACAAGACTTTCCATGGTTAAGACATTTTATTTGATTAGGATAAATGGTTTTGAGTTCCTTTAAATTTGGACATCTGAAAATGTCTTCGACGTTTTTCACTTCCACATTTTCATTATTAAGTAGTTCTCTGATCCATTCTTTTTTTTCAGCTCCTTTAACGTAAACATCCCCATTTTGAATTTCTTTTTGAAGAAATATTTTCACTTGAGAAAAGGTTGTAAAACCACCATTCCAGGTCAAACCGTGATGATTTTGATATAACCACAGAACTTGTCTTCTAAGTGATACAGGAGCTTGACTTAAATTAAACGGAGGACTAACAATAAAGTGATGATGATGTCCATTATGCAATACAGCTAATTCTTTTAAAATGAAACTGTGGTTGAATCCCCCGAATCCTTGAAAGTCCACAAAATAGGTATTCATGTTTTAGGTATGTACTCAACAAATTCACTTTTTCTACTGACAATTTTATATCAAGGGTATTCAATTTAAGTACGTTTGTTAACCTCCCCCGTCAATGGACTATACTCAATTACGCGATCATGAAGAATCAGACAGTACATTGTTGTTGCAGCTGGAATTGGGGTTGATGTTTTAAGTTCAATTTTAACATCTACAGGTCCAGTTTTAATTGATTCATTTTGGCGGGAACAATCAATTACCATAATTGGAGCGATATCCTTGAAGTCTTGTCGCGATAAAAGTGGTTGTGATTGTTCCTGATAATATGAGTGTTGAAATTTACTGTACATTTCATAGAGAATGGCATACCTATCTAGCTTAAATTTAAGATTTAAATCTTCACGAGGGTAAGATTCAGAGTTTAAATGTACCTTTACATTGCTCACATCACAGTTATCAAATTTGCTTGGCTCTTTATTTCGTTGATTTTTTCTATCAGTTTGTAAAGCAATAATAACATATCTCGGCTTCTCAAGTTGACTTGAGGTTTTAACTGTCCATACATGATCAGTGTTGTTTGATAGTGTTGGATATTCATACATTTCCCAATTTCGAAAATGGATTTGAATTGGATTTAATTGTATTTGTTTCAATAATGTTAGCTTATTTGAATCGGACAAGGTAATGTGAGGAACTCTCCACTGCAATTTAAAAATGGAAAGTTTTAATTCTTCGTTTTCTTTAGAATAATAAGCATTCTCATTAGTTCGAGTGCGAATTAATATTAATTCATGTCTTGCATTTGGTATGATCTTTTTATAATCTTCAGCAAATCCTAGTAGATTGTTTAATGGAATGCAAAAATTAAAAATACCCGATACAGGGGAAATACTGATATTTCCAGTCCATGATCCATTTTCCAAGCTTTTACTTTTATTCTCGTTTAAAGATATATAATTTTTCAACGTTGTTGTGATACCCACGTTTTTATTATTCTCTATGTCTACCCCATTCAGTTCATAATGTATTTCTTCAAAAAGAAAAGCCATAGCATTATTAGTTAATTTTCCTGATGATAGAGTCCCATCCGGTTTTGTAAGACTCCCTTCTATATAAATGTAGCTTTCACTAGGTAAAATACATAAGTCCTGCTGTTGTATAGGGATACGTATTTCATCACTTGGGTTGTAAGACTGAAGAAATGGTGAGTAACTATGATACTCAAACTTAGATATGCTATTATCATAGCTAGGTCCATGTGTAATATTTAATATATCGTTCATATTTTTTTCTTTTTTTTTTTATTTTAATTTAAATCCTAATGTAAGAAGATAGGCTTTGTTTTCAGGTGATAAATAAGGTGTAGACAGTTTTGGTGTTCTAATAGAACTAGTTGAATGGTTACCTTTAATGTCTGTTATATAATTACTATAAATTAACATTATTTTGAGTTCGGGTTTAAATGCAATCGCACGGTTATTTTTTCTCCTCTAAAATTTATCAAATCTCCGTCTTGGTCGACAAGCTTTAATGTTACAGTACTTATTCGTTCAACATTCACAGGTAAATAGATGACATTTTTTGGGACTTCTATGATTTTATACCCTGATCCTGTTTCTGGTGAAAATTCATGTATTGTATGTACAGGAGTATTGTTAAAATACGAACCAGTAATGATATTACATTCAACTCGTATTACATTTACCTTGTTTATATCAACAGGTAAATCTGAAAAGTGAATCAAATTCTCTTTGAGAACACTTTTACTGAAACCCAATAATTTACCAATAGTTTTATCTCTATTGAAATATATTTTCTCGCTGCTGCGAACTTCACATTGCATTGTGTTATTATTTGCTTCTATTCTAACAATAATTGTAGAATTTCGCAATAATAATTCTTCGGAAATATATTCTGCAATGGCATCGATTTCATACGATCCAGTTGGGATTTTAATTTCATGTTCCCCCACATGGAACAAATTATTACGCTCATCAACATTTGGTATAGAATTGTACGTCTGAAAATCTATTAATCCACAAACATAGTCTCGATCCAAGTTCAAAGGTGGAAAATATTCGGCTGATAGAAGGGAAGTTCTCCCACTTAGCGTAAGTGTCATCGCCATGGTGATAAAAAATACAATGACATCATTATTAAATAAGGTTCTTTATTTATTGAAAATAACAATCATATAAAAATTTTAAACATAAATGACCACAATTAAAAGATCCATAATCTTGATATTTAGTATAATTATAATTAATTTTGTCCCCCAAATAGTTAATAATTTCTATAGGAGGCTGAAGATTTCCAAAACTATCAAAATATTCGATTTGTCTGCCTTTTTTATTATACGCTACCCAATGTGTTCCAGGTCCTGTTGTAGAGTCAAGATTTACAATTCCACACTCGTTTTCCCAAGGTTTTGTCTTTGGTAAATTATCTCGCATGAAAACGCCTCGAAAAGTTGGAATTAAATTCTTTGCAAAATTTCTTAAATCTATTTCATTTAATGCACGATTAGGTAGCGAAGTTAGAAGTTTTTTGGCTGTGGATTTAAATAAAGCCCAAGACCTTGTCTATAAGGTTTAAGGAATAAGCCTTGTCCGACTGCTATGGACTCCATTTTTTCATTATGACGTTTTTTTTCCTCCAAATCTCTCTTAGCAATGCTAATATCATTGACAGCCTTTGCCACTCCTGCTGCACCTCCGGTTAAAGCTCCAAGAGCTGAAAGCCCTGCAAACAGAGGAACAAGAAATGGAATTACTCCACCAATTTTTGGTATCGAAATAACTCTGGGTGTCTGAATGTTAGTAGGGTTTTTTTTAACATTGTTCTTAGCAGATGAAATTGCTATTTGAATTGCCTTTTCTAAATTGAAAGGTTTTTTACGTTTAAGAGTATTTCCAATTGTTTGAATCACTTTTCTGAAGGAGGGTTGTTTAGTCTTATTATTTGTTTTGGATTTCTTATCTTCATTTTTATTTTTTGCTCTATTCTTAGGGTTTTTATCTTTGATCTTAAAGCAACCCATACCAAATTTTGTTTTTGCCTTCATAAGATTGGTAACCAATAGTGCGTTTGCCCGCTCAGCTATACTAGCGTCTTCGGATTTAACCCGTTGCCAAGCCTTTTCAGTTAAAATCCTATCAGCAATGTGTCGATCGTTTGTATTTTTAAATTTTGAATAAGATATATCGTGTTGTTTGCACGCCTGATCAAGCAAATTAATTCCTGGATCTCCTCGAGTTAGACGTTCTTGGAGTTTTGTTCCAGGTCCGCAGTATTGATAACCAGGTAGATGTAGTTCAAGGGGTAGTTTGTTTATTAAAGTATTTAATAAACCTTTTCCTTTAACAATGTTTCGTTGACTGAAAGAATTTTTTGAATAATAAATCATTTTATATTATTATCTTTGCGTGAGAATAGTAAGATGCGATATGATCCTTTTTAAATATAAACTTTTACATTTATAGGAAATTATTTAGTTCTTATCACAATGCGATTCATTAAACAACAATATCAATTACCGGTAAGAAATATAGAACTGGGCAGCAACATTGAAAGAAAAAATCATGGTAAACTATTCCCTTATAGTATAAGAGGGTTAATTACTGGTCCTTCAAACTGTGGAAAAACGAATGTAATGATGAGTTTATTACAACACCCCAATGGATTAAAATTTGAAAATATCTATATATATTCTAAATCTTTACATCAGCCAAAGTATGAGTTTTTAAGAAAAGCAGTAGAACCAATACAAAATATGGGTTTTTTTACTTTTACCAATAATAATGATGTTATCCCGCCCGAAGAGGCTAAAAAGAATTCCATATTTATCTTTGACGACATTGCCTGTGAAAAACAAGACACAGTTCGAGTATACTTTAGTATGGGGCGACATCATTACATTGATAGTTTTTACTTGTGCCAGACTTATACAAGAATACCCAAACACTTGATTCGAGACAATGCGAATTTTCTCATCGTCTTCAAACAGGATGATATGAATCTTAAACACATATATAATGATCATGTTAATTCAGATATGGCATTTAATACATTTCGAAAAGTATGTGCAGAATGTTGGAATACAAATTACGGATTTATGGTAATTGACAAGGATAGTCCTTTGAACGAGGGTCGATATAGAAAAGGTTTTGACTGTTTTCTTAACTTATAAAAACAGATAGCATTCTTGATTTCATATTATATGTGTAGTAATGTTCTATGAGAACAGTACAGAACAGTTCAGTGAGCAGATAATAGCAGTAAAAAAAGCGGTTCAGCTCAGTTTGAAACCCAGTATCCTTCAGTTAAGACCAGTAACTTCAATAGAAAATTAGTTTCAGACATATTGAACGGTTCTTTCAACGACTTCGAAACTTATTATAACTATTTGCCTTTCTAAGAAAAAATAAATTTTTACATTATGATGAATATAGATGTAAAACTAACAAAGGAACTAATTAGAACCACCGATGCTCTTCGAAAGAAATATAAAGCTCTTAAGAGTGGAAGGGAAGCTTACGAAACTCAAATTGAAGAAACTCTTAAACCGGTTACGAAACCACTAAATGAATTAGTAAAAAAATCAAATTTCGAACAAGATCAAAATAACCTTATTAATACTCCCTTAAAAAAAATAAAACTCAATTTTGAACAACATCAATCACAAAAAAAAAAAAAACATTTTCACGAAGATTTCATCACCCCAAAGACTTCTATTGATGATTCACCCATTTTTTCTGTTGAAAGTAATACTCCAAAAAAGAACAAAAGAACAAAATCGGATCATAGAAGTTTTGCAGAAAGAATGTCACAAGAACAATTTCATGACACACCTAAAAAATATGTAGAATTATTTATAAATAATTCCAACACCCTTGATAAAACGTATGGTGTACATTCAAAAGATGGAAAGTGGTATATCGGGAATAGTGAGTTCAACATTATCGGAAAAGATATAGAAATTAAAAATAAAACCTTCGATGGAACAAATGGGTTATATGAGCTTATATTTAAGAAAAACCCTGATAAACAAATTTACACCAGTGAAGATTTAAAAAACTACAAGACAATATTACATGACACTAATGCGCACAGAATTGATCATAATTCACAGAGACAAGTACACGGTAATCGAGGTTATAAGTATACAAAAATTATAAGCAAATTGTTAGGATTAACAACAGACGCTAGTAATACCCTATCATCATCATTTTCACCACTACAAATACCTTCCGGGAGCGGAATAATGCAATTATCAAAATTGAAAAAAGACTATATATTTTGGGATAATCCTAATGAACTCGTAGATCGAATGAGACTTCTTATTGGATCACAACAAGCTGGACATAACAACCACTCTAACGAAATTCTTTCAATCATTGAAGAACTTAAAGAAGCAAATATTATCGAATAATCAAAAAAAAAAGAGATGAGTGTAGATAAATTTGGTCGTTTCTCAAATAGAACCCCACCCAGAGGACCAAGAGGGAAACAAGGAGAGCAGGGGCCACCAGGTGTACAGGGAGAGCGGGGTTTCCCCGGACCACCTGGTGAGGGATTTCTCAGAAACGAAAGTGGTAATTACAACATAATCTTTAAACGACTACAAAATGTTCAAGAACCAATAGAACCGGAAGACGCTGCTACCAAAAAATATGTCGATGAAGCGTATGAGGATCTTAAAGAATACATTCAATATGGAGTTGTTGAAAAATTAAAAAAACTCCTCCAAGATGGCGTCGTTATTAATAAAAACAAAGAAAAAAAACCTGAAAGTTTAACTGAAGAAAAATTTACTATTTAACTTAAAAACAGTCATAATATAACTTCAGTATTAAATTATCAGTACAGCGTGACAGCTCAATCATTATGCCTAACATAGATACTTTATTAATTTTTGATGAAATTTTACAGTTTTTGAAAAAAAATGAGCATAATATACTGGAGGAACATCATGAAGAGCTTTTGAATTGTGTAATCTTCTTGAAAAGATTTTTGAATGTATCTACCACAACATCAAAACATGGATGTCATTTCGATAACTGCACGTGGTATTCAGACTTATGTAAAAATGGTCCAGATACATGCGCATGTTATATGCTTGAAAATAGATTGTTAAAAATAAAAAAATTGATCAATTTGTATAAAAGATTGAAATAGTATATGACTAAAACTTATTAATTATTATTATAGACAAAATTAATAAATATACATATATATATGTACATACATAAAAAAGAATAAACACTTTGTTTTTTTATCATTTATTAAAAAGATGAGTCAAAGAAACGTTGTCGAAGAACTACATAAGCCTGCTCGAAGGAATTTTCCAAAAAGACGAGTAATTATTAAGGGTCTAGATGATTTATGGCAAGCTGATCTAGTTGAGATGGTTGTGTATTCACCCGAAAACGAAAATTATCGATATCTTCTCACAGTTATTGATACATTTTCTAAATTTGCTTGGACGGCTCCTATTAAAAACAAAACAGGAACGAGTGTGACTCGGGCTATGGAAGAAATATTTAATAAAGGTCGCCACCCAAAAAATTTACAAACAGATGACGGAAAAGAATTTTTCAATGCATCTTTTCAAAAACTAATGAAAAAATATCAAATCAATCATTACTCTACATTTAGTATTCTCAAAGCTTCAATAGTGGAACGATTTAATCGTACTTTGAAAACTTTAATGTGGAAGGAATTCAGTTTTAATGGTTCATATCGTTGGATTGATATTATAGAACAACTTACTAAAACTTACAATAATTCCAAACATCGAACAATTAAGATGAAACCATCTGAAGTTAACACTGCAAACGAAAAAATATTACTCTCAAAAATTTATAATCACATCAAAATCCATATTATTCCAAAGTTTAAAATTGGCGATTATGTCAGAATTAGTAAATACAAACATATTTTCGAAAAAGGATACACACCGAATTGGACCACGGAAATATTTAAAATAATCAAAGTGCAACACTCAAACCCGATTACATACTTGCTAGAAGACTACCAAAGACATCCTATTAAAGGTGGATTCTATGAGCTAGAACTTCAGAAAACTAAGTTTCCCGATACATATCTAATTGAAAAAGTGCTTCAAAGGAAAAAAAATCAAATGTTTGTAAAATGGTTGGGCTTTTCCTCCGATCATAATTCCTGGTTAACTTCTCCCTCAAAAATAAATAAATAACACATTTTTTTTTTAAATTTTTTTTTAATAAAAAGATATATTTTCATATACATACATTTATATACATTTTTCTTAAGATATATTCATTTGGTATGTCTGTTTCATTGATTTGAAATTCAGTAGTTCGACATCAGATTTGTATGCAAGGTCCTCCTTCATAAAAATTTCAACTTCTCCATTACTTAAAACCCTCTCTGTTTCATATTCGTGGTATTCATAACAATTAATGCTGAGCGTGCGCAAATTATAATTGCTATCATACGAACATCGAATTGTTAATGTCTTATCCTCATCAAATTCAAGTTTGAAATGTCTATAAAAAACATCTTTACTTTGTATAATTCCTGATATTTCACTTTCTTTTTTAATTAAGTCTTGCCTAAAACTCTCGATTGCTTCCTCTACGGTAACTATTTTTTTATCCAAATTTTTTTCTACTGATCTGGTAGTTGAAGTCGCTGGTGCATCAGACAATGTATGAATATCGTAGGATGATGTATCTGTGTTTGTGGTATTAAGTAAATTTTTACCATTGGTATAGGTTAGCAAGCGAAATGACAATCCTATTTCCACAGTATCGTTGTTAGGTAAACTCATTGAAAATGAAAGATTGTCGGTTATATTCGGATGTTGTAAATTTATATCCAGAGGTAATGACAATGTAAAAATTAGTGAAGAAAAAATTGAAAACAAAAATAAAACTATTGAGTGAAACAACATTATGAAAAGTGCTTACCATACGAAGGTTTAAAATAAACTAATATTCCATACACTAAAATGTTAAAATTTATATAATATTTACGTTTTTTTCTTTATCTTCGGTTCTTTTATCTCTCTCTCTCTTACTAATTTATATTCGAATGAAGTGTGTTATGATGATTATGAACTTGTTGAAATGTATTGAAATCTCTACGTTCGTTTTTTTTCTTTATAATTTTTTGAGGCTGATTAAGTAATTCTGTCTCTCCAAATGGACAAAGCGCTGGATATTCACTCTCTTTTCTCTTTACAGCATTCGATTGAGGAGTGATCTGCCCGCTCAGTGTTATCTCCCCTCC
>CAKNBH010000042.1:0-14987 GCA_929447395.1 Epistrophe grossulariae
ATTTTATTTTATGTAAAATTTTTTTTAAATCGCCATCTAAATACGTAAAACTGCCACTTTGACAAATTTTACAAGAGAACAAGAAAGGAATGTTTTAATTGTAATATAATGTTGGCTACAAAAATGAATATACAAAATTGAAATGAAAAAAAACTCCATAGATAAAACTTTCAAGTGAAAGTGAGAGAAAATATCAAAAAGAACAGAAATGATTTATTACAAAAACACTCGTGTTTTGATTTTAAATGAAGGTTCTCGTTTGGATGAAGGTTTTTGTCCCTTGGCCAGTTTATATTTCAGAGATCTCAGAGATCTCCGCTTCCTCACAAATATAAATACAATATAAAAACATAAATGAAAAGTGAGACTTAAATTTCTAAGATTTGTCGCTCGATTTCTTAAATTTCTTTGAACACAATGCAATGTGTTTATAATTCATTCTCCTGCGCTCTGAAATATAAACTGGCCATATAATTCTCCTTTTATTGTTTATGTTTCATTCCATAAATCCGTATGAGCACTAGAATTTTATTTTAACTAACTTAAATATTTTATTTCTTTGCCTTTTGTTCATTAAATCATTTAAATTGATAACCCTTTTTCTTAGAAAATAAATATAATATATCTTTCTACTTTTTTTTAAATTCTTCCGTTTTTTTTTAATGTAAATTACTAGTTGGACTGCATAAATTATAATTATTTATTTATTTAATTTATGTTATACAAGAAAAAAAAAACTCCTTAAAAATTGATGAAAGCTACCTAATACATTTTCTAAATTATCAAACATATTATATTCAAGCGACATAAGAATAGCTAATACTTCAGATAAAAATTTTAAACTAACAAAACTTAGTTAGAAAACAAAAATAAGATCCCATTTAATTAAATAACAATACTTTAATATTAATTATATTATATAGTCCGCTTTTTCTTAATTTAATCCAATTAAATTTTAAATGATTAGTTTCAAAGTTCTTTAGAAAAAACATTAATTTTATAAAAAGTTATATGACTTAGAGATAATTGTGATTATTTGCGCTGAAATGTAAAAGGTCATTCGTTTTTTGGTTTCGAAAGTAAAGCTAATTAAAACAAAACACACACAGCGATACATTTTTGATGTGATGTGTGAAAAACAATAGGGGTATTCCCGATCCGATGCAACTGGTCTTGTATCATTGCAAATATGCAAAAGTGTAAAATTGCTATACCCTAACCCCATTGTAAAAAAAAAACTTTGAACTTTTGCAATGATCCAAGACCAGTTTGCATCGGATCGGGAATACCCCTAATATAACTCAAATGCCCGCCTCGGGAAGATTCGCAGCATGCGACTCTTTTGAGGTAATTTTTAACCACTTTTTCGCAAATTTCGGGCGGTATCTCAGCCTGAACTTGAGTAATGTTGGTTTTTAATGCGTATAGAGTTCGGGGATTATTCGCGTAAACACGGTTTTTTTTGCGTAGCCCTAGAAGACAAACTTACGGTGTCAAATCGCATAATCTTGGTGGCCAATTGACGTCGCCAATACGTAAAATTACGAAATAAAGGCATAATTGGTCGTGTTTTGCGGCTTGTTCTCCCGTCTTGTTGGAACCACATATCGTCCAAGTCATGATCTTCAATCAAAAAAAAATCGTTTATCATTCGACCATATCGCTATCGATAAATTCGGATCATAAGGAACACTTGCACGCTTCCACTCTTTTCAAATTTCTTCAAAATTTTACCGATTGCTTGCGATAGTCGGTCGATTATGATGACCATAACATCACGTAGTACGCGAAAACTGGACGTTTGAATCACCACTTTTGTTGTAAGATTTAATAATAATTTTAATGCGTTATTCGATTGTTAAGCGATCCATTATCGTAAATGGCAAACATTTAACTAATATTATGACACTTCAAATGACAGCTGAGTTTGACAGCTGGTGTAAAATGCCAGCGCTACCAACTTAAAACCACGAAATGAATGACCCGTTATTTTATATTTTTTATTTTATATTTGTAAATAGATCCTTCTTTTCATCATTTATTACAAAACTTTTTTCCTTTTTAAAGTAACAGTTGAAAATATTTCAAAACACACCTGTGTTTCATTGTTAATGCTTTATGAGAAGATATCAACAAGTTGTACTCGCAGACTTTTCTGGAATCATTAAAGTTTATAAATTGGCAAAACTTTTATTCAGTTAAGTGTGAAAACTATATTTTATTCTGTTTTATTTCTACTTTCCACGAGTAAATGTGGTTTTGCTTTATAATTCGGTTATTCTAACAACGGCGACGACGGATGTACCAAAGCGGTATGTAGAAAAATATTTTGCTTACTTTTTTTTATGTAAAAATGTTGAATGTAGTTTTTTTTTATTTTGAGTGAAAAAAAAACACGAATTCTCCGTTATATTTTTTAAGGTGAGTGAACAAGGAATATTTTGTACTGCATATTAGGGAAATGCATACAATATATTTGTCAATTTATATACATATATTTTAACTACAGATAAAAAAAAATACAAATATAGTTTTCCCTTAAAAAAAAAATAAATTTTAAAAAGAATAATAAATTCATTCATTTGCATCAATAAAAGATTGCAAATTAATTTTAAAGGTAAAATAAAAAAAAATAAATTTTAAGTTTCATATTTAAGAAAATATAATGTTAAAAAAATACAAATGTTATATGATTTATGAGATTTGTGAATATTTTAAGTTTTCCCTTATGTATCTACCTATAGGCCAAGGGCATGTAGTTGTAGGACATGTTAAGTCCAAAAAAGTTATTTTTGTTATAATTTTTTTCAGTTTTATTTGTTATCTAGTTATATCAATACATATATCGAACGGATTTGGTTCAAATTTAGTTCCGTGAATTTTAAGGTGACTTCCTAGAGAAGAAATTAAAATTTTTGATTTAGTTTATCTATAAATTGGATATTGGCATATATGTATGTCGTATTTGTAATGTATAAATTGATTGTAAAACACTGTATTCCATAGGTTTTTGTCAGAAACAAAATTATATAACGAAGATAGGGCTAAGGTTTGTATTTTGAGATAATTGACGTATTTTTTTGTATATATATACATCATTTAATGGCTAGTACAATTTTCGTGATAATTTTGAAATCTGATTTATATTTCCATTCTTGATATTTCACATAATATTGGCGCAAATTTTTAAACACCCTGATCTTAAGGTACTATAACATGATATACTTACTAACAATTAACTAATTTTAAAGCTCTTTCCTAAAATCTTCTTAGTTTTAGAAATATTTTAACTAGTATCATACTAAAGCTTTTTCTTAATAACTTCAGCTGAACACGCCTAATCACATTTCGTACAAAGCCAACAAGTAATCAAACACATACCATTTTTACATTTTTAATTATTGTCAAAGTGTCATTTGGAGTTAGATATTAAAAAGTTAAAATAGGCATTTGGTGATTTTAACTTTAATAAAATATTATAGAGATAACACGATGCTATAACTCTTTTAAAATTTTTGAAAATACTGTTTTTAACCTATCATCATACTAAAACTGCCTTATAACATCGTACTTCATATTTCAAAATTTTGCGTCATTGCACTTACGAAAATTGTTATAAAAAATTAGAAATTAAATCAATATTTTAGCATATTTTATTTTTTTTCATTGTTGAATCATTTCAACATCTTCGATGTCTTTTCATGTACCTTTTTCGAAAAAGTGATGGAAAACTCAGCAAAAAGGGTACATTTTGCTTTGGTAAATAGAGGCGGTCACCTGATTGATGATGTATTCAAATGGTATAGTCCAAATAAAATGAAAAAAATTGAGTTTGAAAGTAAATTTTTCAAAACCTGTTGATTAAAATCACAATTTTATATGAAGATTCAGGAATGGGTCTCTGGCTTTAAGAAAAGCTAAAGGATTTTGATGCAAATGGTGCCGTTATTTTTGTATGGTTCTTTTTCTTTTTTTTATAATTTTAACTACATTCAAAGCTCTACTTGCGGACAGCTCCAAAAAGCGGACAACTCCCTTAAACGGACACATTTTCGGTAACAAACTTCTTTTTCGAATTTTTCATACAAATTTTCATTCCTATAAACGGACACTCTCATAAATGGACGCATACACTTTTTCTTGCTTATTTTAGATAGAAAACCTTCCATAAGCGGACACATAATGCCTGTTTGGTTACTTTTATTCAACAAATTTCCCAAAAATTGATTTTTTATGGATTTTAACAGCAAATTGTGAAATTTTGTGAAAATTTGTGCAAATTCACAAGAAATTTCACGTTACCAAACAGACCAATAATTTTATCAAGGGATTAGAGAATGAAAGAGAAAAAAATACACAAGGCCCGTTCTCAGTACAATTTCTGTTTTATTTTTAATACTATTTCCTTAAACATAGAAAATCTCCAATAACCGGACGCGAAGCTCTAATAACCGGACAGAGTGATGTTATGTTGAAAGCTTATAAGAGGATAACTAAGTTGGCATAATTTTGAGAGTGCATGCGTTCCCCTTTTTCATCGTGTTCCGATATTGCATATGTTAATTTAATATGAAGTTAACAAAATGTTTTTCTATTTCTTTCCCTTAACTGGACAGTTCCCATAACCGGACAAAAATGGGGGAACCATGAGTGTCCACTTATTTGAGCTTTCACTGTAAGACCTAAGGTCTTTTAATTGCAACTCGAATTGCACGGCACGTTTTAGAAAGAGTAGAAGAATAGACATTTTTGGATTTTTATCAATGTTGCGTTCATCGTTCGAGGTCACTAGCTTCGCTTAATCATTAGGCCAATATCATAAAAAACTCAGCAAAAAATCAGAACTAGCGGATTTAACCCAAGGTCTGATGTATAAAGTAACTGGACTATAAGAAGTTTTTTGGCTAGTTATATATATTTTCACAATTGAGCATCTGAAAGTAGTTTAATCATGAGTTCAGTTATCGAGATTCAGAGGTCTCAGAAATCTGAAAATTTGTTTTTGTTTCTCTTCTTTCTACAAGTCAATTTGACAAAAAAAAAAAAATATCTGGTTAATTTATGGTTAATTTAATTAAATATTTTGTATTGCCTTTACCAAATTTCTGCGATAAAAAAGATAAATCTGAAGTTTTGATAAAAAATCAATTCTTATTTTCGGTTTCATCTTTTACAGTAACCATCTTGAAAAAAAATTTTTTTTAGCGTCCTAAAAACTTTCTTTGAATAAAACCTACCATAATTAATTTTAAATTTACTGCATGAACCATTCTAACTATTGAATCAGTATAATGAATCATTTTTTGACAATCAATTCACACAAAGTTTTTGCACTTCGTGGACAAAAACACAAAAATTTACAAATTTGAAATAGCAAAGATGAATTTCTACAAACAATTAAAAACTGCACAAAACTGCACGAGAACGCAAATTCACAGTATTCTATATTTCATTATATGAAAATGATATACGCACGACACCAAGTTTGGCTTTTATAAACTAATAACTGAGCTGTGAATTTCTGTCCACAGAAATTTCTTCGATAGAAAATCTCAGAAAGGAGATATATTTTTTTAATCTTTTGATGGAGGAAAAACAATGATTTTTAGCGATAGCGATCTGTTACACTGTCAAAAAAATGATTCTAAATAATTTGGAATGCCATAACTAATAAATACGACGAAACTCTTTGTATGACTTATCATGTAGAATTTCTTCCCAAAATATTACCATTCATTGGAAGCACATATACAAAAAAAAAACTTACTTGTATGTTAATCTATAAATACCTAGAATTTTTGATAAACATATCAGTAAAAGTAAAACTCCTTCCCATACTGTAATTCTGCTTCAGCCATTTCATGATACCTTTATAGTCTGATCTTATTCTAACCACTTCAAGGCGATTATAAGTTGAAATGTTTTGAACATTTTATTTTCATATTCAAGACAAGCTTTCCACTTGATGTAATTGCAATCCTACATTACTATATGTACAATATACATTGTACATACATATAGTAACAAAGTCTTCTTTCCAGGTGACATTTAAACCCTTAAACGATTTACTTAAATTGAATTGAATTTAGCAACTATTGTTTGGTTATCTCTTCTACCATTTGAATTTTCTTCTTTTATGTTAAGTGGAAAGCCTCGTTTCATACGAATTATATATGTAAGACTTTGAAGTAGAATTTTGTGACTATCCCGTGTTGCTATTCCTTAAATACACATTTCACAAAAAGAAAGGAAAAGTATAGTGTTCAACGGAAATTCTTTACACAAAAACAAAATTCGCCTTTCCTGGCTGCACATGAATAGAAAATCTTCCGAATATCACATTTTTCTCAAGAATTTTAAACATAGGTATATATACGGTAAAAATCCTTTGAATAACGACATGGCATATAGCCGTGTCGCATCGTCAGTAAACGAAGCAAATTATAATATGCCTGGATGAATCTTTTTCTTCTTCGTTTAGCGGAAAAGGATAAATTTCTATAGCAACAAAATAAAAAAAAAAACTCTAATGCAAAATTACCTCGAATTATCTTAAAAAGCATTGACTACTCATTTATTTAAAAATATAAAATGCTTGTCTTTTTTTTTATCAAACTTTTAAAATATCAACCTTAAATTTCTATGGAAAAATTAAATGATGTAACTACACACACCTTCAGTTCATATAAATCTTTGATAATAAGACCAATTTCAAATTCAAAAATTACACACACAAGTTTGTATTCGTACATACGTTGTTATGTACATAAAATCAGCTTTAATATTTAAACACAAATTCATATTTATTTCAAGTAAATATTCTCTAGAGGTGTTTGGTTTATAACCGGTATGGGTATATAGATAAGGTATATTTACTTTTAATTACTTTTGTTAATTAAGCTTTTAAATGTTAATTTATTTCTATTCATAAGTTTGTTTGGGTGTTGTGTTAAGTTGTGTAAATATCAGCACCCCCCCCCCCCCAAAGGCTGTTGAAATTGTGATGAATTTCTGAGTTTAATTGTTTGGGGGAAAAAATGACAAGATTTATTGTAAAAAATATTTATCAGGGACTTAGCTAATTAAATTTTGAGTAAATGTTGACAAAAAACATAAGGATTTAGAATACAAAAAAAAAGGAAGTTTGTTCGTATAGAATTATAAAGGCTTTGAAAAAATACATTGCGTACTTATGAATTTTTCAGGAAATGTTACTATAAAATTCCACGTAATGGTAATAATTCTTATTTTATGTATTATAACTGCAGAAATCAGAGAATTGAACTAAGCAATTATTTTTTTTCAATTTAAAACTAAAACATACGCATAAGCAGCACAAAAAAGTGAGTCCTATTGACCGGGTTGGTCAGGAGTGCACTGGAATTTTTCCTGATGGGTAACATGAATTTCTAAGGTTCTTAATGTAAATAAACAAGGTTCAAAGAGCGACAAAATATAATTCGTTCTCTCGTGAAAAATTCAAAATGGAATTATATTTTTGATTCGATCGTGAATCTTATGTTTTGCTTCCTTTAAAATTCGTTTTCACGATCGAATCAAATCAGTTGGGATTTGTAAAATATAATTCGATCCGTAGGAACTATTGAAGATCCATTCACGAACCGTTCAAATAAAAAGAGAAAAATGTCAATGTGACTTTTTTCAAAATATTCCACTATTTTCATAACTTTTGACTTATTTTCAAAATTTTTGACTTTTTTTTTATAATTTTCGACTTTTTTCAAAATGTTGTACTTTTCTCAAATTTTTCTTCAGTTTTTCAAATGTTTGATATTTTTTTTTTGTTTTTAATTTTTGACTTTTTTTCAATTTTGTTGATTGTAACTTAAAAAAAAAACTTAAAAATTAACTTTTTTTTCAAAAATTTTGACTTTTTTCAAATTTTTCACAATTTTTGAATTTTCTCAAAATGTTTGACTTTTTTCAAGATTTTTCATTTTAATTAAAGTTGTTCACTTTTTTCAAATTTTTTTTTACTTTTTTCAAAATTTTTCACTTTACAACCGAACTGAATGGATACTTGATGAAGAATTATTTGTTTCAAGGATCTTTTCGGATCCGATCGCGAGCGAACCATATTCAACCTGAATTTTATTTTTCCGATCTCTCACGAACGAGAGATACAGGATTTAGTTTGTTCTTGAAAGAATTATAAATTTTTATAGATAGAAAATTTTATCATTCGCGAACTAGATTTTGTATGGTTTGTTATAGAAGGTCGATAAAGAGCGATATTTTACGAATCCTGAAATATACAGCTTTTGTTACCCCAAAGTAGGTAATCTCAGGAAGTCCGGACAACTCTGTAAAGGACTTATTCACATGAAAGTGATCAAGGACTATTAGAGGCTATTTAAATGAGCATTGTAAAGCTGTTGGGTACCCACAGGATTATTTTAACGAAAACTATAGTTTTGCTGATGAGGTCCCTACATTTATTATTATTGAGTTTTGGAGGCTCAAGGGGGTCGTACGTAAGCTCCCACAAGTACTCTTAAATAATTTAAAGCGAAAACCTCAGTAAACTCTTTAGGTGCTTTATGGATTGCATATATAGGTAGTTTCAGTTCATTTAGAGGAAAACTAACTTTTGAAATTGGACTCTCGAGTGGCGCAAACTGTTAAAATAGACATTTTGTAACCTCAAAGTGAGCACAATAGGCCCCTAACAACTGTATTGATGATTCTTACAATAAATATTGACCTGCTTGGGGCCCCAACAGTTATATTCAGAACCTTAAAACGAAATTGTAGTTGGGGCTCCCATATACCAAATATTGAGCTATTGCCGCTCCATTGACCATTGGTAACCTAAGGATCACGGCCCCAAAATACTCTTAATAAACTTTTAATTCTTTTGGTTTTTGAAATACTTTTTCAGTTAATTCAAAGGAAATTTTTCACATAAAATTCCAGGGTCGTAGAAACAGAATGGAAAAGAACAACAACGATGTTTCGATTGCGGTGAGTTTTTTTGAAGTTTTAGTAGAAGTATAGGAAACATCAATTAAAAAATTTGCATTATTTGTAATGTTTTCAAAATTGAAGTTACATTTCTCGTTAATTCAAATAGATAATAAAAGCAAACTGTTTATGGCTTCAATTACACAACAGATTTCTATCGTTGTTTTTGGAGCTAACCCCTTTTTCACTTCTACTCATACTATTTATGGCCTTTTTTCTCGAGAGGACCTTTGGCTCCAAGTCCACCCCTATAGGGTTGGTCTCCGTTAAATAGCTTGAAATCCAGCCTAAATTGGGTGGTAGCACACTCCAGCTGTTGTTATTTCATTCAAAGCTGCAGATGTGATACTATTTGCCTATTCGAAAGAATATACTCTATATCAACAACAATATTGCAATTGAAACATTAAATACCATCTTTATCTCAAATGGAAGTTCACACAACAAATATACAAACCGGTAGGTATATAATCTTCGAAGAAAAAAAATAAAATGAGAGTAAAAACAACACCCACCCACAAGCCATCAGTCGTGACGTGACCACAACGACAAAAAAGTGATATAAACTTCGAGCAATCAATATATTAATCTATTATAATTAAAATTAAACAATTGTGGTAAGTCCGTGAAATATTTTGCATATTCTACACTTACAATTTCTCAGAACTGCGAAAATAAAAGTATATTTATATACTTCCGGGAAAGATAGACAAAGATGTCTTTGAAGTTCATAATAACGATGTCACGTCGTTATTGTCCACATCTGTCTAAAAGGAAGTCTTGTACCATCTTTCCTGAGTTTCTAAACAGAAATGCAGCAGTTGGATGGTTTCGTTAACGATTCTACAGGAAGTGAAGAAATTCGAAATGTCAACTTTGCCATGATGCTATATATAAGGTTTTGCAGAACCACAACTATATTATAGAAAATTTTTAGATTTTCATAAATTTGACAAGAGATATGAAGCTATATAGCTTTTTACAACCCTGCTTCAATACCATCAAATATATTTCTTTGTTCTAAAATGACTGGACTTATATTAATATCTACATATTCAATATAAATAATAAAAATCTGATCTAAATTATTTCTTTTAAATTTTTTAGAAAATTTTACGTGATTTTTTGTGTTCACTTGAATTGATTAGAGTTCCATTTCCATTATGAACTTTATCATCTGATTTGATCCACTTAAAATCTCTATAACATTCTTTAACCTTTTTTGTGTAGTTTTTTTTTTATACAAAATTATGCCATATATGTAGTTCCATTTTTTTTTGATGAAGTACATATATTTTTTTTTCCAAAAGGTGTGTGCCTTTTTGATATAACTATAAGCAAAAATTTCCCTTTTATTCAATTCAGCATTATTCTTTATTTCCCGTAAATTCTCTCAGATGGTGACAAAATAAGAAGAAAAAAAAATATCTCATTAGGATCATAAAGCTGACTGTATAGCTAGGTATATCAGTATAGAAATATTTTGGTTACGTCCTGTTTTTGTGTTTTGCTTCCGGCACTAATACGAGATTCAAGACATTTTGGGAAGCTACAATTTATTTATGTAAATTTTAGTCATTTATTTTTAGAATCAGATACCTAGTATTTTTCTTGGTTGCAAATTCAAGATTTTTCCTTTTTGTATAGATAACATCAATGCCTTAATATTGAAGTCAACTTTTTTGAGTCTATAAGTTCAACAAGTTATATGTTATGATTAGACTGGAAAAATGTGGTTAGAATTTTTATTCAAGAAAAAATTAAATTGAGATTTGTTATCCCTGATGTATACAAAGTTCAAAGAACATGACTTCAATTTAAGAACAAGTTATTTATAAGATTCCTTGCTTTTTTTATCATACATATATGAAGGTTGGTACCATCCTAATAATTTTTGGCGTAAGGTCTTTTCGTTCAAAACCATTAAGCCCAAATCTAAAATGTCATAGCACCAAAAAAAACTTTATTAACATTTTGCTGTTATACGATTTGGGCAATATTACCAAGGGCTTGGGCGTTACGACATTTTGTTTGGGTATTATGCACTTCCAATTTGAAAGCGTTTGGTCTTATTGCCCAAGGTAATAATGACCAAATAATAAAAATGTCGTAGCGCCAAAAAACTTTTTTTTTTTAAATGTCACAAAGTCCAAAATAAATTTCAAAACAATTTTGAAATATAATAACGTCCAAATTATTAACTGCCATATCGCCAAAAAGATGTCATGTGTTTCAACTTTTGATTGACTTGGCATTGTGACAAAATTTTTGTTTATTTTGGACACTATACGATGTTTTGAGTTTGAAGTTATTTCGCCCCAACTCATATATAAAAAGTATTTAACTGTACGGTGAAAATTGTATGTACACTTTTTATGTAAATTACAAATTTAAAAAAAATGTCACATACCTTAAAATAATTTTCATCAGAACATTATTTTAAATTTACAGAAAACGTCATAACACCCAGCATAAATCTCATAAATCCCAAATTTAACAATCACGAAATCCTCTGGGCGTTATGACATTTATAAAATTGGGCTTTTTGGACTTTGTGACGTTTTCTTTCAGACAATCTGGGGGATGTGTCTGTTAGGACATTTTTTGATTTAAATTTAATGGTGATATGAATTAAGAACGATAGAAATTAAAATAGTCATATAGAACCAAAACAAAAGTCAGAAAGTTCAAGGCCTATGTCATAAATAATCTTTTGGGTGAAATGACAGTCAAAGATTTTGTCATTCATTAGACTTCAAAAATAAATTGTGCATTATGACATTCGTTTTGGGTTTTTTGACAATTTTTTTTTAACTTTTTGGGCTTTATGACCATTTTTGGGCTTTATGACATTTTTCGATTTGAGCTTTATGGTTTTGGGCAAAAAGACCTTACGCCTGATTTTTGATTTTTTTTTACATTTAAGTTTATTAAAAGCGATGGCGTTCATTTTTTTAAGATAAAAATAATTTCAGTTGTAGAATTAAATTAATTTAAAAAAATGTTTTTTGGTTCTTAAACATGGAAAACTACTTGTATTTCTTTTTAAATAATTATATAAAAAAAACTACAAAAATCTTAACCTTATATTAATTTATGTATATTCAATATTTGCTTTATTTTTTTTCACTAAGGAAAAATATTACTAAAATAGAAACTTCTATACCTTTAATTATTGCTGAACTCACAAAATTCGTATATATTTTTAATATTTTTAAACCTCAAGGTCTCATTAGCAAAAATTTTGTTTGTTTCATTAGAATAAAATAATCATCATTCATATTATTTTCCCTAAATTGCATTAAAATTTGTGGTTGTGTTGACTTATTTCATATACCTATATTACGTCAAAAGTTGATATTTTGTTTTTTGTTAAAATAATTTTTATTTCCTTGTGGTTGTCCTAAATCCTTATTAAGTCAATCAAAATTATTTTTTTGTATACCTGTGTTCAATGTTCATTTATCATTTATGTGAGAGGAAAAGTATTTCGTGAACTTTTTCAAATAATAATAATAATCAGCTTATGGGAAGATTAACTGCGTCTATATTATAAAAATGTATTCAGAAAAAATACCTGTCTTTATATTTTTCTACGTGGGTTTTTTAATAATATATTTTTTTTTTTTGGTACAAAGTTAATCATTTAAACTATATGAGTTCCTTGTATCAGTATAAAGGGTCATTTAATTTATTTTGAAAAACCACGAAGTAATATCATCTTTTGCTAGAACTGGATTTATATACATGCGGCTATTTCACTAGGCTAATCAGATTAACATCCCTTAGTAGTGCTTATGTCTGTTAAAATGTTTATTATTAATTGAAAAACTTTATACCGGGCGATTTCGTTGCCTTGAGAAAAAAGGAATGAAGTATTTTATCATCATTAATGAAATTTCACTTTAATGGTTAACAATTTCAAAGTGATTGTAAGCTTCATATTAGGGCCGGCTAGGGGCTGTTTTTATCTGTTATGGGTGTGACACTGTTCACTTATATACCTACTTATGAATTTATAAATTTTATTATTCCTTAAAAAAAACATGGGAAGTTAACCATGTGGAAGTTAAAGTGAAGAAAACTCCTATGGGTGGAGTAGATTTCTTTAAAATAATATCCTTAGACAGATATGCTTTATAGACTTTGATCTTAGGCCGATACGCGAATATTATAAAAATTTGGCTACGATACAATTTTGGTTCTTAAATCTGACTTTAAACAATACATTTCAAATTCAATGAAAATATGTCTTAAGTAAGTCCAAATTATTCTTGTGACATTTATAAATTACTATCAATTCAATTAAAGGATGTTTTTTTTTAAGACGTGTGGTTTTCAAGAAGAAATAAAACGCATATAATTTAATGTTATGGCCAAGAATTTAGCTTTATTATAAAGATAGGGGTTTGCCATTATGTTTTAAAAATGATTTCGGGCAAGTGGCCGCCGCGGCTGGCAAAATCTTCCATAAAGTGAAAGTGGGCCATTTGGGTCTTCTTCGATACTCTGCTCCACAGCAGCAATAGCGTCTTCAGTACGCACTGTACGGCATCTCTGAGGATTCGCATTATCCACTAGAGTAAACGTGGTGCGAAACCGATCTATGGTTGTTCGAATTACCGACTCTGCTGAGCGATTATGTCGACCGAATATTGGACGCAGCGGAACCGAACCATTATTTTGTAATAAATTTGCATGATTTGCAAACCTTATTCAGGGGTGGAATCGGCTAAGGTGATAAATGATTGCCACATCAACCATAGTCACATGTGATTGTCATTTAGTTTTCTATCTGGGTAAGGTGATTCAACTCAATTCAATTCAATTGAATACTTTTCAATGGAATTTGTCAAAAAACATGGTTGCCATAGTGAATGTTTCAAATGTTTGTAATTAGCTATCGTAAATATATAACGAAAATGAAGTCTTTGCGATATAATTCTTCATCTTTCCAAATGTAGTAAACTTTTTTGGTCACAAGAATGTTTATTTTTGTTTGTATGAATGGTTAAGAAAAAAAACTCTGAAAAAGTTGTACAATTTTTGTAGGCTGATGGTAACTCTAGTCGTACTGCGAGAGATACGTCAAATTTATTGGAAAATTACAATCACATTTTTGATGTGATAGCTCTTTAGCTATCAAATGTGATATCATCTTACACAGACTGAATTGGTTGATTGTGACTCTCACTTATCGCAAATCACCTTACACGATTCCACCCCAGGAGTAAGTCTATTCATTATGAAATGGCAAACCAAACTGAGCATAAATCAAGTGACAGCTGTCAAAAAGACCAACTCCGAAAAAAGTATTGCCAGTTTGAAAACCACACGTATAAAAAAACACCCGTTTAGTTTTTCTATTATTACATTATGTTGGTCTGTTTGGTAACGTGAAATTTCTTGCGAATTTGCACAAATTTTCACAAAATTTCACAATTTGCTGTCAAAACCCATAGAAAAAAAACTCAATTTTCGGGAAATTTGTTGAAAAAAAAGTTACCAAACAGGCGCCATATCTATTTTTATTTTTATTTTCAAATTTTAATCTCTTATAGAAACGCTCCCTCTATTTCAATGAGAAATTCTTTTAGTCGTCTTTAAAGCCTTATTTTGAGTTATTTCCTTCCCGCCCTATGTATATATTTTTATATTCATAATGGAAAATATGCAGATACTTTTATCTAATTAAAGTAATCTATCGGATTACCAAATAGGTTTTGTTTTAAATCAAAAAAGAAAAATACGGGCCTTGTTTTATTCATACTCTTTCATATTCTTTCTCGTGTTGAAGCTATGTTCAAGGTTTTTGTACGTTCATACTTTCGAGATTTTTCATTCGAATTTGAAACTTGTTGTTTTTTCAAGATTTTTGTTATTATTCCTTTAAGCAGATACCAATCCAAAGATCAAAAGAATCAAAAAAAGCTTTGGTTTTTTAGATTAAAATCAACTTATTTTCTGTTGATTAAATTCCTTTTTCTTTACTTTTATAGGTA
>CAKNBH010000044.1:0-43767 GCA_929447395.1 Epistrophe grossulariae
CAACACTTATTTTTTACTATGGGTGAATATAAACAACCTAATGAAACTTAAAATTTATATTAAATCGTAATTATTCTTTCTAGACCTCAATTTAACGATTCTATGCGTTATAGTCTCTCGGATGCAACTGAGATTCTTAAAAATACTAACTTCAACAAAAACGAAACCCATTTGTATTTACATGGATGGAAAGAATCACAAGATTCCGAAAGTATTCATGTAATTGTTGATGCCTATTTGAAACGAGACGACATCAATCTTATTACAGTCGATTGGGCTAAGGCAGCTGAAGAACGATATGTTGAATCTGCTTTAGTAAATATTGAAATGGTAAAGACATTTTTTTAATTTTTAACGAACTTATTCTAAAAATTATTAAATTTTAATTTCGCTTTGCAGTTGGCTCCCGTACTATCTGATGTGATAACAAATTTATATAATAATGGCATAGATAGTAAGGACTTGACGATGGTGGGACACTCACTCGGAGCTCAGCTAGCTGGAATGACGGGCCGGAATGTTATATTAAAGTCGAAAGGAACAGTTAAAATTAATCGGTTTGTATTATTAAAACATAAATTCCGTACGAAATTATACAACTCCATTACGTCAAACTCATACAATCAGCTAACTTTCAGCCTTATTCTGCTATCCGATCCGCGTGAATTTTGATTAACGTGAATTGCTCACTTGTTTTGTCAAATATTATCTATCAATAATTATTTTTGAAGTTCTTGAGACAAGCTTATTGTTAAAATTTTATTTTTATCGTAATTTAATATATGCTTTTAGGACCATTGATTTCCTTCGACGGATAGCAGAATACAGAAATTTTCTCGAACGTTTAGCAGAATAGGAATGTTTATAAAATTGTTTAAACTAGTACGTCCAGCCCCCGAAACTCGAGTGCTAATAACATTATCGTCTAATTGAAAAACAACTTCTAGAAAATATATTGTAACTCACATGAAATTCTAGAAAACTTTATTTTTCGATGCATACGATTTTTGGATGTGGATACTCTAACATTAAGTAAAAAATCGCAAGAATAATTCCATCGTTTAAAAGCAGTCTTGAGCGTGGAGAAAAACTGAGCTAGTTATTTTATATGAGCTATTTATTATTATTTCCTGTAGCACTGAACGCTGCCGGGCTGGGTTTAGCCGATCCCAGAACCACTGGTCCCAAGACCATCCCGGAAGTAGTCATAAAGACCAATTAAATTTATATCGAAAATAAAATTCGTCGAATACATTGATTCGTGTATTTAATATATTCGTTAAGAAGGTTAGTGAATTGGTGCTAGAAATATAAATAAAAATTTATTGTTCCACGCCTCAGCTTAAACATCCCTCACACTACATCTACAAATTGAAAGCATTCTTCCTTTTTTGCTCACATTTTATTTCAATTTAAAAACAACACCAATGAGCGAGAGACACAATAGATTGCAGAATATTTCCATGCAAAACCAATATACCTACAACTATACATAATTTATGCTTCCTCGCATTAAATCGACCAACGGCCGAAAATCAAACACAACAGAAAAAAATCCTCAGAAATAAAATTCTTCCCACAAAAAACCCTTACTCGAATTCACTAACCATCTTAACGAATATATTAAATGCACGAACCATTGCATTTTACGAAAATATAATAAGTGTTGTGAACAAATACTCGGTCTCGTTCTGGCTCTTGCTATGGTTCTCGCTCTCCTCGCACTTATAATGCAATTTTACTTTATTGTTTTTTAGTCTTTATGGTAAAATTATTTAATAAATTTTTGCTTTGTGCACTTCTGTGCAAAAAAACCTTTCCATCGATATATAATTTATATACTTTCGGCTTTTGTAGACCGCGTAAATGGTACCCCAAAATTCGTGTTTGTCGTTTTATTATATTGATGATGATGATGATGATGATGATGATGATGATGATGATTGATAAACCTTATCGGGAAATTTACAGGAGGATTTGGTTTCACCCGGAATGTATTTTTTTTCAGCTATCGCCAATCTCTCTCCGAAATAGATTTCCACTGAACAAAAAATCCCATGAAATGGCAGCACAATTCCCCTGGTAAATTTATTTCCGATACCAATAAATTTCCGAGGGAAATTTACGAGCATCATTCCCAATTTTCGAAGGAGGAACATTTTGTTCACGATTTCCCCCCCGCCCCTCATTATAAGCTTTTGCAAGTGCTTCACGTTTTTTGTTTTTAAATGTATCGAGTTGGTTTTATACTTTTTAGTGCGTTTGAAAAACGTGTTTTACGATTTTACGAAATTTAAGTGCGAATTAATTGTTTATACTATGTATTTATATTTATGTATATGTAGGGTAGATCCTTAAAATATTTCTCATGTAAAATATTTAATTTTAAATTCAATTACGCTTTTTTTATTTATTTTCAGAATGGCAGTTTTAGATGCAGCATTTCCTCTATTTTTCCCAGCCTTCTTACCAACTGTAAATAGAAACGATGCAGAATTTCTTCAATCTATACACACTGATATTGGAACTTACGGTCAGCCATTCTCTATAGGTCATGTTGATTTTTGGCCTAATGGTGGTCTACAAGGACAGCCTGGTTGCCCACAAGGATTAATTGTTCCATTGAGTCCGGAAGGTAAATACTTATAATAACAATTATAAAACAAATACATTTTTTATAATATTTTGATTAGATCTTTGTAGTCATCAAAGATCGTGGCGATTTTGGGCAGAAAGTGTTGCTAATGTAGATGAATCAAGTCCGAAATTCTTCGGATTCCCATCGAAGTCATATTTACAGTTTTTAACTGCAGGTAAGGCAAATATAAAAAACAAACCGATTGAAATGGGAATCAATTGTCCAATGAGGTGAGATTAATTGTTTAATTTCAACTTAAATTTGTAATAATTCTTTTTTTGTTTTAATTCAAGTGCTAGAGGAAATTACTATCTTAAAACAAATAGTCAAACTCCATTTGCAAGGGGAATGGATGGATATTGAAAGTTATTTTTTTATTATATAAATGTACATATTTACGGTGCTTTCATAATTATACATTCACATATGGTTGCAAATATCTGATAAATGAAAAACCCAAATATTTTGAGCTTATAAAAAATAGTAATTTTCCTGTCCTGGGGTGCCAGCATGTAACTTGATACAATCGAGTTTATTCGGTACAATCGAGCAAAAGCATTGTGGAAGTATGAAGTAAGGGTGGTAGGTTTATTTATAGCAAATAAATATAGAGTTGTTCATATATACCCACGTATTTTTTTTATGAAAAACTAACAAAACGATACATCTCTATGAAGTTGTTAAGATATCCACGTACGGTTTTCTTTGCTCAGTCCCGGCAGGCGAAACAGGTGTGATAATATAATTTTTACTTAAAAGTACTATACATTTATTTATTTAATTATTCCAGGATCTTTTCTTTAAAATTTTAAATAATTTGCTGATTGGCAATTATTATATCATGTTGCGTTGCGTTGTCGAATAAATTTGATGTTTTGATTGTTTTGTTCTGCAACATGTAGCTATGGTAATTTGGGTCTTCAGGTACATGTTTGGGTAATAATTACAAAATGACTGACAGTAGAGGGAAGAAAAAAAAGTCTTTTCGCCTCACTCAGAATCCAGAGCAAAGAATCTGTCATTATATAGATAGCTGACTACATGATGCGGGGAAGAAGCAGGAGGGTTATATACATAGTTAGAAAGAGGAGGAAGAAGAGGGGTGGGTTGGGGTTTTTTTTTGATGTTGATCTCTTGTGGTGGTGCTGGACAGACAGGCCTTTTGAGAAGAGTTATAGGAGTTCTTTTACCACATGTCGATCCTAAGTCGCTGTTGTTCGTCCCCAACAGCTAACCCCGTTCCGTGCGTCGTCGTTCGTCGACGTTGCTTCATCGTCAACTTTTAAGACTCAAGTCAAGCTGAAGTTTGTTTGTTGTTTTTGGTGATTATTGACAAAAGTGCGTGGTTGGCATCTCTAGTATCGTCGTTGTTGTCGTCATCTCATAACGTTGCTGTCGTCGTTGTCGTTGTTGATGTCGTTGTCGTTTTCGTCTTCGTCGTCGTCGTCAGAATCAGAGTCAGCTCAACCGATCAGTGATCGCTGCGATGACGACCTTTTCAACATTCAATCGATCTATGTGGCAGCAGCATCCCCACATTTGGCCATTTGGGCGGAAGATATACTTACATACGTACCTACTCTCGCTGTGCTCTGTGCGGTGCGGTGCGATGCCGATGTCTTGACGGAGTTATTCCCGAACATGATTTGCCTGGAAATTAACAAACGAAACCGATCCGTTCTCCATCGATGGATCTTAGATGTTGATGTGCGCTGCTGGCTGAGTGCGTTTCGTATAGAACGTTCTGTATATTGCAGTAGATGCCGCTGTTGCATTTTGCCAGGCAGGCGCGCTGCTTGTCTAACTCAAGTCCCCATGTGGGAGCTGTATAGGAATAGATACCTACGTTCTATACGTATATATATTGGAATCGGCTGTTTGGGCTGTGGCCAGGCCCGTGTTGGGATTCCACCTCCGCCGCTGCTGATGTGGTTCTAGCTTTATATGTAGCTATGGCTTCGGGAAATTGCTAGATGAATTATTGCTGGCATTTGTTTCGTTGACAGTAAATATGGAAAATAGGATATTCAATAGTTATTGCTTGTAATTTATTTCGGTGTGGTGTGGTGGTGTGTGTGTGTGTGCATAGTGTGGTGTAATGTTCTTCGGCTTTTTGCGCAACGCAACTCTTATATGCTCGTTATATTTGCAGGCTTGTGCTGTATGGGATGCTGTGTGTTGTGTTGTGTTGTTTTGGATCTTAAACGAGAATGTAGAGTAAAAGTTATGTTCTGCATTTGGCGGGATGAAGCTTTGAAACTAATATAATAAATAGAAATTGTGTTGGGCTGTTGTTAATATTCTTGTCCAATTCAATGGTAGTTTAAAGTTTTTTTTTTTTTTTAATTTTGTTTTGACTGATATTGTGGGCGTATTTAGTAGACATTGAGGAAATATAATATTTGAAATGTTAAATTACCCTTAAGTACTTTTTTTTTTAAAACAAAAGTAAAACAGGATTCGAAGACATTTGAAAATGTTGTAAATATATTGGAGAGTTGATGTTCAAAGAATTAAACATAGAACTGCATTCCGTGAAAAAAAAAACAATATTGTATAAAACTCTGCCAATTGAAGGTTTTACAATCTTTTGGGTGGTAGGTACGCCGAGTGGAAATATTCCTATAAATTTAAGAAGGGACCTACTGTGTCATAAGACTATAGATGTTGGTAATATATTAATAATATTCAAGTTTTTGAGATCTCAGAAATCTTAGGATCCGATCCTCAGAATTCTGAATACAATTTTTGCACTAAGTTGAATAATGCTGTGGGGTCGCTTTTGCTCTGAATTTGGGATGTTAAACGTACATATAAAATTGAAGTTAAAACTATACAATAGTGATAAAATCGATTTATGTACATATTTAGTCTTCTAAATTATACTTGGTGATCTACGCAGCGCCACCTATTGAACTACAAAATTTCAACTTTCAAAAAAATGTTTATATTATTTGTCAAAAGAAAAAAACTCAAATATTAGAAAAGTGGGTGTGGCAGCAGGTGGATTTAAAAAATGTCATGGCTTATAGGTTCAAGAGATTTTAGTTGCAAGAAGGAATCTCAGATATAAGAAAAGTGGGCGTAGTAGTAGGTGGACATTGTGGGAAGTATTTGCTTTTATCCAACAAACTAGCTTAAAGATGACTTTGCTCCCGGTCCTGACGGTATCCCAGTCATATTTTTAAAGAGATGTGTTAACTCTCTTTGTGTACCTCTAATAAATCTTTTTCGACTCTCGCTCTCGCAAGTGCAGTCTTCCCTTCCTTATGCAAAAACTCATTTATCTTCCCTATCCACAAAAAAGGTATCAAAAATGATATCTCTGTAATTATCGTCCAATACCTAAACTCTCCGCCATCCACAAGCTCTTTGAAAGTATTATCTACGACTATTTATCCTTTCACTGTAAATCTATAGTTTCTCCACTACAGCATGGTTTTTTGGAGGGCAGGTCTACCACAACGTATCTTAATCAATTCGTTTCTATGACGCTGTGTGCTCTGGAAAATGGCAAAGCATTCTATAAGATTTCCCACCAAATCATCTACCTTAAACTTAAAGCCCTTGGTTTTCCATCATCCAGTAGGCAGTGGGATAGAACTTACTTGGAAAAGCGCATATACATAGTTAGTGCTCAGATATATTCTGTTTCGAATCCCATCTCTGCTACATCAGGTATCCCTCAGGGTAGCCATCAGGGTCCTCTCCTATTTGTCAGCCATAAACGATGTTTAAAATACTTTTAAGAATCACGAATTGCAATCTGTTAGCGACGACCAATTTATTTTCTTAAATTTCTCTTATTTTAGTAATTAAAACGCAAATTTTAATATCTTAACATTCATTTAAGTAAGTTTTCTACCATTTTGTCTAGTTTTTGTGAAGAATTAAGGCTTATTAAATGTTTTAAATCTCATTTGTTCTTTTATTCGTCGCTCGTTGGTCACTTTCATGTGAATAGGCCTTAAGTGTGCCATTCAAATACAAGGTGCGTAGAAAAAAAAACTAAAAAAAATTATCAAAATTTTTAACTTTGAAATTTCGATTCCTTTAATTTAATATCGAGAACTGTAGTTTTCTTTCTGGATTTTTCTTATGACCTGTGGAATTTTTTGAACTTCTTTTAAAATTTCTCTAACCAAATGCACTTTTATCTGAATTTTCAGATGAGAATTTTTGTCTGAAAATCTAGAAGAAACGTAACAAAATGCTGCAAAAATTCGGCTATATTTTTATAAAAAAGCTAACCAATAAGTAGTTCGAAAAATTCTGAAATATGAAAACTCTGATGTACAAAGTAAAATGTAATACCTATGTTCAACGTTGAACGTGGTAATTTACTAAAGTCCTAAAGGCGCTTATAGAAAAATGCTGATGCTCCAAATGCATTTGATAAACAAACGATACACATCTCGACCTGTGACGTCTGTGGTCTAAAGTAGTGGAATGCGTAGTGCATACGACTTCTAAGACTGAGCAGCAAATCTGATATGCGTGGGTTCGACTCCTATGGTGTGCAGAAAGTTTTTCATAATAAAATTGGATTAAAGCTGTGAAGGGATCGCACCAACGATCATTTAATTAATTGCCACAAAACAAATTAATAGAACATTCAACCTGCTTCGATATTTAATACTCGACTTCCCATCGCATTACATTTTATCATTCGCTATAGCAATGCCGAAGCACAAACAATATAATATCCATATTTCCGTTAGCTATAAATACTCATATAGTTCAACTGGCACCTTCAGTGCACGAGCTATATAATAAGACATCAAATACACAATAACACTTTCAGCGCATGAAGAAAAGTAAATATAATTAAGGGTCGCTGACTTTATGACAGTAAAATATGCATCATAAGCAATCTATCCCAAAACACTTGAAGTGCATGGCTATTATGCTGATGCTGCATTTAATGGGAAATTCTATAGACTATCGAAGTATGGTTGAATATCGATGAAGGCATATACAATTTTTGTATAAAAGAAGCAAATAAAATAATATTGAGACACTTCTGATTCTGGAGTCGACCAAACACAAAATACTGTTTTTTCTTTATCAAGCCATTCGCTGGAGGTTCAATAGGCATTTTAGTATAACAGACGCCCTACAGAGCTACTTGCTTTTGGGTAAAGGTTTACCTGGCTACTCGCCGGACCAGTCTGTTTACTAACTGTAAATTTCGGGAACCAAGGTGGACGAACATTACAAAGCTCAGCACCACTAATAAGGAGACTGATGATAAGGCTTGGCACCCCTTGAAATAGCTATATCTCCTCTCTTAATTAAAACGAATTATAAATTAATTCGTATACAATTGGTGGTAGCACCTTTAAGTTGTTGTTGTTGTTCTTCTTCAAAATTTCAATGAAATTGACGGAATAAAGAATGGTCAAGTCTGATAAACTGACATTAAATAAATAATAATAATAAAGTAATAAAAATTGCTATAAGTTTATATGAATTGTACCTATATGCAGTATCAATTAAGTCTAGATTTTTAACTCAGGTTTTCCGAAACTTGAGGTGAGAGATCTATTGAAGTTCAGTGAATATTATGGTGAGATTGTTGAAATTGGAATGGCGTCAATGTATTAAATTCACAACTTAAAAACAAATAAAATTGAGTAAACACGAGTACCATGCCTACGCGTAGGTAACTTTAAAAATAAATCCATATTTACACTGGCTGCCCACCCTAATCCTAAATTCCTAGCTATACGCCAACGATGGTTTAGATTGTTAAGAAAATGTAGATGGCGTATAGATGGTGTAAATAGCCGAGATACACTCAGAGAAAAAACCTGCGTGAAATTGCCTAAAACGCCTTAGGTAACTTTTTTTGTATGGAAGTCATTTGAAGAGCATATCTCAACTCAGAACTAAGACAAGTTATGTACGTCCTAAGTAACGTGAAATAGGTTAATTTGCCTTAAATAACTTAGGTACATTTTTTTGTATGGATGTTATCAGGCCAGCATAGCTTTGCCCAGAACTAAGACAGTTTAAGTACCTCCTAAGTAAGGTTTAATAGGTTAACTTACCTTAACAAAAATTAAGGTATAGTTTTTCGTCCGAATGTTATTTAACGAGCATATCTTTGCCCAGAACTAAGATAATTTATGTACGTCCTAGGTAAAGAGAAATAGGGTAACTTGCCTTAACAAACTAATGTAAAGTTTTTCGTTCGCATGTTATTTGACGAACATATCTTTGCCCAGAACTAAGGCAATTTATGTACGTCCTAGGTAAAGAGAAATAGGGTAACTTGCCTTAACAAACTAAGGTAAAGTTTTTCGTTCGCATGTTATTTGACGAACATATCTTTGCCCAGAACTAAGGCAATTTATGAACGTCCTAGGTAAAGAGAAATAGGGTAACTTGCCTTAACAAACTAAGGTAAAGATTTTCGTTCGCATGTTATTTGACGAACATATCTTTGCCCAGAACTAAGGCAATTTATGTACGTCCTAGGTAAAGAGAAATAGGGTAACTTGCCTTAACAAACTAAGGTAAAGATTTTCGTTCGCATGTTATTTGACGAACATATCTTTGCCCAGAACTAAGGCAATTTATGTACGTCCTAGGTAAAGAGAAATAGGGTAACTTGCCTTAACAAACTAAGGTAAAGTTTATCGTTCGAATGGTATTTCACGAAAATGTCTTTGCCCAGAATTGAAGAAATCTACGAAGTATATATATTTTCTAAGTAACGCAAAGAATATCAAATTGTATTAACCACAAAATAATATTTTTAGTGTAGAATTTAAATAATGCCATTTAAAGTCTAAGCAAACCCCGCCAAAGATGTTTATTAGTACAGGTTTAGCATAGCATAGAATGTGTAATATTGCCTTTCACCTAACGTAATTCTCCCTAAGCACTAGGGCAATGTTGCCGCCAAAAATCTCTTTTAGTGCAAATTCTACCTAGCATTTAGCTAATTTTACGTAGATGAACTTTATATGACAAGGGCGTCTCAATATTCTGATTGAAGAGAGCAACAGCATTCCTTATCTTTAAGTCTAAGTGACAAAGGCGTAGGTAATATTTCCATTGGGAAGATCGGACTTCTTGAAGAAAAGGGTAAACATATACAAATTACAGTCAAAGTTATTCATCTTACATATTTTACTTTAGTTCCTTAAAAATAATTTTCAGAGTGATATTGCTGCCGTCTGCTCGCGTGACAATTCAATTAGGTTTGTACTTTGTGAATTGTGTATAAGAACCTTAAAAGTTTTTTTATGATAAATCTTATTAAATTTAAACTTTTTCAATTTTGTTTACAAATAGATTAATTTTGTGTGTTTCATTGTTTGGTTTCTGTACTTTTTCAGTAGTTATCAAGGGAAATTTCTGTATTCTTGAAAATTATTCACATCATTATGAAAATAATTATAAGCACTTATAATACATTTTTCTTGTATTGAAATCAAATGTACAATTAAATTTAAGCCAAACAAGGTGGATCAACAGTAAACTTTCCAACTATTCCCTTTATTTGAACATTTCATTTTTCACCACTTTGGTTGAAAAAAACTGTAACTTATCAAGAGTTGGAATTATTTTCTTAGTTCATGACGTTCATGTACCAACTAAATGACTTTTGATCATATTTGAACAAAGACATATCCTCATTCTTTTAGATTTGTAAACATCTTGTCGGTAGTAAGGTGAACTAAAAAGGTAAGCATTCGGATAATACATCCCGTGTCACACATTATATTGAAATTGGGCAACTTCAGTAAAAATACTCCGGCAGTTGGACGAACATGATGTTTTGTTTACACATCTTAACCACGAGTCCCGGCGCTGAAACAATTTTTTTTAACTATTTTTATTCCAGTACAAAATCATGTGATCTGAGTTTTTTTTTACCTATTCGATTTAATTGCTTAGTCAAATATAACAGTAATTTTACAAGGGAATTTTAAGCGTAATATAAAAATGTTTGTTTACAAAATAAAATTATAAAAAAAATACATTTCAATTGCATACACTTTTGTTCCAAACCATCGATTTCGGCGGATTATATAACATTCAACAGTAGTTCATACTTTATAGTTGTTAAGTGTGTCCTCTTCCACACGAGAAACAAGGGGCTCACATCGCAAAAAAATGTTTCTGTACTTAATAACATTTAAAAGTCCCTTAGAAGAACGCACACTTCAGAGAGTGTGAATTAGCATTTCAAAAAAATCTCAAATATATAACTTCCGTTAACTTTGTTTACTTCTCTTACTTTATATCCTTCTCTGCTAAACTCTGAAAGCTGTTAAAGTTATGATTAGCAACTTTAATCATGGTTTCATTAGTTAAAAATTGAAAAAGGAGACCAATTATAGCTCTCATTCAAACTCATCGTATTTTTAAGATTTGAGACACTTCAAAAGCAAAGCCAACGATTATTTTGATGCTAAAACAAAAATTTAATTTTGGCAACAATGACGCTTACGATTTAGTAAGATATTAAAGCATTTTTATCATATTAAAAATGCTTTTACGTCGTACTAAATCGTTTAAAATTGTGCGACAATGACTTTTAAGTTAAACTTTGATCAAGTACATATATAATGCAGTTCAAATATTGAAATAATGAAATTCCTCTTAAATATGTGGAAGGTTCGGGCAAAATAAATATTTTTTTGGCCAGAAATAATGATCGAGTCTTAAGCTTTATGTTAGAAAAATCATCACTGATTTTGCTTTTTAAGTGTCTAAAAATTGAAAATTAAATTGAATGTTCAATGAGTATTTTTCAATTAGATATACCTATAACTGACGCCTAACAAGCAAACTCGAGGATTTACCAGTTGCAATAATCACTGATCAATCAATGCAGTGATAAACTGTAAACAAACTGAAAGAAAAACAAACTGAAACAAAACTTATTCTTTTTGTTTACATTGACTTCACGACACGTTCGGTCAAAATTATAACAGCAATGTAAAAATATGATCTTATATACTCATACTGACTCTCAACAAACAATAAAGCCTGTCCTCAATGCAAGGTTATTATAACATTTCAATGGACTTATAAAAGAAAGACGAAATTTAATAATTATAACAATAACTAGAAGAAAGGAACGTACCACTGTGATATTACACAGTTTTTTCTCTTATCCTCATTTACTGTGTAATGTTACCCTATATGTAGGCGATTTTACCTAAGCACTTTGTCAATGTTGCCGCCAATCATTTCTTTTAGCGGAACTTTTACCTAAGGCCTTAGTTAATTTTACTTAACGCATTATGTGATGTTCCCTTTAACTTAAATAATTTGTTTAATATTATCTTAGGTATAGGTTGATTCTACCTAAGCACTTGGGCAGTGCTCTCGTCAAACATCTATACTCGTGAAATCATCGAAGCTTCTCATCTCTATTAATGAAACTTTAACCTAGGTCTATGCTAACTTTACCTAGGGTCTTATGTGATTTAATATTCAATCTCTTTCTCTACCTAAGAACTTGGGCAGTTTACTCGCCAAAATTTCTACTCGTCAAATTAGCGAGATCATTCGTCTCTGTTATTGACTTTAACTTAGCTCTAAGGTAACTTTACCCAGGGCATTATGTAATTTTCTCTTAATTTTGAGGTATATGTGTAATATTATCTCAGGTATAAGGTGATTCTACTAAAGTTCTTGGGTAATTTTCACGCCAAACATCATTAGTCATGAAACTCATTCTAATAGCCTTTTCACACCAAGCCCAAAACACGGTTTTAGCGAAACAAACCCTTCGAAACATTCAACGCTCAATCAAATGTAAAAAACAAAATGTGAGAAACAGATTGGCACAGCAACTTCAACAGCAACTTTGACAACCTTTTAGAGTTGTAAATGGCTTTGAATACATTAACTCAGCAACAGTGACATCGAATTTAAGGTTCCCCCACACCAACGCGAATCTGTCGTGGCGAATACGAAAATAATAATAACAAGGTGTTGTTTTCATTGACAACCACGTGTTGTTGTTATTGTTTTCTTCGTCGCCATGACAGATTCGCGTTGGTGTGGGGAAACCTTTAGGGTTATTTCTAACGTTGATGTCGATGTTTGCTGCGCCAATCTGCTTCTCGCAAAACTGCTGAATTCTACTGACAAAAGAAATTGTAAGTGTGTTATGTAAATGAGATGTTTTGTTATTCTTTTTTTTGCAGGAGATGAGTTGGTGTTTTTGAAATGTCAAACGAAAACTTGTAAATGTTCAGTGTGAACGATTTTCGAGTTTTTGAAAACTTTTTGCCGAAAACCCGGAAAAGTGTATAAGGCTTAAGATAACTTTAACTTAAGCCTTATGTGATCGCACCTTTAATTCGCGTTGAATGTATTATTTAACCTTATATAGGCCTGCAACTCGACGTAATTTTTTGGAACTAACTGGCAACTGCGAGATGAAACTTTCTGAGTGCCTGTTTACATAGGCCTAAAAGTCGTTTTAATGAAACCGTATATACCTACACAAAGAAGAAAAAACCCTTTCAGTTCAATCTACCCTTCCTTATCTCACAACCTTAAAATCCATCTACATATATTTCAAATAATATTCCCGGGTCCACAAAAATGCACCTTTAAAGTACCCTTATATCAAAGTTTTTCTGAAAAATCAATTACTGCTTTATTTGATGGCTTTTCAATGGCGAGTTGCAGGCCTATATTAGTTCTAAGAAAATTTGTGTTAAACCTTGTTATACTAAAAGTATTAATATATAGATACCTAAGTTATTTTCAGATCCATTTTTTTCTATACTTTCGGTCGTAGTTCTTATGGTGAGGAAATCAAATTAAAATAAAACAAAAGAAAAATTATACATAATAATATATGTAAGTGAATAGTAAAAAAAATAAATAAAACATTGTGTTTCGGATAAATTCAGGGTAAGTATGTACCTACAAACTAAAATAGTTGAGCATTTGAGCTGGCAAAAAAAGTCTTATTCACAAGCTCTTTATACTATATTTGCATTGCATTATATCACTAAAACTAATTTTCTTACTTTCTATGAAAAATCAACTTGCTATAAATGGTTGACGTTGCATGAATACCCTTAATAATTAAGATAAAAGAAAAGGAACGCACCCGCAATGTAACGAGTAACCGGAACGCGTCTTTGGTTTACAAACAAACGAGTATTCGACTGAACGATCGGATCAAAACGTTTGGGTTCTAGTAAATTTACAGTTTCAAATACAAATCGAATTGACGCGACGCTTTTAAATGAATCTAAAAACTAAAAAGTATACCACCGAGAAAGTGAAAAATTTATTGAAAATTAAATAAAAATAAAAATAGAAGGTATGTTTTTTGTTAAAAATAGTAAATTTACATTTTCTGTAGGTATTTTTTATTTGAGAAACTGGAAAACAAAACTTTCGTTGGCCAGCTCTCAATTTATTAAATTATTTAATAATGTATTATCATGAAATCATATTCAATATCGAATCTCAAAAGAATAAACAAAAACTACAAAATATGTAGTTCTAAAATTAAGGAACTCGATTTTGTGTCTATTCCTCACTGAAATTGCGTCACGACTCACGGCACGAGCCTCCCTTTTATAGCTAACACTTGTTCGAGCGCAATAAGAACACAGGAGGTTCTGGGTGCAAAGAGTCACCGTTGTGTCCTAGTGTAAGTGCTCCCCCAAACCAAGTGGAAACATTCGGAACGACGACGAAACTCGGTTGAAAAAATAGATTTATAGTGCGATAAATGATGAGTACCCACACCAAGGATGTGATTAATCAAATCTCATGTAAAATATATTCATAGCCGAAAGTTTCGTCTTCGTTCCGAATGTTTTGGCATTTTTTTAGGGAGCCTTAACTTTTTCTTTTTTTGTGTGCTTATGATGTGCGTCCAAATTGAAGAACTGAAAAAGAATCTTACTTTGAATTTGATAAAGAGCTTTCGGTTCAGTAAAAGCGCGAGCTAATAAATCTTTAGCTCGGTCGAAATAGTCTGGTATTTCTGAATTCTAATTTCCATCCCCCAGCTACTCTCATTTACCGTTTTTCATTTCAACTGATTTAAAAAAAAATAGATTTTCGTTGCAATATACACTACTTTATTGAAATGTTAAAAAACGGCTAAACACATTTGGGCGTATCTAGTGAAGTATCAGATCCATCGGAATAGTTCTTCGCTAAATTGTTGTTAGTACTAGATTTTTTAATTTTCTGTTTTCCATCCTTCAAATTAACTTTTTAACAATATAGAGTACATTTTCAATGATTAACCGTGTTACAGCTTTGTTATTTCAACATTTTTGTGTTTGACTGAAATATAGTTACATCTTTTTGGGCACACACGGTTTTTGCCCTCGTGAGAAGTTCATTTCTCATGTCCAACATTTGTGTCTGAAAACACTAAACGAAAATTAATTAATTTTCATTTACAGATGTTTTGCTTTATCTGTTCAAAGGCGTTTCAAGATTTAAATAAACTAATAATACATTTGAAAATTTTGCATGGTTGTGACAAGAACAGAAATTTGCAATGTTTCGAAAAATCTTGTCGTCAAATATTTCAAGGAATGTCTGTCTATAAAAGGCATTTAAGAACTCATTCGAAAGAGTCAAATAAGGAAGACAAAAAGTTTTGCGAATATGACGAACAAATAAATTTGAATGTAAAAGACTGCAGTACTTCTGATGTATCTGAAAACATAATTAACAAAAAGAACGATGCACAACAGCTAGAAAAAGACAGTGAAAGCAGGAAATTCTAATATGCCTGTATATAAAACCAGGAAAGAAATTGAGGATAATCTTCTTGAATTTGTTTTACGCCTTCACAACAACACACATTTTAGTAGAAAAGATGTCATTACTATACAGTTAGCTGTCAACAATTTTATTGTATCGCCTCTGTTAGAAAACATTAATAATGTAGTAGCAGAAATGCGTGAGGAGGATAAAACTAAAATAGAGAAAGTTGTAAAAGAATACAAAGAAGTATTTCAGGAATTGGATTCAGAGTATAAACTCTACATCCAATTACAAAGGCAATTGATGTAACTTTTTTTCTTATCATTAGCATATTTGTAAATGAAAGTAATAATCCATATATTTTTGTCCAAGAAATAAACACATTTTTTAATGAACATTACTTATCATTTGAAATAACTTCAAGGTCAAGTATTAGCGAGTTAAAATATCAAACCTATCAAAGAATTCGACGGACAACCAGTCGGAAAAAACATTTTTTTTAAACAAAACCAAATACCTACTCAATTTGCATGCAGAAAATCGATTCAAATTTCAAACATTACTATGCAATCATCAATAGCCCAAACAACTTTACAAACAAATTCAACAGAAGTCTACGTTCTTAATTCTGACGGAAAACTCACAATACTTGATCCAAATGTGCAAAACATGGATACATATTTTCAATCAATATCAGAACCAGACGAAGATGATCTAGCTTGTGTTTTAAAATCATGTGGACTTTATGATCAATTGTACATACATTTTAAAGGTAAGATGTAAATTTTTTTTGAAACTTTTAAAAATACATATATGGGAAATAATTCTGGGTAAATTCATAAACGTCAAACATTTTCTTTGTTGCGATGCTGATGCGCAACGCAGTTGATGCTGATGCAATACATTAGCAACTACGCATCATGAATTTTCTTGAGTTTTGCTTGAAGTTTGCGCATTATTTGACGCAAGTTTGTAATAGGGAACACTTTACACTAAAACAGATGCTGGGTTGCTGGCTTTTTGAATGTTTGATGCAAGTGAGTGTGCATCATCTTTGCAACAATGCGTTTGTGAATTTACAATCTCTTTTAAAATTTTTTTGTTTCATAATAGCATAAATTTGTAAAAAAAAAAACAGTCGTTTAAATAATGTCAATTTTATACATATTATGAAATATTATACAATTTTGAAATATTTGAGTTTATACATACATATATAGATTAGAATTTCATAAATAAAGCTGCATTTCTTAAAATTTAACTTTATCGATAGTTCTTTTCAAGACACTTAAAATATATAAAATTTTACCCAGGTAAAAATGTATCAAAACACAGGAAAGAACGACACATAGATGAACTCTTCTACGGTTTGAATGAACTTGGTTTAAAAGTAATCTTCGAGAACAAATTGAATATCTGCCAAAACAAAAATGTAAGTACTTCATAAATAAGAATATTTTTTAAATGTATCTATCCCGCATTTTCCTTAAATACATTATTCTACTTTTCTTTATTTTACATGTAATAGGGCATTTATAATTTATGCCATACACCCCAAAACACAACAAAAATAGAGAGTTGGGCAAATAATATTGAAACCATCGCCTCCGAGACAGATGTAAGTATATTAGATTTACATTTTACATTTTGAAAAGTTTATAATATATCTGGCGCAAAATTTTAAACCATTTAGTTTGATGTTAAAGCATTTTTAGTTTGACATAACATTTATGAAAACCGTTTTATTCATATTTTCCACATATGTGCTATCACTAAAAACCAAAATATGTTGAGTATACTGTCCATATATAAGTCTGGGTAACCTTTTGAAGGATTATAATTAAATATATTATTAAATTAAAGTCAAACGTCTGTAAAAACTTATTTAAATTGTTTCCTACAGAATTTCAGCAACTTAACTTAAAAAAAACGCTTTAAAGTCTTAGCCATTGGTATTATGGTCAAGAAAGGCTGTTATTTAGAAATAACTAACCTAGATGTTTGTGCAAATATCTATGTACCTGTAAATTTATAGATAAATTGTTTTTTTTTTTAATTAGTTTGGCAAATCCGATTTGACATTTGTTTTTGGTTTCTCACACTCTTAATTTAGATCACAACATTTGAAATTCTGAATGCAACAGAGCGAGGGAAAAGCATTATTTCTTCTTACAAGAAAAAGCTTAAACTAACGCCAGAAGACCGGACGAATGTTGTCCATAAAATAGTTCAGCATTTCACTGAAAATGGAAAAAAAATTAATGTGAAAAGGTGTGAAATGTTAGCCCATGAAATAATACAATTTTTTCCGAATGAATATCTGGTAAGGCTATTTTATACTCTTAAATCGAACTCGGTTTTAATCCGATTAAAATCAATATTTTCAAGAGCACACACTTTACTCCAGGGAGAAATAAAATTCCTCCAAAGGAAAAACTGTATGACAGGTATAGAGGCCAGAGAAAATCACTCGCCAAATTATTTAAAGAGGACATTCCAACAAAAAAACTTAAACCTAAAGAAGGTTTTAGTAACACCGATGGTAAGCTTACTTTGACAAAAATTTATAGATTTGTTTGAATAAGATGTAAGAAAAGATCAGCTCATGGAGGAGATCTCTTTAAAAGGGGAGTGGAAATTTGATAAAACATGGACAAACATAATATAAGTTCTTAGTTGAAAACAACAAGAAAATTACTTTATTTTTCAAAATATTGAATATAAAAATTCTTTTGCCGTTCAACTTTGCCGCTAAATCAGCTCACAATTTGTTGATTTCCTTTTTAAATTGGACGCAATTTGAGATAGCGTGACTCACGGTTGCAAAAGTTGATACAACTGTACATTTTTCAATACACTCAACTTGGCTAAATTACACAAATATACTTTTATAAAATTCGAAAAATTCTGTTTTGTGTTTAAATAAGTGGTATGATTAATTGATCATTTTTAACCTATCTTTAACCTTTCTTTTGTTAAAACAACATAATTCAATGACAATTAAAAATCTGCTGATGAAAATTGCCACTGAAAATTCGCGTTGGTGTGGGGGAACCTTAACAATTTAAATTATGGATTCCTTGAAAAAAAATTAATTGTTATGCACATTCGATGATTTTACCAGTTGTAATAATCCCAGATTAAAGATGGTCAGCTGTGAACAATTTCTACATCTCGGTTTATTAATTGTGGATGTAAACGTAAATGTAATATGGTTATTTTTTTTTATATAAAAAGATGTTCTTATCTAAAACAAAATTTTTTTGTTGAACAAAAATCAAAAAGAATTCGATACAATTTTTTTTAACTTTTGATACATTGCTGAAATACGATTTTTCATCCCTGGCGTGACTGCCCTATTAATTATTTGCATTTATGTATATTAGTTTGTAAAAACAATTTACATTTTCAAATGATTTTTCTATATTTTCAATTCAAGCACCAAGCACAACACAAAAAAAACTAACGCCATATTATTCACTCGATACATTCAGATTAAAATTTCAATCTGAATGTAATTACATTGAATTGGTACCTATATTTTACATCTCTAGATATTTAAGTTTTAATCAGGATATATCGAGTGAATAATATGGCGGTAAAAATGCATTTTATTAACAATCATGACAGCCAATTTGACTTTTCAACTCCAGTTTTTATTTCTAAAATACACCAAACGATCTCGTCGACGATTATCGTTTAGTAAATTACGGAATGACCCCCAGGATTTTTGTTTGTTGCCCAACCAATAAGCTTTGATCTTTTTTCACATTTAAAGCCAATCACCTCATATACATAATTAACATTTCCCTCGGTAGATGGGTCGTTGAACGAGGCTGAGCTTCAAAAGTTGTGGAATGAACTAAAACATAACAGAAACTGGGAATCGGTAATTCAGCAATGGAATGACACCAAAGAATACCGGAGGAAAATGATAACAGGGAATAAAGACGACAATATTTTTCAAATTTTACAAGATTGGCTACTCTACAAATATTCCAGAGCCCAAGAATTGGTAAGATACTTAAAAAAATTACCTTTCATAAATGTACTTTAAACTTGTCAAATCTTTGTTTTTCTATACTTTTAGATCAATGTAGACTTCACGTATTTAAAACCGAAGAAACAGTTCCAATTTGAAAAGTGGAAACAATTTTGCAGGACCGTTTTGGAATTTTTCAACGAAAGACTTAAAGCAAGTTCCTTAAAAACTTACTTTAAGGATTTAAAGGCAAACATTACTGGATGGACATGGTATGATTTAGACATTGATTTAAGATAAATAGTTAATGAATATTTTTTATTGATAGATAATGTCAACATAGCCTATGTTAATATTTTACATGGGCTTTTGCCATCGACATCTAGGCGCTTCAGAGGGAAATGCAGAAAATTTACTATCGAAGATTCTAAAGAGACATTTACTGTAGTGATCGCGAATGCAGCTCATATCGGTTCAACTTTAGAAGCAAAAAGGAAGCAATAATGCACTTTAAATAAAACTAATTTGCAACCGCTCATTATTATTGTTGGTGAGAAATTCAGCTTCATTAGTTTTTATGTATTAATAGATACCGTAAAATTCAAAGTGCAATCGTACTTAGAATGCATTGATTTGTATTTTAAATTAATTTACGTTTTAAATATTGAATACCCTAAGCAATGTGCATATGTTTGTACATTTTTTCAAATATTTTGTTTCGATATCGAAGAAGGTGACAAAATACCATCAGTAAAAACATTTATAAACGATGTCGAGTCATTAATCAAATCAAAAAAATAAGCAATAAACAATAGAATATTCTTGATTTTCAGAGACGTTTCGAGCAAAGTCATGTCTATCATCAGATTTTTATTAGACAAAATCTTTCCTTCGGAACCCATAAAAATTATTATTTTTCTAAAAAGTGTTATCAACTTTTGCACTTTTACATGGTAACGGTAACCAATTTCAATTAGATTTAACAGATTTTTTCAATATACGCATCTTGATAATTTATATATGCGTTCCGAAGGAAAGATTTTGTCTAATAAAAAACTAATGATTTGCATGACTATGCTCGAAACGTCTCAGAAAATCAAACCAATGCATGTGCCAAGATTTTTATTTTATTTTTACATTTAAAGTTTCCTCCGTCAATATAAGCGTCTTAAACAGTAAATTATATTTGTAACTCAGTTTTAAAATTAGTTTATAATTTGCAACAAATCAAAATAACGTTCCTTCTTTTTTTAAAATCGATTCTATGTGAGCGGCATTTTCGGTCTCCAAAGTATTCAAAGAATACATATTCTTTGAATACTCATTATTAAATATTTGACATCACCTGTTGAAGCGCTATTATGTTTTTGGGTAAAATTCATGTAAATTGTAATTTATTTGTCTGTTTTAACATGTAATGTAATGGCTCAAAAACAACATTAGAGTTCAAAATTGTGGACGGATAAAAGATTTAGTCTTCATTACTTAATTTTTTTTTCTCTTTTTTATAATTATTTGAAAGTGTATGAATATTCCTAATTTTTGTAAAAACAGTAAAATTACATATGTATATCTAATATTATATTCAATACTTTTTTTTTACTTAAATTCTGTAAAAATAAAGTTTGTTTGTTTGTGCTTTTTTAATTTTTTTTATAAAAAACGACAATTTAAAGTGCTAACATAAATAAAAGTTTGAAAATAAAATTAAAATGTTTCTGTTATTTTGTTTAAAATTATTTAAAGTCATAATTAAAGGAAACATGAGAACTTGCTTCGTCAGTATTATAATTTATGGACATAACTTGGTAAAATGTGCTTGATTTGTCTTAGTATCAAGGGCTAAGATGGCAAAAACTAGGTAAAAATTACTCTGTTCTTGCGGGATTTAACTTATTAAAAAGCGTGATTTAGCCAAAGATAAGTGGTAACTTAACCTAGTCGATAGATTAATTTATGCACATAACTTGGTTAAATGTGCTTGATTTGCCTTAGTATCTAGGCTAGGATGGCACAACAATTATGTTAAAAACTAGGTAAAAATTACCTTGTTCTTGCGTGATTTAGCTTATCCAAAAGCGTAATTTAGCCAAAGAAATGTGGTAACTTAGCTAAGTCGATAGCATAGTTTATGCACATAACTTGGTAAAAGGGGGTTAGCTTGCCTAAGTAAATAGGCTGAGATGGCACGACAATTAGTTAAACATTAGGTAAAAATTACCTTATTCTTGCGTGTTTTAACTTATTTAAAAGCGTAATTTAGCCAAAGATAGGTGGTAACTCAACCTAGTCGATAGCTTAATTTATGCACATAACTTGGTAAAATGTGCTTGATTTGCCTTAGTATCTAGGTTAAGATGGCACGACAATTATGTTAAAAACTAGGTAAAAATTACCTTGTTCTTGCGTGATTTAGCTTATCCAAAAGCGTAATTTAGCCAAAGAAATGTGATAACTTAGCTAAGCCGATAGCATAGTTTATGCACATAACTTGGTAAAAGGGGGTTAGCTTGCCTAAGTAACTAGGCTGAGATGGCACGACAATTAGTTAAACATTAGGTAAAAATTACCTTATTCTTGCGTGATTTAACTTATTTAAAAGCGTAATTTAGCCAAAGAAATGTATTAACTTAGCCTAATCGATAGCATAATTAATGCACATAATTTGGTAAAATGGGGTTAGCTTGCCTTAGTATCTGAGCTAAGATGGCGCGGCAATTATGTTACAAATTGGTAAAAAATACGTTATTCTTGGGTGATTTACCTTATATGAAAGCGTTATTTTTGCAAAAAAATACGGTCAGTGGACCTAGTTGTTGGGCTAAATTCAAGAAAGGTTTAAGGTAAAATGCCACATTCAAACTTGCATAAATTTACCTATTTTAACAAGTTTCTAACAATTTCGTTTTACCTAAGCAATTTAAGGTAAGTTATCTTAGAACTTACCAAGTTCAAAACGGCCCTAGGACTAAGTTGGCTTATACCCCGATTTAAGTTAATTTTACACAGTTTTTTCGTTGGGTGTAGTTTAGAAAGCCTAGATGGGGTAGATGGTCTAGATAGTCTAGATGGTCTAAATAGCCTAGATGGTCCTGATTGTTTAAATTGTTTATAGATTATCCAGATGTTCGAGATAATCTAGGTGGTCGAGATCGTTTAGATTGTTTAGAAAGTGTAGATGGGGTAGATGGTGTAAATAGTCAAAATGGTTTAAATTTTTTAGATAGCCCAGTAGTAGGGTAGATGGTCTAGATAGTTGAGGTGGTCTAGGTGGTCGAGATAGTTTAGTTGATTGTTTTGATAGCCTGGATTATCTAAATATTCTAGATGGTCAAGATGGTCTAGTTAGTATAATGTTGTTAAGGCTGTTTAGGTACATAGTTCAGGTGATCAAGGTAGACTAGTTAGGTATAGATTGGTATTGTATATAGGATTTTTATGGGAATTGATATGGGTTTTTTTTTATGCCAATGCCTTGAAATCTCTATTTTTTTCAAGTGTCAGATTTTAGTTTATAAAAACTATGTTTAGGTAATTTTTTTAAAGTTTAAATGGATTTTTGGTCGAAATTTCATAAATTACTTTCACACAATCTATTTTGTAACATAAAGCTGAAAACTATAAAATTGTTTTTTAAGAAAAGCATGCCTAAGAATATTTTTTTATAGATTGTCTTCAAATTTCATAATTTTTTCATAAACCTTTAATTTTTTAAAAATTGTATTGTAAAGCATTTTCTTTTCTTGTAATGAAAAGTTCTTCATTTCAAACTTCCCAAAATTTGAATTCAAATTTCAAGCCTCTTACTAGACCCATTTTTTTTTTTTGTGTGAAGATTTTGCGCAAGGTAAGACGCTGGTTGTTTTTTTTATAAAATTCGGCGATTGAACAAAGACTCCTATGGAATCGGAAATTAGTTAGGTGATATTAAAGATGAAGATGATGAAAAATTTGTTTTGACATCACTACGAAAATATTCAGTAGCCAGCTATAGCTTTCATTGAAACTCATCAAATTTATTTCTTATTTTGAGACACTTTGAAAGCAAAAACAATGACTATTTTGATGCCAAATTAAAAGCTGATGACTCAATTATTATTTCTAATCAGAAAAATATTTCATTTTGGCCCAACCGTTCACATAAAATGGCTTCTAAGAATTCAATGATCAATGGTAATAAACTACCTTATCATTGAAATAAAGAAATTCATTTTCAGTGTTAAATTGGGTCAACATTTTTTTCCGGCAAAAATTAATAATTAAGTCAATTGCTTTATATTGGCATCAAAATAATCACTGATTTCTCTTATTAAATGCCTCCTCAAAACTTAAAATTTAAATTTTCAATGAGTTTCAATAAAAGCTATAACTGGCCCCTAAGTCTGATTCTAGACCTCTCTTGCACTTTGACTGCCCTCTTGATTCATGACATTTATGTTTTGAAGCCAACAATAATCGTGTTCTCGGTAAATAAAGAACAAATATTATTCATAGACAAAATTCATTCAAATTTTTTTGCAAAAGTCCCACCTTCTCTTCTCTCCTACTGAACCAAATCTCTTGATAGACTAAGTTTATTATAGGTTTTTTTGGGTGATTTTATTTTGTTGTTATGCACCTCTTTTGATCATGGCGCTGTACAACTTTTTCCAGGCTGTCTTTAACGAGTCATGGAAACAAATAATAATAATGTGTCACTGAAATGATTTAAATCAAACCACAATTTTAGTACCGAATGACATTTTACTCTTCTTGTATCATTAAATCTTGATCAAAAACCCCACAGGATTTTAATCTTCCTTTTCCAATGTTCACAGAATTGCTCTGCAATAAAACCGCTGCAGCAGCGAGCGGTGGCGGTGGTGGTGGTGGATTAAATCGAATTAGTTTTTGTCCTAAACTGTCAGATCCATTCCGATACAATGTTGCCAGGGCTTTATATTTTTTATTCATCCATGTCGTCCTGCCAATGTACGTCAGCGTGTTTCGCACTTTCATATGATGAATGCGGAGCCCTCTTGTTTGTCTTCTGTGATGGTGTGAGCCGTACATAGTTTGGAGTAAAAATTCTACCATTTCTACCATATTCTGCAGCATCATTTGTGGGATTGTGTTTGATAACCCAGGAGGAGCAGCACCACAACAACAACATATACAAAAAAAGACCAAAAGCCTTCTGAGCCTAACTCCCAGAACCGCGCGCCGCAACTATCCGACATATATTTCGTCGTAGGATGTCTACCGATATTCTGCCTCATCGGCACCGACCGACCGGCAGCAGGGAGAAAAGTTAGTTAGGTTGGATTGGAATATAGCCTTCGATTTGCAGAAGTTAGCCGCGGCATGGCACGGTGCTGATAGGCCGCAGGAGGCGACACAATTTTATTTTCCCTCGCGTCAGCCTTCTCCAGCTGCTAGATCCGTTCTCGTTGCGTTAATTTATTAATAACTGGTTGGGCATGTTGTACTATAGTACGAGTATGACGACGATGACGATGATGATGATGATGATGACGACGACGATGATGATCGTTTTGGCTAAGAGGCACCTCTTTGTGCGCAAGTCGTCGCGAAATCGCGAAAACTGGGAGTGCTTGGGAGAAATGCGTAACGCGTTACCAATGGTTAGGTGTTGTCTGTCAGCGCGCACTGGAGAGCTCTCTTCCTATATTTGGTTTGGTGATGCGGTGGTTATAAAGTTTGGTTTGCCTTGCGTTTTTCGTATGAATGCAGACGCGTTGATGCGGACAGCCTTAGCCCAGCTGGTTACCTCTGGGGCTGGGGGAAATTAATTAAGTCCCTTGTTGTGGAAACGTTTTCATAAATAAATCAAAACTTGAATTCACAGCTAATTGTGTGTGAGTACTGTTTAATTTTAGAATTTTTCTTTCATTTTTTTTTTTGGCAATCGTGGTTCGAGTCCCGATGATGCGCGGCAGCCGCGGCCGGCCGGCGTGGCTATAAGACTGATCAGCTTAGCTCAGATCAGCTCCCAGCCATATATTCGCAGCGTGCCGTTAATTGTGTAGGAATTTGAAATGTTGTTGAAGCTACTCGTAGAGATGCTTCCTGTTCATTTATATATTGTCTGGTATCATGAATTTTACGTATAAATGTACATATATGGTAAATATTTTATATGTTTAGTTAAGAAGTTAAATATTTGCGGTGTTAGTATGGCTTATCTAGGATTGGTTATGAATTATGAGTGAAAAATAAAGTTATGTTGATTAGATTAAGTAAGGATTTAGGAAAAATACATTTCATAGTCGTTTATTTTTCTTAAATAAACATGAATTGGGAACAGAATTTTGTCAAAAATGTCAAAGATGGGGAAGTTCCAAATATTGACCATATTGCAATAAATGGTCTAAAATAGACAAATTTAAGACGGATTTATTGTTTAGTATCTTGAGGTAAGCTACAGCAGTTTTGACGGTCAAGAGACCATCACAATGATGTTCAATGGTAAAAATTCGTTTAGACTTTCATAAAGCTTCCTTAAGGCATTCATAAAGCTTCGTTAGAGCTTTCATAATGCTTCGTTAAGGTTTTCACAAATTTAAGAAGGATTTATTTGTTAAGTATCTACAGCAATTTTGACGGTCAAGAGACGATCACCGTGATGTTCAATGGAAAACCTTCTTTATTACTTTCATAAAGCTTCGTTAAGGCTTTCATAAAGCTTCGTTAAGGCTTTAATAAAGCTTCATTAAGGCTCCGTTAAACCTTCCAATAAGTCATTGTGCTGTGAACAATTTGTTGACAAAAACCATTACGTAAGACACATACGGTTCTGGCTTCTTCCAGGATACTTAAAGTAAGCAATGTTCTAAAATGTGTTTTACGGACAAAAATTAGAAAAAGTTTCCCGGATAACAGGAAAATTTGGGAAAAATGGAAAGTGTTTTCTTCCCATGAAATTTTTGTATGAACAGTGAACATGAGAACATAACTCACGAATTCAAACGATAGATTTGTGCAATTCTTTCCTCTGATCTATTTTATCTGTGCTTAAAGTGTTTTTTGTAAAAACCGCCTACTGCCACGCCCATTGTTATTATAATTCTTTGTTTAAGCTAGGTATATAAACCTAACATTTTGTAATATAGCTTTCCTTAGTTTAGAGCATGATATATCCGCCCACAGCCACGCCTGCTTTTCTTATCTGTTCTTAAATGTATACGTATTTAACATCAACATCAATGTCAATCTAAAATCTTCTAATTGAGCTCTATTTAAGCTTTAAAGCATAATATTTTCATTTATTTTTGGAAATCTGCCCTCTGCCACGCCTACTTTTCTTACATTTGAGTTTTCTTAATAAATGCGACTTTTTTATTTAAATTTGACAAGATATTTTAGTTTTTTGTCATTGGAAAATAGAAAATATTATTATTCCTCACGCCTTTATCAAAATCACCAAGTTATAAGAAGATCTAAGCTAAGTTAGAACCTTATAGACATAAACTGGTGACTATTTTAAAAATCGTTGTAACCTACACGAGTCATCCCAGATATGATACGTTTTCATTAAATAAGTTGACATTCATATACAAAGTATTAAGATATCACAAAACTACATTCCTTTAGTTCTGAGAGAAAAATTCAGAATATTGATCATAAATTCCACAAAAAACCGGAATGTATATCTTTTCTTTAAATGTGTATATGATGAGTTCCAAAGAAATACAAAGAAAGCGAAAAGTCAAAAAAAGGGTCAACCTGATCAACCAGCCATGATGATGTGGTCGTGTGTCCTCAACGTTTTCGCATCGAGATTACCATCAGCAGCAAACAAAAGAATTGTTTTTTTTTTTATTTCTTGATAAAGAAGCTATTTCGATACTTGATTAGCTTACGGTGTTGACTAAATTCAGTTAACAGCTAAGGCATTATTAACAAAAAAATAAAAAAAAAAATAAAAACTGTCGCGGTGGTCCACATCTGCATCCGAAAATCTTTAGACTGAAGTGAAGAAAATTCGAAACAATTCTTCTTTGATTTTTTTATTTTATAAATTTTTTTTATCTATTAGATATTTTATTTATTTTTTGGGTGATTATTTACCTCAGAGCTGTATATTGAGACATTTTTCTAGAGCTCGAATTTAAGTCAGGAGACAAAATTTATACATGTGCGGTGTTCCTGTGTGTTTGATTCTCTATGTCCACACGATTAATTTATTGGTATAAGAATGTTGATGCTGATATGTTGGTGCTGGTTGGGTGTTGAAATTTGAGAATTTAGTTTTTTTTTTGTTTCACTGGGATTTGTATGCTCCCAAAAATGAAATACAGGCAATAAATAAACGCCTAAGTGCTATACAAGTTGTATATGATGTATAAAGTTGATTTAACGCTTGTTGATAATCATTAACATGGTAATTTCTTTAGAAAATGTGTGTGTGTGTTTTTTTTTTTGTTCGTTGTTTCATATTTTAAATCTATGTCTATCTTGAGATTTCCAGTGAATTATTATCAAATTTGATAAAAAGATGATTATTTCGTAGAAAGAACAAAATATATGAAGGCAGTTTCTATGAGATAAATATGGTGGATGAGATGGTTTACAACAAAAATATATTTTATTGCTAATGCTAAACTAAATGGGAATAACATGAATATCAAAACATAGCTATAGTTCTTCAAAATTTTAATGAGACCAAGAAAATAAGAAAAAATTATTGATTATAGGTCAAATGTTTGAAAGGAAAAACTAAAGATATTAGAAAATCTTTGCAGAAATTAAAATTTGTTGTTTAACTTTCTATACTTCCTTTAAAATTTCTCAATTTTTAACCAAACATTTTCGAAAATTATATGAACTTTCGGTAGAGTGTTATTTTCCTATTTAAAAAAAAAAATAAATCCTAGCTAGGCAAATCACAATTTACAATGGAATATCAGTAGGAATCAGGGCAGTTGGGTCTGGGAACTTTTTTTCCGACAGCGGTCATGTGAATGACAAATTTGTAGGTGGTCGCGTGCGGTGGGTACTGTTTGTTGTTGTTGTGGTGTGTGATGACGTCATAGGAGGTAGATAATTATATTTTGTCGCGTGCGGCGGGTACTGTGGGGTTTGATGTTGTTGTTTTGGCGCGTGCGGTGGGTAATGGGGTAATTATGGAGAGGTGAATGAGTAATGCGATATGATGAGTGCGGAAATATTAATTGTTATAAATAAAAAGATTTGTTGACTTGTTGGATTTGAACCGGGAGTATATGGGTTGACGGTAGTATGCTCTAGCCACTGGGCTATTGGCAATATGGATAATGTACAGTAATAATGTAATAAGTAGTGAATTTTTTTTTTTTTATATTTTTATATATTTTGATAGGATTGAGTACTAGTTATAATTTGGAAATAAATTATGAATTAAAAAAAAAAAAAAGTTGATAGTTCGATTTGAACTGGGAGTATATGGGTTGTCGAGAGTATGCTCTAGCCACTGGTCTATTTCCAATATAAATAATTTGCAGTAATAATATAATAAGTAGTGTTTTTTTTTCTTTCTATTTATTTATATTTGATTGTGTGGAAATATATTATGAATTTAAAAAAAATGTTCGTTGAAAAAAAAAAGAATATTGACTGTTGTATTTCAACCGAGGGTATATGGGTTGACGACAGTATCCATCATGTACGATTTAGAATTTTTATGTAAGAACATTAAATGCTATGATTAAAAAAAAAACAGCCCTATGACTTTTCGAAAAAAGATTTTGCGGAAATATGATAAGCCTTAATTAGGAACTTTGTATGCTTCCCATGTTTATGCTTATTTTTTTTATTTATATTTTAAACTTTGAACTTGATTATTCTGAATTTTTGCAAATTTTGGCTTATCAATCTATTATATAATAATAGTCTTAATTGTTCCGATGATAATCCAGAGCATAGAGAACAGACACATTATTATTTTTTTTTGTTATTGGTTCTATGACTTCTTCATGGTTTGGATGACGTAAAGATTTTGCTTTACCAAAATATGATAAGCTCTTAATTAGGAATTTTGTATGCTTTCCATGTTTATGCTTTTTTTTTTTATTATTTATGTTTTAAACTTTGAACTTCATTATTCTGAATTTTTGCAAATTTTTGCAAAATTGTTCCGCTGATAATCCAGAGCATAAAGAACAGACACATTATTATTTTTTTTTTGCTGTACCAAAATATGATAACTCGTTAATTAGGAATTTTTTCAATGCTTTTAACGTTTATGCTTCTTTTTTTTATTTATGTCTTTTAAACTTTGAACTTGATTAATCTGAATTTTTTTTTGCAAATATCTTCTTTTTTTTTTTGCAAATGTGGCTTATCATACTATTACATAACAATCACCTTAATTATTCCCTGATAATCCATAGTATAAAAGCAGGTTTCTATCTGTGTTTTTAATTCAGTTTGTTATAATAAGCTACAACACATTTAAACAAAACATTTAAACTTTTAAAAATGTCTTTTATTTCCAAAATCAAAAACGCGGTGAACATTCGCAAGCCTAGGAAGCCGGTTTCGAGCCTGGCAAAACTCGTCCTGAAAAAAAAGTACGAGATCACAAGTGCGAAGAGATGCTCCACCAAGTATGGGGATCAAATCTTGGTGGAGCTACAGGATTGTGTGGTATTTTTACCATCACGATGCAACAATCAACTTGATGATGGAGACATTAGAGAGCTGAAAAAGTGCTGCTTGGAAATTGTAGAACCCCACGGAGAGATGTCCTTCCACGTGGACTTTCACCTAAAAGACGGTGAAGAAGACCAACACCAAGAAAAAACACAGGAACAAGGGCAGGAAAAACAGCAAGAAGATCAGCAAAATGAACAGCAAGAACAACAACCGCAAGATAGCAGTAAGGGACAACATTTATCTGAAGAGGTAAATGATCTCCCCAAACTATTTTTTGATAACTTTGGGAATTTATTAAACACCCAAAAAAATGTATTTAAGTAAATAAATAAAAAAAAAATAAAACAAATATTCAATGTTTTTTCTTTATTCTCAAAAATTGATGGGTTTTTTTTTCTTCATTGATTTCAGCGAATAAAAATTTTAAGAAATGTTGTATCCAATATCAAAAGGTTCAACCTAAAAGGGCGTAGGATTGATTTCCAAATCAATCCTGTTCCGTTGGAAGAAGAACCAACGGCATGGATAAAAGGAGCCATTGAAGATATGATGAGATTCGCTCTAAAGGATCTTAATCCAACTGATAAAGTTGGGATAACATTTAGCGGAAAGAATTTCACACATGAGAGAGGTAGCGGATGGGTCAGTTTTAAAAATTGCTCGGAGTTAACCTTTCACGATGTCTGGGACATGATAAGGAAAATTTTCCAGAGTAACTCTGAAGGATTAAGTACGGATAATTTTTCTTTATCCGTCACATCCGTAAAGATGCCAATTGGAGGAGTCAACCCTCGAAAACCTTCTGCCATGTTCAATACATTCGAGGAAGAATGTCTTAAGCGGAGAGGAATAATAGTTATAAAAAACAAGGATAATTTATGTCTACCTCGCGCTTTGGTTGTGGCGAAGGCGCATGCAGACAAGGAGCCTGATTTTCATAAAGTAAGAAGAGACATCGGTAAAACCCAAACCCTGAGAACAATGGAACTATTGAATGATACTCAAATCAATATACCGCCAGAAGGTTGTGGAATCGTAGAGTTGAGATTATTTCAAAATTACTTGAAGGGGTACAAAATAATAGTGTACGAGTATGAATCCAAAGGTCGAAATATTATGTTTGAAGGAACTACCGATGTAAATGCTAGTGAAGAAAAAAAAATTCATTTATTGTTTTTCAAGAAACATTATAATGTTATAACATCTCTAACCGCTGCATTTGTTTGTTCTTACTACTGTGAAAATTGCCATTTACCTTATAATACGAAAAATGACCATCGAGGATGTCTCACCGCCTGTACCCAATGCCAACACTCTCCATCATGTACCGAGACTTCGTCAAAAATTTTATGTGAAGACTGTAATAGAAATTTCAAAGGAAGCAAATGTTTTGATCACCATAAAATGAGCGGTTCTACGGGAAAACTATCTATTTGTGATCAAATTAAAAGATGCCTTGTTTGCTTAAAATCCTACGGAGGAGGTCGGGATCATAATTGTGATGAATTCTTTTGTAAACACTGTAAAAAACATGTACCTAAAGACCATATGTGTTACATTCTTCCAGATACGAGAACACCTAACCTGAAAAATGTCTTGTATATATTTTATGATCTTGAGAGTCGACAAGAAAAAGTAATTGGACAAAAAATATTTAATGAGGGATATGAAAAAACAATCGCATTAATAAAAAAACACGAGCCTAATTTGTGCGTGTTTCAACACAAATGTGATCACTGCTTGGATAATCCCAATTTATACTTTTGCCAAAATTGTAAGTTGTCACTGAACGTTCTAAAAGAAGATGTTGTAAACCAATTCGTTCAACATATACTTGAAATTCGGAAAAAATTTAAAAAAGTTATTGTGATTGCTCATAATGGTCAGGCATATGACCATCAATTCATTTTAAACTACGTCTTAGAAAAAACAAAACTAAGTCCTGAATTAATTATGAGAGGGTCGAAAATTATACTAATGCAAATAGGGAATGTTAAATTTATTGACTCAATAAATTATTTCCCAATGGCCTTATCAAAACTTCCTAAAGCATTCGATTTACCACCTGTTTTAAAAAAAGGTTATTTTCCGTATCTGTTTAATACTAGAGAAAACGAAAAGTACGTTGGAAAATTACCGGCAATAGAATATTACAATCCAAATACAATGAGAGCGGAAGATCGCGACATATTCTTTAAATGGTATTCAGAACATCAAAATGATAATTTTGATATGCAACACGAACTTGTAGAATACTGTAAGAGTGATGTTAAAATTTTGTCCGGAGCTTGCTTGGAATTTAGAAAATTATTTCTAAACCAAAGTAATGTGGAACCATTTATAGAAGCTGTAACTATTGCGTCGGCATGTAATTTACTTTTCCGGCGTAACTTTCTCAAGTCCAATACTATAGGATTAATACCTAGAAAGGGGTACAGATGTGTAGATAACCAGTCTACACAAGCAATTAAGTGGATGATATGGGAAGAACAAAAAAGGAACATTAATATAAAGCATGCATATAAGGGAAGAGAAGTAATTGTCAATGGAGTAAGGGTTGATGGTTTTTGTGAAGAAACCAAACAAATTTTCGAGTTCCATGGGTGCTACTACCACGGCCACCCTCAATGTTTGAAATATAAACGTGATGATCCTCTACACGAAAATGAAAACGATTCGTTAAACCAGAGGTATGAGAGAACAAAAGCTAAAACTGATCGATTGAGGAATTTCAAATGGTTATTGAAATGTGGTCTTGTGAATTTCAACATCACCTTAAGTTGTTAAGCAAAGAAGATTTGAATTTCATAAATACACATGAATTAATACAAAACTCCCCGTTGAACCCTCGTGATGCTTTTTATGGTGGACGTACCGGAAATTCATTTAATTTTTACAAATGCAAAGAAGGAGAAAAAATTCGATACATAGATATATGTTCTCTTTATCCATGGGTGTGTAAAAATGGAAAATTCCCCCTTGGTCATCCGAAAGTTTTTGTAAATGGTGAATCAACTTTTTCAACAAAAAAACTAACAGAAATTAATGGAATTGTGAAATGTAAAATTCTACCCCCAGAACAACTGCTTCACCCAGTATTGCCGATGAAACAAAATAATAAACTTATGTTTTCTTTATGCAGAAGCTGTAGTGGTGAAAAAAACCAGGAGCAGCTGTGTACTCATTCTGATGAGGAAAGAGCTTTGATCGGGACCTGGGTAATTGATGAAATTTTGAAAGCGGTTGAAAAAGGTTACAAAATAGTACACATTTTTGAAATATGGGAATATGATGTAGCACAATACAACCCAGTAACAAACTCTGAAGGTCTTTTTACCAAAATGATGAACAAATTTCTCAAAATAAAGCAAGAAGCTTCAGATTGGCCAAGCGAATGCTCTTCTCACGAAGAAAAAATGAAATATATCGCTGACTTTCTTGAAAAAGAAAATATTCAATTGGAATTTTCAGAAATTTGTAAAAATCCGGGAAAGAGATCACTAGCCAAGCTGATATTAAATTCGTTTTGGGGAAAATTTGGACAACGTGAAAATCAACTCCAAACTTTTGTTCTAAACAACCCTTCAGTTTTGTATCATCTGCTTACACACCCGTCTATTGAAGTCTTACATATTCTTCCTGTAAATGAAGATAACCTTGTCGTTAACTTCGAAATGAAGGAAGAAGCAGTCGAGTCTCTATCGACGGTAAATGTTTGTGTTGCTGCCTATACAACTGCTTTAGCCCGTCTAAAGCTGTATAGTTATCTGGAGGGGTTAGAAGAAAGGGTTCTATATTACGACACAGATTCGGTTATTTATGTAAGCCGTGATGGAGAATTTGAACCACCTACAGGGCAATTTATCGGAGATATGACGGACGAATTAGAATGTTTTGGCGTTGGTAGTTATATAACGGAGTTTGTAAGCGGAGGCCCTAAAAATTATGCATACAAAGTGTTAAGTACAAAAGATAACACTGAACACGTTATATGTAAAGTTAAAGGTATCTTTCTTAATTATGAAACATCAAAGAAAATAAACTTTGATTCTATCAAGCATGCTGTACTAAACTCTTCTGCCGACAGTGAAGATATTATAATAACATCAAATAATATTCGACGAACACGAGACCATCAAGTGATCACCACGCCGGAAGTAAAAACCTATAAAGCGAAAGCGGAAAAACGACGTTTTCTAGAAGACCACAGTTCCTTCCCGTATGGATATCGAAGACAATGTTTAGATTCGATAAATCATACTGACAACTTACAATAAAAAACTTTTTATTTAAAATACCCAAAAGATTGTTTTTTTATTTGAAATAAATAAAAATATATTATAATGGTTTTGATTCAATTAAGAAATTACTTAAAAGATAAACATTTTGAAGGGCACAAGACTTTCCATGGTTAAGACATTTTATTTGATTAGGATAAATGGTTTTGAGTTCCTTTAAATTTGGACATCTGAAAATGTCTTCGACGTTTTTCACTTCCACATTTTCATTATTAAGTAGTTCTCTGATCCATTCTTTTTTTTCAGCTCCTTTAACGTAAACATCCCCATTTTGAATTTCTTTTTGAAGAAATATTTTCACTTGAGAAAAGGTTGTAAAACCACCATTCCAGGTCAAACCGTGATGATTTTGATATAACCACAGAACTTGTCTTCTAAGTGATACAGGAGCTTGACTTAAATTAAACGGAGGACTAACAATAAAGTGATGATGATGTCCATTATGCAATACAGCTAATTCTTTTAAAATGAAACTGTTGTTGAATCCCCCGAATCCTTGAAAGTCCACAAAATAGGTATTCATGTTTTAGGTATGTACTCAACAAATTCACTTTTTCTACTGACAATTTTATATCAAGGGTATTCAATTTAAGTACGTTTGTTAACCTCCCCCGTCAATGGACTATACTCAATTACGCGATCATGAAGAATCAGACAGTACATTGTTGTTGCAGCTGGAATTGGGGTTGATGTTTTAAGTTCAATTTTAACATCTACAGGTCCAGTTTTAATTGATTCATTTTGGCGGGAACAATCAATTACCATAATTGGAGCGATATCCTTGAAGTCTTGTCGCGATAAAAGTGGTTGTGATTGTTCCTGATAATATGAGTGTTGAAATTTACTGTACATTTCATAGAGAATGGCATACCTATCTAGCTTAAATTTAAGATTTAAATCTTCACGAGGGTAAGATTCAGAGTTTAAATGTACCTTTACATTGCTCACATCACAGTTATCAAATTTGCTTGGCTCTTTATTTCGTTGATTTTTTCTATCAGTTTGTAAAGCAATAATAACATATCTCGGCTTCTCAAGTTGACTTGAGGTTTTAACTGTCCATACATGATCAGTGTTGTTTGATAGTGTTGGATATTCATACATTTCCCAATTTCGAAAATGGATTTGAATTGGATTTAATTGTATTTGTTTCAATAATGTTAGCTTATTTGAATCGGACAAGGTAATGTGAGGAACTCTCCACTGCAATTTAAAAATGGAAAGTTTTAATTCTTCGTTTTCTTTAGAATAATAAGCATTCTCATTAGTTCGAGTGCGAATTAATATTAATTCATGTCTTGCATTTGGTATGATCTTTTTATAATCTTCAGCAAATCCTAGTAGATTGTTTAATGGAATGCAAAAATTAAAAATACCCGATACAGGGGAAATACTGATATTTCCAGTCCATGATCCATTTTCCAAGCTTTTACTTTTATTCTCGTTTAAAGATATATAATTTTTCAACGTTGTTGTGATACCCACGTTTTTATTATTCTCTATGTCTACCCCATTCAGTTCATAATGTATTTCTTCAAAAAGAAAAGCCATAGCATTATTAGTTAATTTTCCTGATGATAGAGTCCCATCCGGTTTTGTAAGACTCCCTTCTATATAAATGTAGCTTTCACTAGGTAAAATACATAAGTCCTGCTGTTGTATAGGGATACGTATTTCATCACTTGGGTTGTAAGACTGAAGAAATGGTGAGTAACTATGATACTCAAACTTAGATATGCTATTATCATAGCTAGGTCCATGTGTAATATTTAATATATCGTTCATATTTTTTTCTTTTTTTTTTTATTTTAATTTAAATCCTAATGTAAGAAGATAGGCTTTGTTTTCAGGTGATAAATAAGGTGTAGACAGTTTTGGTGTTCTAATAGAACTAGTTGAATGGTTACCTTTAATGTCTGTTATATAATTACTATAAATTAACATTATTTTGAGTTCGGGTTTAAATGCAATCGCACGGTTATTTTTTCTCCTCTAAAATTTATCAAATCTCCGTCTTGGTCGACAAGCTTTAATGTTACAGTACTTATTCGTTCAACATTCACAGGTAAATAGATGACATTTTTTGGGACTTCTATGATTTTATACCCTGATCCTGTTTCTGGTGAAAATTCATGTATTGTATGTACAGGAGTATTGTTAAAATACGAACCAGTAATGATATTACATTCAACTCGTATTACATTTACCTTGTTTATATCAACAGGTAAATCTGAAAAGTGAATCAAATTCTCTTTGAGAACACTTTTACTGAAACCCAATAATTTACCAATAGTTTTATCTCTATTGAAATATATTTTCTCGCTGCTGCGAACTTCACATTGCATTGTGTTATTATTTGCTTCTATTCTAACAATAATTGTAGAATTTCGCAATAATAATTCTTCGGAAATATATTCTGCAATGGCATCGATTTCATACGATCCAGTTGGGATTTTAATTTCATGTTCCCCCACATGGAACAAATTATTACGCTCATCAACATTTGGTATAGAATTGTACGTCTGAAAATCTATTAATCCACAAACATAGTCTCGATCCAAGTTCAAAGGTGGAAAATATTCGGCTGATAGAAGGGAAGTTCTCCCACTTAGCGTAAGTGTCATCGCCATGGTGATAAAAAATACAATGACATCATTATTAAATAAGGTTCTTTATTTATTGAAAATAACAATCATATAAAAATTTTAAACATAAATGACCACAATTAAAAGATCCATAATCTTGATATTTAGTATAATTATAATTAATTTTGTCCCCCAAATAGTTAATAATTTCTATAGGAGGCTGAAGATTTCCAAAACTATCAAAATATTCGATTTGTCTGCCTTTTTTATTATACGCTACCCAATGTGTTCCAGGTCCTGTTGTAGAGTCAAGATTTACAATTCCACACTCGTTTTCCCAAGGTTTTGTCTTTGGTAAATTATCTCGCATGAAAACGCCTCGAAAAGTTGGAATTAAATTCTTTGCAAAATTTCTTAAATCTATTTCATTTAATGCACGATTAGGTAGCGAAGTTAGAAGTTTTTTGGCTGTGGATTTAAATAAAGCCCAAGACCTTGTCTATAAGGTTTAAGGAATAAGCCTTGTCCGACTGCTATGGACTCCATTTTTTCATTATGACGTTTTTTTTCCTCCAAATCTCTCTTAGCAATGCTAATATCATTGACAGCCTTTGCCACTCCTGCTGCACCTCCGGTTAAAGCTCCAAGAGCTGAAAGCCCTGCAAACAGAGGAACAAGAAATGGAATTACTCCACCAATTTTTGGTATCGAAATAACTCTGGGTGTCTGAATGTTAGTAGGGTTTTTTTTAACATTGTTCTTAGCAGATGAAATTGCTATTTGAATTGCCTTTTCTAAATTGAAAGGTTTTTTACGTTTAAGAGTATTTCCAATTGTTTGAATCACTTTTCTGAAGGAGGGTTGTTTAGTCTTATTATTTGTTTTGGATTTCTTATCTTCATTTTTATTTTTTGCTCTATTCTTAGGCTTTTTATCTTTGATCTTAAAGCAACCCATACCAAATTTTGTTTTTGCCTTCATAAGATTGGTAACCAATAGTGCGTTTGCCCGCTCAGCTATACTAGCGTCTTCGGATTTAACCCGTTGCCAAGCCTTTTCAGTTAAAATCCTATCAGCAATGTGTCGATCGTTTGTATTTTTAAATTTTGAATAAGATATATCGTGTTGTTTGCACGCCTGATCAAGCAAATTAATTCCTGGATCTCCTCGAGTTAGACGTTCTTGGAGTTTTGTTCCAGGTCCGCAGTATTGATAACCAGGTAGATGTAGTTCAAGGGGTAGTTTGTTTATTAAAGTATTTAATAAACCTTTTCCTTTCACAATGTTTCGTTGACTGAAAGAATTTTTTGAATAATAAATCATTTTATATTATTATCTTTGCGTGAGAATAGTAAGATGCGATATGATCCTTTTTAAATATAAACTTTTACATTTATAGGAAATTATTTAGTTCTTATCACAATGCGATTCATTAAACAACAATATCAATTACCGGTAAGAAATATAGAACTGGGCAGCAACATTGAAAGAAAAAATCATGGTAAACTATTCCCTTATAGTATAAGAGGGTTAATTACTGGCCCTTCAAACTGTGGAAAAACGAATGTAATGATGAGTTTATTACAACACCCCAATGGATTAAAATTTGAAAATATCTATATATATTCTAAATCTTTACATCAGCCAAAGTATGAGTTTTTAAGAAAAGCAGTAGAACCAATACAAAATATGGGTTTTTTTACTTTTACCAATAATAATGATGTTATCCCGCCCGAAGAGGCTAAAAAAAATTCCATATTTATCTTTGACGACATTGCCTGTGAAAAACAAGACACAGTTCGAGTATACTTTAGTATGGGGCGACATCATTACATTGATAGTTTTTACTTGTGCCAGACTTATACAAGAATACCCAAACACTTGATTCGAGACAATGCGAATTTTCTCATCGTCTTCAAACAGGATGATATGAATCTTAAACACATATATAATGATCATGTTAATTCAGATATGGCATTTAATACATTTCGAAAACTATGTGCAGAATGTTGGAATACAAATTACGGATTTATGGTAATTGACAAGGATAGTCCTTTGAACGAGGGTCGATATAGAAAAGGTTTTGACTGTTTTCTTAACTTATAAAAACAGATAGCATTCTTGATTTCATATTATATGTGTAGTAATGTTCTATGAGAACAGTACAGAACAGTTCAGTGAGCAGATAATAGCAGTAAAAAAAGCGGTTCAGCTCAGTTTGAAACCCAGTATCCTTCAGTTAAGACCAGTAACTTCAATAGAAAATTAGTTTCAGACATATTGAACGGTTCTTTCAACGACTTCGAAACTTATTATAACTATTTGCCTTTCTAAGAAAAAATAAATTTTTACATTATGATGAATATAGATGTAAAACTAACAAAGGAACTAATTAGAACCACCGATGCTCTTCGAAAGAAATATAAAGCTCTTAAGAGTGGAAGGGAAGCTTACGAAACTCAAATTGAAGAAACTCTTAAACCGGTTACGAAACCACTAAATGAATTAGTAAAAAAATCAAATTTCGAACAAGATCAAAATAACCTTATTAATACTCCCTTAAAAAAAATAAAACTCAATTTTGAACAACATCAATCACAAAAAAAAAAAAAACATTTTCACGAAGATTTCATCACCCCAAAGACTTCTATTGATGATTCACCCATTTTTTCTGTTGAAAGTAATACTCCAAAAAAGAACAAAAGAACAAAATCGGATCATAGAAGTTTTGCAGAAAGAATGTCACAAGAACAATTTCATGACACACCTAAAAAATATGTAGAATTATTTATAAATAATTCCAACACCCTTGATAAAACGTATGGTGTACATTCAAAAGATGGAAAGTGGTATATCGGGAATAGTGAGTTCAACATTATCGGAAAAGATATAGAAATTAAAAATAAAACCTTCGATGGAACAAATGGGTTATATGAGCTTATATTTAAGAAAAACCCTGATAAACAAATTTACACCAGTGAAGATTTAAAAAACTACAAGACAATATTACATGACACTAATGCGCACAGAATTGATCATAATTCACAGAGACAAGTACACGGTAATCGAGGTTATAAGTATACAAAAATTATAAGCAAATTGTTAGGATTAACAACAGACGCTAGTAATACCCTATCATCATCATTTTCACCACTACAAATACCTTCCGGGAGCGGAATAATGCAATTATCAAAATTGAAAAAAGACTATATATTTTGGGATAATCCTAATGAACTCGTAGATCGAATGAGACTTCTTATTGGATCACAACAAGCTGGACATAACAACCACTCTAACGAAATTCTTTCAATCATTGAAGAACTTAAAGAAGCAAATATTATCGAATAATAAAAAAAAAAAGAGATGAGTGTAGATAAATTTGGTCGTTTCTCAAATAGAACCCCACCCAGAGGACCAAGAGGGAAACAAGGAGAGCAGGGGCCACCAGGTGTACAGGGAGAGCGGGGTTTCCCCGGACCACCTGGTGAGGGATTTCTCAGAAACGAAAGTGGTAATTACAACATAATCTTTAAACGACTACAAAATGTTCAAGAACCAATAGAACCGGAAGACGCTGCTACCAAAAAATATGTCGATGAAGCGTATGAGGATCTTAAAGAATACATTCAATATGGAGTTGTTGAAAAATTAAAAAAACTCCTCCAAGATGGCGTCGTTATTAATAAAAACAAAGAACAAAAACCTGAAAGTTTAACTGAAGAAAAATTTACTATTTAACTTAAAAACAGTCATAATATAAGTTCAGTATTAAATTATCAGTACAGCGTGACAGCTCAATCATTATGCCTAACATAGATACTTTATTAATTTTTGATGAAATTTTACAGTTTTTGAAAAAAAATGAGCATAATATACTGGAGGAACATCATGAAGAGCTTTTGAATTGTGTAATCTTCTTGAAAAGATTTTTGAATGTATCTACCACAACATCAAAACATGGATGTCATTTCGATAACTGCACGTGGTATTCAGACTTATGTAAAAATGGTCCAGATACATGCGCATGTTATATGCTTGAAAATAGATTGTTAAAAATAAAAAAATTGATCAATTTGTATAAAAGATTGAAATAGTATATGACTAAAACTTATTAATTATTATTATAGACAAAATTAATAAATATACATATATATATGTACATACATAAAAAAGAATAAACACTTTGTTTTTTTATCATTTATTAAAAAGATGAGTCAAAGAAACGTTGTCGAAGAACTACATAAGCCTGCTCGAAGGAATTTTCCAAAAAGACGAGTAATTATTAAGGGTCTAGATGATTTATGGCAAGCTGATCTAGTTGAGATGGTTGTGTATTCACCCGAAAACGAAAATTATCGATATCTTCTCACAGTTATTGATACATTTTCTAAATTTGCTTGGACGGCTCCTATTAAAAACAAAACAGGAACGAGTGTGACTCGGGCTATGGAAGAAATATTTAATAAAGGTCGCCACCCAAAAAATTTACAAACAGATGACGGAAAAGAATTTTTCAATGCATCTTTTCAAAAACTAATGAAAAAATATCAAATCAATCATTACTCTACATTTAGTATTCTCAAAGCTTCAATAGTGGAACGATTTAATCGTACTTTGAAAACTTTAATGTGGAAGGAATTCAGTTTTAATGGTTCATATTGTTGGATTGATATTATAGAACAACTTACTAAAACTTACAATAATTCCAAACATCGAACAATTAAGATGAAACCATCTGAAGTTAACACTGCAAACGAAAAAATATTACTCTCAAAAATTTATAATCACATCAAAATCCATATTATTCCAAAGTTTAAAATTGGCGATTATGTCAGAATTAGTAAATACAAACATATTTTCGAAAAAGGATACACACCGAATTGGACCACGGAAATATTTAAAATAATCAAAGTGCAACACTCAAACCCGATTACATACTTGCTAGAAGACTACCAAAGACATCCTATTAAAGGTGGATTCTATGAGCTAGAACTTCAGAAAACTAAGTTTCCCGATACATATCTAATTGAAAAAGTGCTTCAAAGGAAAAAAAATCAAATGTTTGTAAAATGGTTGGGCTTTTCCTCCGATCATAATTCCTGGTTAACTTCTCCCTCAAAAATAAATAAATAACACATTTTTTTTTTTAATTTTTTTTTAATAAAAAGATATATTTTCATATACATACATTTATATACATTTTTCTTAAGATATATTCATTTGGTATGTCTGTTTCATTGATTTGAAATTCAGTAGTTCGACATCAGATTTGTATGCAAGGTCCTCCTTCATAAAAATTTCAACTTCTCCATTACTTAAAACCCTCTCTGTTTCATATTCGTGGTATTCATAACAATTAATGCTGAGCGTGCGCAAATTATAATTGCTATCATACGAACATCGAATTGTTAATGTCTTATCCTCATCAAATTCAAGTTTGAAATGTCTATAAAAAACATCTTTACTTTGTATAATTCCTGATATTTCACTTTCTTTTTTAATTAAGTCTTGCCTAAAACTCTCGATTGCTTCCTCTACGGTAACTATTTTTTTATCCAAATTTTTTTCTACTGATCTGGTAGTTGAAGTCGCTGGTGCATCAGACAATGTATGAATATCGTAGGATGATGTATCTGTGTTTGTGGTATTAAGTAAATTTTTACCATTGGTATAGGTTAGCAAGCGAAATGACAATCCTATTTCCACAGTATCGTTGTTAGGTAAACTCATTGAAAATGAAAGATTGTCGGTTATATTCGGATGTTGTAAATTTATATCCAGAGGTAATGACAATGTAAAAATTAGTGAAGAAAAAATTGAAAACAAAAATAAAACTATTGAGTGAAACAACATTTTGAAAAGTGCTTACCATACGAAGGTTTAAAATAAACTAATATTCCATACACTAAAATGTTAAAATTTATATAATATTTACGTTTTTTTTCTTTATCTTCGGTTCTTTTATCTCTCTCTCTCTTACTAATTTATATTCGAATGAAGTGTGTTATGATGATTATGAACTTGTTGAAATGTATTGAAATCTCTACGTTCGTTTTTTTTCTTTATAATTTTTTGAGGCTGATTAAGTAATTCTGTCTCTCCAAATGGACAAAGCGCTGGATATTCACTCTCTTTTCTCTTTACAGCATTCGATTGAGGAGTGATCTGCCCGCTCAGTGTTATCTCCCCTCCTATAATTAACAAAAAAAATAATCATTTTACGTTTTTAATCATAGCATTTAATTTTTCAAAAGTCAATATTCTTACCTAAAAGTCTAAATCGTACATGCTGCATTGATTGAAACCGCATTTTAAAATTGAGAATAGGGGGTATCGTTTCTCCATTTCTAAAATGAAACAACATACATTCTCTTCCATATTCCGGCTGTACCAATAATTTAAATGTTTCATTATAGAATATTACATCTGTAAATTGTATTTCCAACCATCCAGATTCACAAATACAGAATGTTTCTCCTTCCCGTAATCTTTCACACCAAAACATTTTTTTTTTAATGAACCACCTCAACTCAAAGCTGTTCTTAATATAAACATATTAAATTATTATGCTGTATATATATACATCATTTTCCAGGTTACAGTTACCTCAGTGGGTAGAGCATACTATCGGCAACCCATATACCCTCGGTTGAAATCCAACAATCAATATTCTTTTTTTTTTCAACGAACATTTTTTTTAAATTCATAATATATTTCCACACAATCAAATATAAATAAATAGAAAGAAAAAAAAAATACTACTTATTATATTATTACTTCAAATTATTTATATTGGAAATAGACCAGTGGCTAGAGCATACTCTCGACAACCCATATACTCCCAGTTCAAATCGAACTATCAACTTTTTTTTTTTTTTTAATTCATAATTTATTTCCAAA
>CAKNBH010000045.1:0-31398 GCA_929447395.1 Epistrophe grossulariae
CTGTCACTGTCACTGTCACTGTCACTGTCACTGTCACTGTCACTGTCACTGTCACTGTCACTGTCACTGTCACTGTCACTGTCACTGTCACTGTCACTGTCACTGTCACTGTCACTGTCACTGTCACTGTCACTGTCACTGTCACTGTCACTGTCACTGTCACTGTCACTGTCACTGTCACTGTCACTGTCACTGTCACTGTCACTGTCACTGTCACTGTCACTGTCACTGTCACTGTCACTGTCACTGTCACTGTCACTGTCACTGTCACTGTCACTGTCACTGTCACTGTCACTGTCACTGTCACTGTCACTGTCACTGTCACTGTCACTGTCACTGTCACTGTCACTGTCACTGTCACTGTCACTGTCACTGTCACTGTCACTGTCACTGTCACTGTCACTGTCACTGTCACTGTCACTGTCACTGTCACTGTCACTGTCACTGTCACTGTCACTGTCACTGTCACTGTCACTGTCACTGTCACTGTCACTGTCACTGTCACTGTCACTGTCACTGTCACTGTCACTGTCACTGTCACTGTCACTGTCACTGTCACTGTCACTGTCACTGTCACTGTCACTGTCACTGTCACTGTCACTGTCACTGTCACTGTCACTGTCACTGTCACTGTCACTGTCACTGTCACTGTCACTGTCACTGTCACTGTCACTGTCACTGTCACTGTCACTGTCACTGTCACTGTCACTGTCACTGTCACTGTCACTGTCACTGTCACTGTCACTGTCACTGTCACTGTCACTGTCACTGTCACTGTCACTGTCACTGTCACTGTCACTGTCACTGTCACTGTCACTGTCACTGTCACTGTCACTGTCACTGTCACTGTCACTGTCACTGTCACTGTCACTGTCACTGTCACTGTCACTGTCACTGTCACTGTCACTGTCACTGTCACTGTCACTGTCACTGTCACTGTCACTGTCACTGTCACTGTCACTGTCACTGTCACTGTCACTGTCACTGTCACTGTCACTGTCACTGTCACTGTCACTGTCACTGTCACTGTCACTGTCACTGTCACTGTCACTGTCACTGTCACTGTCACTGTCACTGTCACTGTCACTGTCACTGTCACTGTCACTGTCACTGTCACTGTCACTGTCACTGTCACTGTCACTGTCACTGTCACTGTCACTGTCACTGTCACTGTCACTGTCACTGTCACTGTCACTGTCACTGTCACTGTCACTGTCACTGTCACTGTCACTGTCACTGTCACTGTCACTGTCACTGTCACTGTCACTGTCACTGTCACTGTCACTGTCACTGTCACTGTCACTGTCACTGTCACTGTCACTGTCACTGTCACTGTCACTGTCACTGTCACTGTCACTGTCACTGTCACTGTCACTGTCACTGTCACTGTCACTGTCACTGTCACTGTCACTGTCACTGTCACTGTCACTGTCACTGTCACTGTCACTGTCACTGTCACTGTCACTGTCACTGTCACTGTCACTGTCACTGTCACTGTCACTGTCACTGTCACTGTCACTGTCACTGTCACTGTCACTGTCACTGTCACTGTCACTGTCACTGTCACTGTCACTGTCACTGTCACTGTCACTGTCACTGTCACTGTCACTGTCACTGTCACTGTCACTGTCACTGTCACTGTCACTGTCACTGTCACTGTCACTGTCACTGTCACTGTCACTGTCACTGTCACTGTCACTGTCACTGTCACTGTCACTGTCACTGTCACTGTCACTGTCACTGTCACTGTCACTGTCACTGTCACTGTCACTGTCACTGTCACTGTCACTGTCACTGTCACTGTCACTGTCACTGTCACTGTCACTGTCACTGTCACTGTCACTGTCACTGTCACTGTCACTGTCACTGTCACTGTCACTGTCACTGTCACTGTCACTGTCACTGTCACTGTCACTGTCACTGTCACTGTCACTGTCACTGTCACTGTCACTGTCACTGTCACTGTCACTGTCACTGTCACTGTCACTGTCACTGTCACTGTCACTGTCACTGTCACTGTCACTGTCACTGTCACTGTCACTGTCACTGTCACTGTCACTGTCACTGTCACTGTCACTGTCACTGTCACTGTCACTGTCACTGTCACTGTCACTGTCACTGTCACTGTCACTGTCACTGTCACTGTCACTGTCACTGTCACTGTCACTGTCACTGTCACTGTCACTGTCACTGTCACTGTCACTGTCACTGTCACTGTCACTGTCACTGTCACTGTCACTGTCACTGTCACTGTCACTGTCACTGTCACTGTCACTGTCACTGTCACTGTCACTGTCACTGTCACTGTCACTGTCACTGTCACTGTCACTGTCACTGTCACTGTCACTGTCACTGTCACTGTCACTGTCACTGTCACTGTCACTGTCACTGTCACTGTCACTGTCACTGTCACTGTCACTGTCACTGTCACTGTCACTGTCACTGTCACTGTCACTGTCACTGTCACTGTCACTGTCACTGTCACTGTCACTGTCACTGTCACTGTCACTGTCACTGTCACTGTCACTGTCACTGTCACTGTCACTGTCACTGTCACTGTCACTGTCACTGTCACTGTCACTGTCACTGTCACTGTCACTGTCACTGTCACTGTCACTGTCACTGTCACTGTCACTGTCACTGTCACTGTCACTGTCACTGTCACTGTCACTGTCACTGTCACTGTCACTGTCACTGTCACTGTCACTGTCACTGTCACTGTCACTGTCACTGTCACTGTCACTGTCACTGTCACTGTCACTGTCACTGTCACTGTCACTGTCACTGTCACTGTCACTGTCACTGTCACTGTCACTGTCACTGTCACTGTCACTGTCACTGTCACTGTCACTGTCACTGTCACTGTCACTGTCACTGTCACTGTCACTGTCACTGTCACTGTCACTGTCACTGTCACTGTCACTGTCACTGTCACTGTCACTGTCACTGTCACTGTCACTGTCACTGTCACTGTCACTGTCACTGTCACTGTCACTGTCACTGTCACTGTCACTGTCACTGTCACTGTCACTGTCACTGTCACTGTCACTGTCACTGTCACTGTCACTGTCACTGTCACTGTCACTGTCACTGTCACTGTCACTGTCACTGTCACTGTCACTGTCACTGTCACTGTCACTGTCACTGTCACTGTCACTGTCACTGTCACTGTCACTGTCACTGTCACTGTCACTGTCACTGTCACTGTCACTGTCACTGTCACTGTCACTGTCACTGTCACTGTCACTGTCACTGTCACTGTCACTGTCACTGTCACTGTCACTGTCACTGTCACTGTCACTGTCACTGTCACTGTCACTGTCTCTGTCACTGTCACTGTCACTGTCACTGTCACTGTCACTGTCACTGTCACTGTCACTGTCACTGTCACTGTCGTCACTGTCACTGTCACTGTCACTGTCACTGTCACTGTCACTGTCACTGTCACTGTCACTGTCACTGTCACTGTCACTGTCACTGTCACTGTCACTGTCACTGTCACTGTCACTGTCACTGTCACTGTCACTGTCACTGTCACTGTCACTGTCACTGTCACTGTCACTGTCACTGTCACTGTCACTGTCACTGTCACTGTCACTGTCACTGTCACTGTCACTGTCACTGTCACTGTCACTGTCACTGTCACTGTCACTGTCACTGTCACTGTCACTGTCACTGTCACTGTCACTGTCACTGTCACTGTCACTGTCACTGTCACTGTCACTGTCACTGTCACTGTCACTGTCACTGTCACTGTCACTGTCACTGTCACTGTCACTGTCACTGTCACTGTCACTGTCACTGTCACTGTCACTGTCACTGTCACTGTCACTGTCACTGTCACTGTCACTGTCACTGTCACTGTCACTGTCACTGTCACTGTCACTGTCACTGTCACTGTCACTGTCACTGTCACTGTCACTGTCACTGTCACTGTCACTGTCACTGTCACTGTCACTGTCACTGTCACTGTCACTGTCACTGTCACTGTCACTGTCACTGTCACTGTCACTGTCACTGTCACTGTCACTGTCACTGTCACTGTCACTGTCACTGTCACTGTCACTGTCACTGTCACTGTCACTGTCACTGTCACTGTCACTGTCACTGTCACTGTCACTGTCACTGTCACTGTCACTGTCACTGTCACTGTCACTGTCACTGTCACTGTCACTGTCACTGTCACTGTCACTGTCACTGTCACTGTCACTGTCACTGTCACTGTCACTGTCACTGTCACTGTCACTGTCACTGTCACTGTCACTGTCACTGTCACTGTCACTGTCACTGTCACTGTCACTGTCACTGTCACTGTCACTGTCACTGTCACTGTCACTGTCACTGTCACTGTCACTGTCACTGTCACTGTCACTGTCACTGTCACTGTCACTGTCACTGTCACTGTCACTGTCACTGTCACTGTCACTGTCACTGTCACTGTCACTGTCACTGTCACTGTCACTGTCACTGTCACTGTCACTGTCACTGTCACTGTCACTGTCACTGTCACTGTCACTGTCACTGTCACTGTCACTGTCACTGTCACTGTCACTGTCACTGTCACTGTCACTGTCACTGTCACTGTCACTGTCACTGTCACTGTCACTGTCACTGTCACTGTCACTGTCACTGTCACTGTCACTGTCACTGTCACTGTCACTGTCACTGTCACTGTCACTGTCACTGTCACTGTCACTGTCACTGTCACTGTCACTGTCACTGTCACTGTCACTGTCACTGTCACTGTCACTGTCACTGTCACTGTCACTGTCACTGTCACTGTCACTGTCACTGTCACTGTCACTGTCACTGTCACTGTCACTGTCACTGTCACTGTCACTGTCACTGTCACTGTCACTGTCACTGTCACTGTCACTGTCACTGTCACTGTCACTGTCACTGTCACTGTCACTGTCACTGTCACTGTCACTGTCACTGTCACTGTCACTGTCACTGTCACTGTCACTGTCACTGTCACTGTCACTGTCACTGTCACTGTCACTGTCACTGTCACTGTCACTGTCACTGTCACTGTCACTGTCACTGTCACTGTCACTGTCACTGTCACTGTCACTGTCACTGTCACTGTCACTGTCACTGTCACTGTCACTGTCACTGTCACTGTCACTGTCACTGTCACTGTCACTGTCACTGTCACTGTCACTGTCACTGTCACTGTCACTGTCACTGTCACTGTCACTGTCACTGTCACTGTCACTGTCACTGTCACTGTCACTGTCACTGTCACTGTCACTGTCACTGTCACTGTCACTGTCACTGTCACTGTCACTGTCACTGTCACTGTCACTGTCACTGTCACTGTCACTGTCACTGTCACTGTCACTGTCACTGTCACTGTCACTGTCACTGTCACTGTCACTGTCACTGTCACTGTCACTGTCACTGTCACTGTCACTGTCACTGTCACTGTCACTGTCACTGTCACTGTCACTGTCACTGTCACTGTCACTGTCACTGTCACTGTCACTGTCACTGTCACTGTCACTGTCACTGTCACTGTCACTGTCACTGTCACTGTCACTGTCACTGTCACTGTCACTGTCACTGTCACTGTCACTGTCACTGTCACTGTCACTGTCACTGTCACTGTCACTGTCACTGTCACTGTCACTGTCACTGTCACTGTCACTGTCACTGTCACTGTCACTGTCACTGTCACTGTCACTGTCACTGTCACTGTCACTGTCACTGTCACTGTCACTGTCACTGTCACTGTCACTGTCACTGTCACTGTCACTGTCACTGTCACTGTCACTGTCACTGTCACTGTCACTGTCACTGTCACTGTCACTGTCACTGTCACTGTCACTGTCACTGTCACTGTCACTGTCACTGTCACTGTCACTGTCACTGTCACTGTCACTGTCACTGTCACTGTCACTGTCACTGTCACTGTCACTGTCACTGTCACTGTCACTGTCACTGTCACTGTCACTGTCACTGTCACTGTCACTGTCACTGTCACTGTCACTGTCACTGTCACTGTCACTGTCACTGTCACTGTCACTGTCACTGTCACTGTCACTGTCACTGTCACTGTCACTGTCACTGTCACTGTCACTGTCACTGTCACTGTCACTGTCACTGTCACTGTCACTGTCACTGTCACTGTCACTGTCACTGTCACTGTCACTGTCACTGTCACTGTCACTGTCACTGTCACTGTCACTGTCACTGTCACTGTCACTGTCACTGTCACTGTCACTGTCACTGTCACTGTCACTGTCACTGTCACTGTCACTGTCACTGTCACTGTCACTGTCACTGTCACTGTCACTGTCACTGTCACTGTCACTGTCACTGTCACTGTCACTGTCACTGTCACTGTCACTGTCACTGTCACTGTCACTGTCACTGTCACTGTCACTGTCACTGTCACTGTCACTGTCACTGTCACTGTCACTGTCACTGTCACTGTCACTGTCACTGTCACTGTCACTGTCACTGTCACTGTCACTGTCACTGTCACTGTCACTGTCACTGTCACTGTCACTGTCACTGTCACTGTCACTGTCACTGTCACTGTCACTGTCACTGTCACTGTCACTGTCACTGTCACTGTCACTGTCACTGTCACTGTCACTGTCACTGTCACTGTCACTGTCACTGTCACTGTCACTGTCACTGTCACTGTCACTGTCACTGTCACTGTCACTGTCACTGTCACTGTCACTGTCACTGTCACTGTCACTGTCACTGTCACTGTCACTGTCACTGTCACTGTCACTGTCACTGTCACTGTCACTGTCACTGTCACTGTCACTGTCACTGTCACTGTCACTGTCACTGTCACTGTCACTGTCACTGTCACTGTCACTGTCACTGTCACTGTCACTGTCACTGTCACTGTCACTGTCACTGTCACTGTCACTGTCACTGTCACTGTCACTGTCACTGTCACTGTCACTGTCACTGTCACTGTCACTGTCACTGTCACTGTCACTGTCACTGTCACTGTCACTGTCACTGTCACTGTCACTGTCACTGTCACTGTCACTGTCACTGTCACTGTCACTGTCACTGTCACTGTCACTGTCACTGTCACTGTCACTGTCACTGTCACTGTCACTGTCACTGTCACTGTCACTGTCACTGTCACTGTCACTGTCACTGTCACTGTCACTGTCACTGTCACTGTCACTGTCACTGTCACTGTCACTGTCACTGTCACTGTCACTGTCACTGTCACTGTCACTGTCACTGTCACTGTCACTGTCACTGTCACTGTCACTGTCACTGTCACTGTCACTGTCACTGTCACTGTCACTGTCACTGTCACTGTCACTGTCACTGTCACTGTCACTGTCACTGTCACTGTCACTGTCACTGTCACTGTCACTGTCACTGTCACTGTCACTGTCACTGTCACTGTCACTGTCACTGTCACTGTCACTGTCACTGTCACTGTCACTGTCACTGTCACTGTCACTGTCACTGTCACTGTCACTGTCACTGTCACTGTCACTGTCACTGTCACTGTCACTGTCACTGTCACTGTCACTGTCACTGTCACTGTCACTGTCACTGTCACTGTCACTGTCACTGTCACTGTCACTGTCACTGTCACTGTCACTGTCACTGTCACTGTCACTGTCACTGTCACTGTCACTGTCACTGTCACTGTCACTGTCACTGTCACTGTCACTGTCACTGTCACTGTCACTGTCACTGTCACTGTCACTGTCACTGTCACTGTCACTGTCACTGTCACTGTCACTGTCACTGTCACTGTCACTGTCACTGTCACTGTCACTGTCACTGTCACTGTCACTGTCACTGTCACTGTCACTGTCACTGTCACTGTCACTGTCACTGTCACTGTCACTGTCACTGTCACTGTCACTGTCACTGTCACTGTCACTGTCACTGTCACTGTCACTGTCACTGTCACTGTCACTGTCACTGTCACTGTCACTGTCACTGTCACTGTCACTGTCACTGTCACTGTCACTGTCACTGTCACTGTCACTGTCACTGTCACTGTCACTGTCACTGTCACTGTCACTGTCACTGTCACTGTCACTGTCACTGTCACTGTCACTGTCACTGTCACTGTCACTGTCACTGTCACTGTCACTGTCACTGTCACTGTCACTGTCACTGTCACTGTCACTGTCACTGTCACTGTCACTGTCACTGTCACTGTCACTGTCACTGTCACTGTCACTGTCACTGTCACTGTCACTGTCACTGTCACTGTCACTGTCACTGTCACTGTCACTGTCACTGTCACTGTCACTGTCACTGTCACTGTCACTGTCACTGTCACTGTCACTGTCACTGTCACTGTCACTGTCACTGTCACTGTCACTGTCACTGTCACTGTCACTGTCACTGTCACTGTCACTGTCACTGTCACTGTCACTGTCACTGTCACTGTCACTGTCACTGTCACTGTCACTGTCACTGTCACTGTCACTGTCACTGTCACTGTCACTGTCACTGTCACTGTCACTGTCACTGTCACTGTCACTGTCACTGTCACTGTCACTGTCACTGTCACTGTCACTGTCACTGTCACTGTCACTGTCACTGTCACTGTCACTGTCACTGTCACTGTCACTGTCACTGTCACTGTCACTGTCACTGTCACTGTCACTGTCACTGTCACTGTCACTGTCACTGTCACTGTCACTGTCACTGTCACTGTCACTGTCACTGTCACTGTCACTGTCACTGTCACTGTCACTGTCACTGTCACTGTCACTGTCACTGTCACTGTCACTGTCACTGTCACTGTCACTGTCACTGTCACTGTCACTGTCACTGTCACTGTCACTGTCACTGTCACTGTCACTGTCACTGTCACTGTCACTGTCACTGTCACTGTCACTGTCACTGTCACTGTCACTGTCACTGTCACTGTCACTGTCACTGTCACTGTCACTGTCACTGTCACTGTCACTGTCACTGTCACTGTCACTGTCACTGTCACTGTCACTGTCACTGTCACTGTCACTGTCACTGTCACTGTCACTGTCACTGTCACTGTCACTGTCACTGTCACTGTCACTGTCACTGTCACTGTCACTGTCACTGTCACTGTCACTGTCACTGTCACTGTCACTGTCACTGTCACTGTCACTGTCACTGTCACTGTCACTGTCACTGTCACTGTCACTGTCACTGTCACTGTCACTGTCACTGTCACTGTCACTGTCACTGTCACTGTCACTGTCACTGTCACTGTCACTGTCACTGTCACTGTCACTGTCACTGTCACTGTCACTGTCACTGTCACTGTCACTGTCACTGTCACTGTCACTGTCACTGTCACTGTCACTGTCACTGTCACTGTCACTGTCACTGTCACTGTCACTGTCACTGTCACTGTCACTGTCACTGTCACTGTCACTGTCACTGTCACTGTCACTGTCACTGTCACTGTCACTGTCACTGTCACTGTCACTGTCACTGTCACTGTCACTGTCACTGTCACTGTCACTGTCACTGTCACTGTCACTGTCACTGTCACTGTCACTGTCACTGTCACTGTCACTGTCACTGTCACTGTCACTGTCACTGTCACTGTCACTGTCACTGTCACTGTCACTGTCACTGTCACTGTCACTGTCACTGTCACTGTCACTGTCACTGTCACTGTCACTGTCACTGTCACTGTCACTGTCACTGTCACTGTCACTGTCACTGTCACTGTCACTGTCACTGTCACTGTCACTGTCACTGTCACTGTCACTGTCACTGTCACTGTCACTGTCACTGTCACTGTCACTGTCACTGTCACTGTCACTGTCACTGTCACTGTCACTGTCACTGTCACTGTCACTGTCACTGTCACTGTCACTGTCACTGTCACTGTCACTGTCACTGTCACTGTCACTGTCACTGTCACTGTCACTGTCACTGTCACTGTCACTGTCACTGTCACTGTCACTGTCACTGTCACTGTCACTGTCACTGTCACTGTCACTGTCACTGTCACTGTCACTGTCACTGTCACTGTCACTGTCACTGTCACTGTCACTGTCACTGTCACTGTCACTGTCACTGTCACTGTCACTGTCACTGTCACTGTCACTGTCACTGTCACTGTCACTGTCACTGTCACTGTCACTGTCACTGTCACTGTCACTGTCACTGTCACTGTCACTGTCACTGTCACTGTCACTGTCACTGTCACTGTCACTGTCACTGTCACTGTCACTGTCACTGTCACTGTCACTGTCACTGTCACTGTCACTGTCACTGTCACTGTCACTGTCACTGTCACTGTCACTGTCACTGTCACTGTCACTGTCACTGTCACTGTCACTGTCACTGTCACTGTCACTGTCACTGTCACTGTCACTGTCACTGTCACTGTCACTGTCACTGTCACTGTCACTGTCACTGTCACTGTCACTGTCACTGTCACTGTCACTGTCACTGTCACTGTCACTGTCACTGTCACTGTCACTGTCACTGTCACTGTCACTGTCACTGTCACTGTCACTGTCACTGTCACTGTCACTGTCACTGTCACTGTCACTGTCACTGTCACTGTCACTGTCACTGTCACTGTCACTGTCACTGTCACTGTCACTGTCACTGTCACTGTCACTGTCACTGTCACTGTCACTGTCACTGTCACTGTCACTGTCACTGTCACTGTCACTGTCACTGTCACTGTCACTGTCACTGTCACTGTCACTGTCACTGTCACTGTCACTGTCACTGTCACTGTCACTGTCACTGTCACTGTCACTGTCACTGTCACTGTCACTGTCACTGTCACTGTCACTGTCACTGTCACTGTCACTGTCACTGTCACTGTCACTGTCACTGTCACTGTCACTGTCACTGTCACTGTCACTGTCACTGTCACTGTCACTGTCACTGTCACTGTCACTGTCACTGTCACTGTCACTGTCACTGTCACTGTCACTGTCACTGTCACTGTCACTGTCACTGTCACTGTCACTGTCACTGTCACTGTCACTGTCACTGTCACTGTCACTGTCACTGTCACTGTCACTGTCACTGTCACTGTCACTGTCACTGTCACTGTCACTGTCACTGTCACTGTCACTGTCACTGTCACTGTCACTGTCACTGTCACTGTCACTGTCACTGTCACTGTCACTGTCACTGTCACTGTCACTGTCACTGTCACTGTCACTGTCACTGTCACTGTCACTGTCACTGTCACTGTCACTGTCACTGTCACTGTCACTGTCACTGTCACTGTCACTGTCACTGTCACTGTCACTGTCACTGTCACTGTCACTGTCACTGTCACTGTCACTGTCACTGTCACTGTCACTGTCACTGTCACTGTCACTGTCACTGTCACTGTCACTGTCACTGTCACTGTCACTGTCACTGTCACTGTCACTGTCACTGTCACTGTCACTGTCACTGTCACTGTCACTGTCACTGTCACTGTCACTGTCACTGTCACTGTCACTGTCACTGTCACTGTCACTGTCACTGTCACTGTCACTGTCACTGTCACTGTCACTGTCACTGTCACTGTCACTGTCACTGTCACTGTCACTGTCACTGTCACTGTCACTGTCACTGTCACTGTCACTGTCACTGTCACTGTCACTGTCACTGTCACTGTCACTGTCACTGTCACTGTCACTGTCACTGTCACTGTCACTGTCACTGTCACTGTCACTGTCACTGTCACTGTCACTGTCACTGTCACTGTCACTGTCACTGTCACTGTCACTGTCACTGTCACTGTCACTGTCACTGTCACTGTCACTGTCACTGTCACTGTCACTGTCACTGTCACTGTCACTGTCACTGTCACTGTCACTGTCACTGTCACTGTCACTGTCACTGTCACTGTCACTGTCACTGTCACTGTCACTGTCACTGTCACTGTCACTGTCACTGTCACTGTCACTGTCACTGTCACTGTCACTGTCACTGTCACTGTCACTGTCACTGTCACTGTCACTGTCACTGTCACTGTCACTGTCACTGTCACTGTCACTGTCACTGTCACTGTCACTGTCACTGTCACTGTCACTGTCACTGTCACTGTCACTGTCACTGTCACTGTCACTGTCACTGTCACTGTCACTGTCACTGTCACTGTCACTGTCACTGTCACTGTCACTGTCACTGTCACTGTCACTGTCACTGTCACTGTCACTGTCACTGTCACTGTCACTGTCACTGTCACTGTCACTGTCACTGTCACTGTCACTGTCACTGTCACTGTCACTGTCACTGTCACTGTCACTGTCACTGTCACTGTCACTGTCACTGTCACTGTCACTGTCACTGTCACTGTCACTGTCACTGTCACTGTCACTGTCACTGTCACTGTCACTGTCACTGTCACTGTCACTGTCACTGTCACTGTCACTGTCACTGTCACTGTCACTGTCACTGTCACTGTCACTGTCACTGTCACTGTCACTGTCACTGTCACTGTCACTGTCACTGTCACTGTCACTGTCACTGTCACTGTCACTGTCACTGTCACTGTCACTGTCACTGTCACTGTCACTGTCACTGTCACTGTCACTGTCACTGTCACTGTCACTGTCACTGTCACTGTCACTGTCACTGTCACTGTCACTGTCACTGTCACTGTCACTGTCACTGTCACTGTCACTGTCACTGTCACTGTCACTGTCACTGTCACTGTCACTGTCACTGTCACTGTCACTGTCACTGTCACTGTCACTGTCACTGTCACTGTCACTGTCACTGTCACTGTCACTGTCACTGTCACTGTCACTGTCACTGTCACTGTCACTGTCACTGTCACTGTCACTGTCACTGTCACTGTCACTGTCACTGTCACTGTCACTGTCACTGTCACTGTCACTGTCACTGTCACTGTCACTGTCACTGTCACTGTCACTGTCACTGTCACTGTCACTGTCACTGTCACTGTCACTGTCACTGTCACTGTCACTGTCACTGTCACTGTCACTGTCACTGTCACTGTCACTGTCACTGTCACTGTCACTGTCACTGTCACTGTCACTGTCACTGTCACTGTCACTGTCACTGTCACTGTCACTGTCACTGTCACTGTCACTGTCACTGTCACTGTCACTGTCACTGTCACTGTCACTGTCACTGTCACTGTCACTGTCACTGTCACTGTCACTGTCACTGTCACTGTCACTGTCACTGTCACTGTCACTGTCACTGTCACTGTCACTGTCACTGTCACTGTCACTGTCACTGTCACTGTCACTGTCACTGTCACTGTCACTGTCACTGTCACTGTCACTGTCACTGTCACTGTCACTGTCACTGTCACTGTCACTGTCACTGTCACTGTCACTGTCACTGTCACTGTCACTGTCACTGTCACTGTCACTGTCACTGTCACTGTCACTGTCACTGTCACTGTCACTGTCACTGTCACTGTCACTGTCACTGTCACTGTCACTGTCACTGTCACTGTCACTGTCACTGTCACTGTCACTGTCACTGTCACTGTCACTGTCACTGTCACTGTCACTGTCACTGTCACTGTCACTGTCACTGTCACTGTCACTGTCACTGTCACTGTCACTGTCACTGTCACTGTCACTGTCACTGTCACTGTCACTGTCACTGTCACTGTCACTGTCACTGTCACTGTCACTGTCACTGTCACTGTCACTGTCACTGTCACTGTCACTGTCACTGTCACTGTCACTGTCACTGTCACTGTCACTGTCACTGTCACTGTCACTGTCACTGTCACTGTCACTGTCACTGTCACTGTCACTGTCACTGTCACTGTCACTGTCACTGTCACTGTCACTGTCACTGTCACTGTCACTGTCACTGTCACTGTCACTGTCACTGTCACTGTCACTGTCACTGTCACTGTCACTGTCACTGTCACTGTCACTGTCACTGTCACTGTCACTGTCACTGTCACTGTCACTGTCACTGTCACTGTCACTGTCACTGTCACTGTCACTGTCACTGTCACTGTCACTGTCACTGTCACTGTCACTGTCACTGTCACTGTCACTGTCACTGTCACTGTCACTGTCACTGTCACTGTCACTGTCACTGTCACTGTCACTGTCACTGTCACTGTCACTGTCACTGTCACTGTCACTGTCACTGTCACTGTCACTGTCACTGTCACTGTCACTGTCACTGTCACTGTCACTGTCACTGTCACTGTCACTGTCACTGTCACTGTCACTGTCACTGTCACTGTCACTGTCACTGTCACTGTCACTGTCACTGTGAGTCGACTCGACTGTGACAGTGACTGTGTCAGAAATTTTTAAAAAACTCGAAATTTTTGAAAATCTCGAAATTTTCGAAAAACTCGATATTTTTGAAAATTTCGAAATTTTTGAAAAACTCGAAATTTTCGAAAAACTCGAAATTTTTGAAAAACTCGAAATTTTTGAAAATCTCGAAATTTTTGAAAAACTCGAAATTTTCGAAAAACTCGAAATTTTTGAAAAACTCGAAATTTTCGAAAATCTCGAAATTTTCGAAAAACTCGATATTTTTGAAAATCTCGAAATTTTTGAAAATCTCGAAATTTTCGAAAAACTCGATATTTTTGAAAATCTCGAAATTTTTGAAAAACTCGAAATTTTTGAAAAACTCGAAATTTTTGAAAAAACTCAAAATTTTCGAAAATCTCGAAATTTTCGAAAAACTCGAAATTTTTGAAAATCTCGAAATTTTTGAAAAACTCGAAATTTTTGAAAATCTCGAAACTTTTGAAAAACTCGAAATTTTCAAAAATCTCGAAATTTTCGAAAAACTCGAAATTTTCGAAAATCTCGAAATTTTTGAAAAACTCGAAATTTTTGAAAATCTCGAAATTTTCGAAAAACTCGAAATTTTTGAAAAACTCGAAATTTTTGAAAAACTCGAAATTTTCGAAAATCTCGAAATTTTCGAAAAACTCGAAATTTTCGAAAATCTCGAAATTTTTGAAAAACTCGAAATTTTTGAAAAACTCGAAATTTTTGAAAATCTCGAAATTTTCGAAAATCTCGAAATTTTTGAAAAACTTGAAATTTTTGAAAAACTCGAAATTTTTGAAAAACTCGAAATTTTTGAAAATCTCGAAATTTTTGAAAAACTCGAAATTTTCGAAAATCTCGAAATTTTCGAAAAACTCGAAATTTTTGAAAAACTCGAAATTTTTGAAAATCTCGAAATTTTTGAAAAACTCGAAATTTTCGAAAATCTCGAAATTTTCGAAAAACTCGATATTTTTGAAAATCTCGAAATTTTTGAAAATCTCGAAATTTTCGAAAAACTCGATATTTTTGAAAATCTCGAAATTTTTGAAAAACTCGAAATTTTTGAAAATCTCGAAATTTTCGAAAAACTCGAAATTTTTGAAAAACTCGAAATTTTTGAAAAACTCGAAATTGTCGAAAAACTCGAAATTTTTGAAAAACTCGAAATTTTTGAAAAACTCGAAATTTTTGAAAAACTCGAAATTTTCGAAAAACTCGAAATTTTTGAAAATCTCGAAATTTTCGAAAAACTCGAAATTTTTGAAAATCTCGAAATTTTCGAAAAACTCGAAATTTTCGAAAAACTCGAAATTTTTGAAAATCTCGAAATTTTTGAAAAACTCGAAATTTTTGAAAATCTCGAAATTTTCGAAAAACTCGAAATTTTTGAAAAACTCGAAATTTTTGAAAAACTCGAAATTTTTGAAAATCTCGAAATTTTTGAAAATCTCGAAATTTTTGAAAAACTCGAAATTTTTGAAAAACTCGAAATTTTTGAAAAACTCAAAATTTTCGAAAATCTCGAAATTTTTGAAAAACTCGAAAATTTTTGAAAAACTCGAAATTTTCGAAAAACTCGAAATTTTCGAAAAACTCGAAATTTTTGAAAATCTCGAAATTTTTGAAAAACTCGAAATTTTTGAAAAACTCGAAATTTTCGAAAAACTCGAAATTTTTGAAAAACTCGAAATTTTTGAAAAACTCGAAATTTTTGAAAATCTCGAAATTTTTGAAAATCTCGAAATTTTTGAAAAACTCGAAAACTCAAAATTTTCGAAAATCTCGAAATTTTTGAAAAACTCGAAAATTTTTGAAAAACTCGAAATTTTCGAAAAACTCGAAATTTTCGAAAAACTCGAAATTTTTGAAAATCTCGAAATTTTTGAAAAACTCGAAATTTTTGAAAATCTCGAAATTTTTGAAAAACTCGAAATTTTTGAAAAACTCGAAATTTTCGAAAAACTCGAAATTTTTGAAAAACTCGAAATTTTTGAAAAACTCGAAATTTTTGAAAATCTCGAAATTTTTGAAAATCTCGAAATTTTTGAAAAACTCAAAATTTTCGAAAATCTCGAAATTTTTGAAAAACTCGAAATTTTTGAAAAACTCGAAATTTTTGAAAAACTCGAAATTTTTGAAAAACTCAAAATTTTCGAAAATCTCGAAATTTTTGAAAAACTCGAAATTTTTGAAAAACTCGAAATTTTCGAAAATCTCGAAATTTTTGAAAAACTCGAAATTTTTGAAAAACTCGAAATTTTTGAAAAACTCGAAATTTTTGAAAAACTCGAAATTTTTGAAAAACTCGAAATTTTTGAAAATCTCGAAATTTTCGAAAAACTCGAAATTTTTGAAAATCTCGAAATTTTTGAAAAACTCGAAATTTTCGAAAAACTCGAAATTTTTGAAAATCTCGAAATTTTTGAAAAACTCGAAATTTTTGAAAATCTCGAAATTTTCGAAAAACTCGAAATTTTTGAAAAACTCGAAATTTTTGAAAAACTCGAAATTTTTGAAAATCTCGAAATTTTTGAAAATCCCGAAATTTTTGAAAAACTCGAAATTTTTGAAAAACTCGAAATTTTTGAAAAACTCAAAATTTTCGAAAATCTCGAAATTTTTGAAAAACTCGAAAATTTTTGAAAAACTCGAAATTTTTGAAAATCTCAAAATTTTTGAAAATCCCGAAATTTTTGAAAAACTCGAAAGTTTTGAAAAACTCAAAATTTTTGAAAATCTCAAAATTTTCGAAAATCTCGAAATTTTTGAAAAACTCGAAATTTTTGAAAAACTCGAAATTTTTGAAAATCTCGAAATTTTCGAAAAACTCGAAATTTTTGAAAAACTCGAAATTTTTGAAAAATTCGAATTTTTTGAAAATCTCGAAATTTTCGAAAAACTCGAAATTTTTGAAAAACTCGAAATTTTTGAAAAACTCGAAATTTTTGAAAATCTCGAAATTTTCGAAAAACTCGAAATTTTTGAAAATCTCGAAATTTTTGAAAAACTCGAAATTTTCGAAAAACTCGAAATTTTCGAAAATCTCGAAATTTTTGAAAAACTCGAAATTTTTGAAAAACTCGAAATTTTTGAAAAACTCAAAATTTTCGAAAATCTCGAAATTTTTGAAAAACTCGAAATTTTTGAAAAACTCGAAATTTTTGAAAATCTCGAAATTTTCGAAAAACTCGAAATTTTTGAAAAACTCGAAATTTTTGAAAAATTCGAAATTTTTGAAAATCTCGAAATTTTCGAAAAACTCGAAATTTTTGAAAATCTCGAAATTTTTGAAAAACTCGAAATTTTTGAAAATCTCGAAATTTTTGAAAAACTCGAAATTTTTGAAAATCTCGAAATTTTTGAAAAACTCGAAATTTTCGAAAATCTCGAAATTTTCGAAAATCTCGAAATTTTTGAAAAACTCGAAATTTTTGAAAATCTCGAAATTTTTGAAAAACTCGAAATTTTTGAAAATCTCGAAATTTTTGAAAAACTCGAAAACTCAAAATTTTCGAAAATCTCGAAATTTTTGAAAAACTCGAAAATTTTTGAAAAACTCGAAATTTTCGAAAAAACTCGAAATTTTCGAAAAACTCGAAATTTTTGAAAATCTCGAAATTTTTGAAAAACTCGAAATTTTTGAAAATCTCGAAATTTTTGAAAAACTCGAAATTTTTGAAAAACTCGAAATTTTCGAAAAACTCGAAATTTTTGAAAAACTCGAAATTTTTGAAAAACTCGAAATTTTTGAAAATCTCGAAATTTTTGAAAATCTCGAAATTTTTGAAAAACTCGAAATTTTCGAAAATCTCGAAATTTTTGAAAAACTCGAAATTTTTGAAAAACTCGAAATTTTTGAAAAACTCGAAATTTTTGAAAAACTCGAAATTTTTGAAAAACTCGAAATTTTTGAAAATCTCGAAATTTTCGAAAAACTCGAAATTTTTGAAAATCTCGAAATTTTTGAAAAACTCGAAATTTTCGAAAAACTCGAAATTTTTGAAAATCTCGAAATTTTTGAAAAACTCGAAATTTTTGAAAATCTCGAAATTTTCGAAAAACTCGAAATTTTTGAAAAACTCGAAATTTTTGAAAAACTCGAAATTTTTGAAAATCTCGAAATTTTTGAAAATCCCGAAATTTTTGAAAAACTCGAAATTTTTGAAAAACTCGAAATTTTTGAAAAACTCAAAATTTTCGAAAATCTCGAAATTTTTGAAAAACTCGAAAATTTTTGAAAAACTCGAAATTTTTGAAAATCTCAAAATTTTTGAAAATCCCGAAATTTTTGAAAAACTCGAAATTTTTGAAAAACTCGAAATTTTTGAAAAACTCAAAATTTTCGAAAATCTCGAAATTTTTGAAAAACTCGAAATTTTTGAAAAACTCGAAATTTTTGAAAATCTCGAAATTTTCGAAAAACTCGAAATATTTGAAAAACTCGAAATTTTTGAAAAATTCGAATTTTTTGAAAATCTCGAAATTTTCGAAAAACTCGAAATTTTTGAAAAACTCGAAATTTTTGAAAAACTCGAAATTTTTGAAAATCTCGAAATTTTTGAAAAACTCGAAATTTTTGAAAATCTCGAAATTTTTGAAAAACTCGAAATTTTCGAAAATCTCGAAATTTTCGAAAATCTCGAAATTTTTGAAAAACTCGAAATTTTTGAAAAACTCGAAATTTTTGAAAAACTCAAAATTTTCGAAAATCTCGAAATTTTTGAAAAACTCGAAATTTTTGAAAAACTCGAAATTTTTGAAAATCTCGAAATTTTCGAAAAACTCGAAATTTTTGAAAAACTCGAAATTTTTGAAAAATTCGAAATTTTTGAAAATCTCGAAATTTTCGAAAAACTCGAAATTTTTGAAAATCTCGAAATTTTTGAAAAACTCGAAATTTTTGAAAATCTCGAAATTTTTGAAAAACTCGAAATTTTTGAAAATCTCGAAATTTTTGAAAAACTCGAAATTTTCGAAAATCTCGAAATTTTCGAAAATCTCGAAATTTTTGAAAAACTCGAAATTTTTGAAAATCTCGAAATTTTTGAAAAACTCGAAATTTTTGAAAAACTCGAAATTTTTGAAAATCTCGAAATTTTTGAAAAACTCGAAATTTTTGAAAAACTCGATATTTTTGAAAATCTCGAAATTTTTGAAAATCTCGAAATTTTCGAAAAACTCGATATTTTTGAAAATCTCGAAATTTTTGAAAAACTCGAAATTTTTGAAAAACTCGAAATTTTTGAAAAACTCGAAATTTTTGAAAATCTCAAAATTTTTGAAAATCTCAAAATTTTTGAAAATCTCGAAATTTTCGAAAAACTCGATATTTTTGAAAATCTCGAAATTTTTGAAAAACTCGAAATTTTTGAAAATCTCAAAATTTTTGAAAATCTCAAAATTTTTGAAAAACTCGAAATTTTTGAAAAATTCGAATTTTTTGAAAATCTCGAAATTTTCGAAAAACTCGAAATTTTCGAAAAACTCGAAATTTTCGAAAAACTCGAAATTTTTGAAAAACTCGAAATTTTTGAAAAACTCGAAATTTTTGAAAAACTCGAAATTTTTGAAAAACTCAAAATTTTCGAAAATCTCGAAATTTTTGAAAAACTCGAAATTTTTGAAAAACTCGAAATTTTTGAAAAACTCGAAATTTTTGAAAAACTCGAAATTTTCGAAAAACTCGAAATTTTTGAAAAACTCGAAATTTTTGAAAAACTCGAAATTTTTGAAAAACTCGAAATTTTTGAAAAACTCGAAATTTTTGAAAATCTCGAAATTTTTGAAAAACTCGAAATTTTTGAAAAACTCGATATTATTGAAAATCTCGAAATTTTTGAAAATCTCGAAATTTTTGAAAAACTCGAAATTTTTGAAAATCTCGAAATTTTTGAAAAACTCGAAATTTTTGAAAAACTCGAAATTTTTGAAAATCTCGAAATTTTTGAAAAACTCGAAATTTTTGAAAAACTCGAAATTTTTGAAAATCTCGAAATTTTTGAAAAACTCGAAATTTTCGAAAATCTCGAAATTTTCGAAAAACTCGAAATTGTTGAAAAACTCAAAATTTTTGAAAATCTCGAAATTTTCGAAAAACTCGAAATTTTTGAAAAACTCGAAATTTTTGAAAAACTCGAAATTTTCGAAAAACTCGAAATTTTTGAAAAACTCGAAATTTTTGAAAAACTCGAAATTTTTGAAAAACTCGAAAAACTCGAAATTTTTGAAAAACTCGAAATTTTTGAAAAACTCGAAATTTTTGAAAAACTCGAAATTTTTGAAAATCTCGAAATTTTTGAAAAACTCGAAATTTTCGAAAAACTCGAAATTTTTGAAAAATTCGAAATTTTTGAAAAACTCGAAATTTTTGAAAAACTCGAAATTTTCGAAAAACTCGAAATTTTTGAAAAACTCGAAATTTTTGAAAATCTCGAAATTTTTGAAAAACTTGAAATTTTTGAAAAACTCGAAATTTTTGAAAAACTCGAAATTTTTGAAAAACTCAAAATTTTCGAAAATCTCGAAATTTTTGAAAAACTCGAAATTTTTGAAAAACTCGAAATTTTTGAAAAACTCGAAATTTTTGAAAAACTCAAAATTTTCGAAAATCTCGAAATTTTTGAAAAACTCGAAATTTTTGAAAAACTCGAAATTTTTGAAAAACTCGAAATTTTTGAAAATCTCGAAATTTTCGAAAAACTCGAAATTTTCGAAAAACTCGAAATTTTTGAAAATCTCAAAATTTTTGAAAATCTCAAAATTTTTGAAAATCTCAAAATTTTCGAAAAACTCGATATTTTTGAAAATCTCGAAATTTTCGAAAAACTCGAAATTTTTGAAAAACTCGAAATTTTTGAAAAACTCGAAATTTTTGAAAATCTCGAAATTTTTGAAAAACTCAAAATTTTCGAAAATCTCGAAATTTTTGAAAAACTCGAAATTTTTGAAAAACTCGAAATTTTTGAAAAACTCGAAATTTTTGAAAAACTCAAAATTTTCGAAAATCTCGAAATTTTTGAAAAACTCGAAATTTTTGAAAAACTCGAAATTTTTGAAAATCTCGAAATTTTTGAAAAACTCGAAATTTTTGAAAAACTCGAAATTTTTGAAAAACTCGAAATTTTTGAAAAACTCGAAATTTTTGAAAATCTCGAAATTTTCGAAAAACTCGAAATTTTTGAAAATCTCGAAATTTTCGAAAAACTCGAAATTTTCGAAAAACTCGAAATTTTTGAAAATCTCGAAATTTTTGAAAAACTCAAAATTTTCGAAAATCTCGAAATTTTTGAAAAACTCGAAAATTTTTGAAAAACTCGAAATTTTCGAAAAACTCGAAATTTTCGAAAAACTCGAAATTTTTGAAAAACTCGAAATTTTTGAAAATCTCGAAATTTTTGAAAAACTCGAAATTTTTGAAAAACTCGAAATTTTCGAAAAACTCGAAATTTTTGAAAAACTCGAAATTTTTGAAAAACTCGAAATTTTTGAAAATCTCGAAATTTTTGAAAATCTCGAAATTTTTGAAAAACTCGAAATTTTTGAAAAACTCGAAATTTTTGAAAAACTCGAAATTTTTGAAAATCTCGAAATTTTTGAAAAACTCGAAATTTTTGAAAAACTCGAAATTTTTGAAAAACTCGAAATTTTTGAAAATCTCGAAATTTTTGAAAAACTCGAAATTTTTGAAAAACTCGAAATTTTTGAAAAACTCGAAATTTTTGAAAAACTCGAAATTTTTGAAAAACTCGAAATTTTTGAAAAACTCGAAATTTTTGAAAATCTCGAAATTTTTGAAAATCTCGAAATTTTCGAAAAACTCGAAATTTTTGAAAAACTCGAAATTTTTGAAAAACTCGAAATTTTTGAAAAACTCGAAATTTTTGAAAAACTCGAAATTTTTGAAAAACTCGAAATTTTTGAAAAACTCGAAATTTTTGAAAATCTCGAAATTTTTGAAAATCTCGAAATTTTCGAAAAACTCGAAATTTTTGAAAAACTCGAAATTTTTGAAAAACTCGAAATTTTTGAAAATCTCGAAATTTTTGAAAATCTCGAAATTTTTGAAAAACTCGAAATTTTTGAAAAACTCGAAATTTTTGAAAAACTCGAAATTTTTGAAAAACTCGAAATTTTTGAAAAACTCGAAATTTTTGAAAAACTCGAAATTTTTGAAAATCTCGAAATTTTTGAAAAACTCGAAATTTTTGAAAAACTCGAAATTTTTGAAAAACTCGAAATTTTTGAAAAACTCGAAATTTTTGAAAAACTCGAAATTTTTGAAAAACTCGAAATTTTTGAAAAACTCGAAATTTTTGAAAATCTCGAAATTTTTGAAAAACTCGAAATTTTTGAAAAACTCGAAATTTTTGAAAAACTCGAAATTTTTGAAAAACTCGAAATTTTTGAAAAACTCGAAATTTTTGAAAAACTCGAAATTTTTGAAAATCTCGAAATTTTTGAAAATCTCGAAATTTTCGAAAAACTCGAAATTTTTGAAAAACTCGAAATTTTTGAAAAACTCGAAATTTTTGAAAATCTCGAAATTTTTGAAAAACTCGAAATTTTTGAAAATCTCGAAATTTTTGAAAAACTCGAAATTTTCGAAAATCTCGAAATTTTCGAAAATCTCGAAATTTTTGAAAAACTCGAAATTTTTGAAAAACTCGAAATTTTTGAAAAACTCAAAATTTTCGAAAATCTCGAAATTTTTGAAAAACTCGAAATTTTTGAAAAACTCGAAATTTTTGAAAATCTCGAAATTTTCGAAAAACTCGAAATTTTTGAAAAACTCGAAATTTTTGAAAAATTCGAATTTTTTGAAAATCTCGAAATTTAACTCGAAATTTTTGAAAATCTCGAAATTTTTGAAAAACTCGAAATTTTTGAAAATCTCGAAATTTTTGAAAAACTCGAAATTTTTGAAAATCTCGAAATTTTTGAAAAACTCGAAATTTTCGAAAATCTCGAAATTTTCGAAAATCTCGAAATTTTTGAAAAACTCGAAATTTTTGAAAATCTCGAAATTTTTGAAAAACTCGAAATTTTTGAAAAACTCGAAATTTTTGAAAATCTCGAAATTTTTGAAAAACTCGAAATTTTTGAAAAACTCGATATTTTTGAAAATCTCGAAATTTTTGAAAATCTCGAAATTTTCGAAAAACTCGATATTTTGAAAATCTCGAAATTTTTGAAAAACTCGAAATTTTTGAAAAACTCGAAATTTTTGAAAAACTCGAATTTTTGAAAATCTCAAAATTTTTGAAAATCTCAAAATTTTTGAAAATCTCGAAATTTTCGAAAAACTCGAAATTTTTGAAAAACTCGAAATTTTCGAAAAACTCGAAATTTTTGAAAAACTCGAAATTTTTGAAAAACTCGAAATTTTCGAAAAACTCGAAATTTTTGAAAAACTCGAAATTTTTGAAAAACTCGAAATTTTTGAAAAACTCGAAATTTTTGAAAAACTCGAAATTTTTGAAAATCTCGAAATTTTTGAAAAACTCGAAATTTTTGAAAAACTCGAAATTTTTGAAAAACTCGAAATTTTTGAAAAACTCGAAATTTTTGAAAAACTCGAAATTTTCGAAAAACTCGAAATTTTTGAAAAACTCGAAATTTTTGAAAAACTCGAAATTTTTGAAAAACTCGAAATTTTTGAAAAACTCAAAATTTTTGAAAATCTCGAAATTTTCGAAAAACTCGAAATTTTTGAAAAACTTGAAATTTTTGAAAAACTCGAAATTTTCGAAAAACTCGAAATTTTCGAAAAACTCGAAATTTTCGAAAAACTCGAAATTTTTGAAAAACTCGAAATTTTTGAAAAACTCGAAATTTTTGAAAAACTCGAAATTTTCGAAAAACTCGAAATTTTTGAAAAACTCGAAATTTTTGAAAAACTCGAAATTTTTGAAAAACTCGAAATTTTCGAAAAACTCGAAATTTTTGAAAAACTCGAAATTTTTGAAAAACTCGAAATTTTCGAAAAACTCGAAATTTTTGAAAAACTCGAAATTTTTGAAAAACTCGAAATTTTTGAAAAACTCGAAATTTTCGAAAAACTCGAAATTTTTGAAAAACTCAAAATTTTTGAAAATCTCGAAATTTTCGAAAAACTCGAAATTTTTGAAAAATTCGAAATTTTCGAAAATCTCGAAATTTTCGAAAACTCGAAATTTTCGAAAAACTCGAAATTTTCGAAAAACTCGAAATTTTTGAAAAACTCGAAATTTTTGAAAAACTCGAAATTTTTGAAAAACTCGAAATTTTTGAAAAACTCAAAATTTTCGAAAATCTCGAAATTTTTGAAAAACTCGAAATTTTTGAAAAACTCGAAATTTTTGAAAAACTCGAAATTTTTGAAAAACTCGAAATTTTCGAAAAACTCGAAATTTTTGAAAAACTCGAAATTTTTGAAAAACTCGAAATTTTTGAAAAACTCGAAATTTTTGAAAAACTCGAAATTTTTGAAAATCTCGAAATTTTTGAAAAACTCGAAAATTTTTGAAAAACTCGATATTATTGAAAATCTCGAAATTTTTGAAAATCTCGAAATTTTTGAAAAACTCGAAATTTTTGAAAATCTCGAAATTTTTGAAAAACTCGAAATTTTTGAAAAACTCGAAATTTTTGAAAATCTCGAAATTTTTGAAAAACTCGAAATTTTTGAAAAACTCGAAATTTTTGAAAATCTCGAAATTTTTGAAAAACTCGAAATTTTCGAAAATCTCGAAATTTTTGAAAAACTCGAAATTGTTGAAAAACTCAAAATTTTTGAAAATCTCGAAATTTTCGAAAAACTCGAAATTTTTGAAAAACTCGAAATTTTTGAAAAACTCGAAATTTTCGAAAAACTCGAAATTTTTGAAAAACTCGAAATTTTTGAAAAACTCGAAAAACTCGAAATTTTTGAAAAACTCGAAATTTTTGAAAAACTCGAAATTTTTGAAAAACTCGAAATTTTTGAAAATCTCGAAATTTTTGAAAAACTCGAAATTTTCGAAAAACTCGAAATTTTTGAAAAACTCGAAATTTTTGAAAATCTCGAAATTTTTGAAAAACTCGAAATTTTCGAAAAACTCGAAATTTTTGAAAAACTCGAAATTTTTGAAAATCTCGAAATTTTTGAAAAACTTGAAATTTTTGAAAAACTCGAAATTTTTGAAAAACTCGAAATTTTTGAAAAATCTCGAAATTTTTGAAAAACTCGAAATTTTTGAAAAACTCGAAATTTTTGAAAAACTCGAAATTTTTGAAAAACTCAAAATTTTCGAAAATCTCGAAATTTTTGAAAAACTCGAAATTTTTGAAAAACTCGAAATTTTTGAAAAACTCGAAATTTTTGAAAATCTCGAAATTTTCGAAAAACTCGAAATTTTCGAAAAACTCGAAATTTTTGAAAATCTCAAAATTTTTGAAAATCTCAAAATTTTTGAAAATCTCAAAATTTTCGAAAAACTCGATATTTTTGAAAATCTCGAAATTTTCGAAAAACTCGAAATTTTTGAAAAACTCGAAATTTTTGAAAAACTCGAAATTTTTGAAAATCTCGAAATTTTTGAAAATCTCGAAATTTTTGAAAAACTCAAAATTTTTGAAAATCTCGAAATTTTTGAAAAACTCGAAATTTTTGAAAAACTCGAAATTTTTGAAAAAACTCGAAATTTTTGAAAAACTCAAAATTTTCGAAAATCTCGAAATTTTTGAAAAACTCGAAATTTTTGAAAAACTCGAAATTTTTGAAAATCTCGAAATTTTTTGAAAAACTCGAAATTTTTGAAAAACTCGAAATTTTTGAAAAACTCGAAATTTTTGAAAAAACTCGAAATTTTTGAAAATCTCGAAATTTTTGAAAAAACTCGAAATTTTTGAAAATCTCGAAATTTTCGAAAAACTCGAAATTTTCGAAAAACTCGAAATTTTTGAAAATCTCGAAATTTTTGAAAAACTCGAAATTTTTGAAAATCTCGAAATTTTTGAAAAACTCGAAAATTTTTGAAAAACTCGAAATTTTCGAAAAACTCGAAATTTTCGAAAAACTCGAAATTTTTGAAAAACTCGAAATTTTTGAAAATCTCGAAATTTTTGAAAAACTCGAAATTTTTGAAAAACTCGAAATTTTCGAAAAACTCGAAATTTTTGAAAAACTCGAAATTTTTGAAAAACTCGAAATTTTTGAAAATCTCGAAATTTTTGAAAATCTCGAAATTTTTGAAAAACTCGAAATTTTTGAAAAACTCGAAATTTTTGAAAAACTCGAAATTTTTGAAAATCTGGAAATTTTTGAAAAACTCGAAATTTTTGAAAAACTCGAAATTTTTGAAAAACTCGAAATTTTTGAAAAACTCGAAATTTTTGAAAAACTCGAAATTTTTGAAAAACTCGAAATTTTTGAAAATCTCGAAATTTTTGAAATCTCGAAATTTTTGAAAAACTCGAAATTTTTGAAAAACTCGAAATTTTTGAAAATCTCGAAATTTTTGAAAAACTCGAAATTTTTGAAAATCTCGAAATTTTTGAAAAACTCGAAATTTTTGAAAAACTCGAAATTTTCGAAAAACTCGAAATTTTTGAAAAACTCGAAATTTTTGAAAAACTCGAAATTTTTAAAAATCTCGAATTTTTGAAAAACTCGAAATTTTTGAAAATCTCGAAATTTTTGAAAAACTCGAAATTTTTGAAAAACTCGAAATTTTCGAAAAACTCGAAATTTTTGAAAAACTCCAAATTTTTGAAAAACTCGAAATTTTTGAAAATCTCGAAATTTTTGAAAATCTCGAAATTTTTGAAAAACTCGAAATTTTTGAAAAACTCGAAATTTTTGAAAAACTCGAAATTTTTAAAAATCTCGAAATTTTTGAAAAACTCGAAATTTTTGAAAATCTCGAAATTTTTGAAAAACTCGAAATTTTTGAAAAACTCGAAATTTTCGAAAAACTCGAAATTTTTGAAAAACTCGAAATTTTTGAAAAAACTCGAAATTTTTGAAAATCTCGAAATTTTTGAAAATCTCGAAATTTTTGAAAAACTCGAAATTTTTGAAAAACTCCAAATTTTTGAAAATCTCGAAATTTTTGAAAAACTCGAAATTTTCGAAAATCTCGAAATTTTTGAAAAACTCGAAATATTTGAAAATCTCGAAATTTTGAAAAACTCGAAATTTGTGAAAAACTCGAAATTTTTGAAAAACTCGAAATTTTTGAAAAACTCAAAATTTTCGAAAAACTCGAAGTTTTTGAAAAACTCGAATTTTTTGAAAAACTCGAAATTTTTGAAAAACTCGAAATTTTTGAAAAACTCGAAATTTTCGAAAATCTCCAAATTTTTGAAAATCTCGAAATTTTTGAAAATCTCGAAATTTTCGAAAAACTCGAAATTTTCGAAAAACTCGAAATTTTTGAAAAACTCAAAATTTTTGAAAAACTCGAAATTTTCGAAAAACTCGAAATTTTTGAAAAACTCGAAATTTTTGAAAAACTCGAAATTTTTGAAAAACTCGAAATTTTTTGAAAAACTCGAAATTTTTGAAAAACTCGAAATTTTCGAAAAACTCGAAATTTTTTGAAAAACTCGAAATTTTTGAAAAACTCGAAATTTTCGAAAATGTCGAAATTTTTGAAAAACTCAAAATTTTCGAAATTTTTGAAAAACTCGAAATTTTTGAAAAACTCGAAATTTTCGAAAAACTCGATATTTTTGAAAATCTCGAAATTTTTGAAAAACTCGAAATTTTCGAAAATCTCGAAATTTTTGAAAAACTCGAAATTTTTGAAAAACTCGAAATTTTTGAAAAACTCGAAATTTTTGAAAATCTCGAAATTTTTGAAAAACTCGAAATTTTTGAAAATCTCGAAATTTTCGAAAAACTCGAAATTTTTGAAAATCTCGAAATTTTCGAAAAACTCGAAATTTTCGAAAAACTCGAAATTTTTGAAAATCTCGAAATTTTTGAAAAACTCGAAATTTTTGAAAATCTCGAAATTTTCGAAATTTTTGAAAATCTCGAAATTTTTGAAAAACTCGAAAATTTTCGAAAAACTCGAAATGTTCGAAAAACTCGAAATTTTCGAAAAACTCGAAATTTTTGAAAATCTCGAAATTTTTGAAAAACTCGAAATTTTTGAAAATCTCGAAATTTTTGAAAAACTCGAAATTTTTGAAAAATTTGAAATTTTCGAAAAACTCGAAATTTTTGAAAAACTCGAAATTTTTGAAAAACTCGAAATTTTTGAAAATCTCGAAATTTTTGAAAATCTCGAAATTTTTGAAAAACTCGAAATTTTTGAAAAACTCGAAATTTTTGAAAAACTCGAAATTTTTGAAAAACTCGAAATTTTTGAAAAACTCGAAATTTTCGAAAAACTCGAAATTTTGAAAAATTCGAAATTTTTGAAAATCTCGAAATTTTTGAAAAACTCGAAATTTTTGAAAAACTCGAAATTTTTGAAAACCTCGAAATTTTTGAAAAACGAAATTTTTGAAAAACTCGAAATTTTGAAAAACTCGAAATTTTTGAAAAACTCGAAATTTTTGAAAAACTCGAAATTTTTGAAAAACTCAAAATTTTCGAAAATCTCGAAATTTTTGAAAAACTCGAAATTTTTGAAAAACTCGAAATTTTTGAAAAACTCGAAATTTTTGAAAACCTCAAAATTTTCGAAAATCTCGAAATTTTTGAAAAACTCGAAATTTTTGAAAAACTCGAAATTTTTGAAAAACTCGAAATTTTTGAAAAACTCGAAATTTTCGAAAAACTCGAAATTTTCGAAAAACTCGAAATTTTTGAAAAACTCGAAATTTTTGAAAAACTCAAAATTTTCGAAAAACTCGAAATTTTTGAAAAACTCGAAATTTTTGAAAAACTCGAAATTTTGAAAAACTCGAAATTTTTGAAAAACTCGAAATTTTTGAAAATCTCGAAATTTTCGAAAAACTCGAAATTTTCGAAAAACTCGAAATTTTTGAAAAACTCGAAATTTTTGAAAAACTCGAAATTTTTGAAAAACTCGAAATTTTTGAAAATCTCGAAATTTTTGAAAAACTCGAAATTTTCGAAAATCTCGAAATTTTTGAAAAACTCGAAATATTTGAAAATCTCGAAATTTTTGAAAAACTCGAAATTTTTGAAAAACTCGAAATTTTTGAAAAACTCGAAATTTTTGAAAAACTCGAAATTTTTGAAAAACTCGAAATTTTTGAAAAACTCGAAATTTTGAAAAACTCGAAATTTTTGAAAAACTCAAAATTTTCGAAAATCTCGAAATTTTTGAAAAACTCGAAATTTTTGAAAAACTCGAAATTTGTGAAAAACTCGAAATTTTTGAAAAACTCGAAATTTTTGAAAAACTCGAAATTTTTGAAAAACTCGAAATTTTTGAAAAACTCGAAATTTTTGAAAAACTCAAAATTTTCGAAAATCTCGAAATTTTTGAAAAACTCGAAATTTTTGTAAAACTCGAAATTTTTGAAAAACTCGAAATTTTTGAAAAACTCAAAATTTTCGAAAATCTCGAAATTTTTGAAAAACTCGAAATTTTTGAAAAACTCGAAATTTTTGAAAAACTCGAAATTTTTGAAAAACACGAAATTTTCGAAAAACTCGAAATTTTCGAAAAACTCGAAATTTTTGAAAAACTCGAAATTTTTGAAAAACTCAAAATTTTCGAAAATCTCGAAATTTTTGAAAAACTCGAAATTTTTGAAAAACTCGAAATTTTTGAAAAACTCGAAATTTTTGAAAAACTCCAAATTTTTGAAAATCTCGAAATTTTCGAAAAACTCGAAATTTTCGAAAAACTCGAAATTTTTGAAAAACTCGAAATTTTTGAAAAACTCGAAATTTTTGAAAAACTCGAAATTTTTGAAAATCTCGAAATTTTTGAAAAACTCGAAATTTTCGAAAATCTCGAAATTTTTGAAAAACTCGAAATATTTGAAAATCTCGAAATTTTTGAAAAACTCGAAATTTGTGAAAAACTCGAAATTTTTGAAAAACTCGAAATTTTCGAAAATCTCCAAATTTTTGAAAATCTCGAAATTTTTGAAAATCTCGAAATTTTCGAAAAACTCGAAATTTTCGAAAAACTCGAAATTTTTGAAAAACTCAAAATTTTTGAAAAACTCGAAATTTTCGAAAAACTCGAAATTTTTGAAAAACTCGAAATTTTTGAAAAACTCGAAATTTTTGAAAAACTCGAAATTTTTGAAAAACTCGAAATTTTTGAAAAACTCGAAATTTTTGAAAAACTCGAAATTTTCGAAAAACTCGAAATTTTTGAAAAACTCGAAATTTTTGAAAAACTCGAAATTTTTGAAAAACTCGAAATTTTCGAAAATCTCGAAATTTTTGAAAAACTCGAAATTTTCGAAATTTTTGAAAAACTCGAAATTTTTGAAAAACTCGAAATTTTCGAAAAACTCGATATTTTTGAAAATCTCGAAATTTTTGAAAAACTCGAAATTTTTGAAAATCTCGAAATTTTTGAAAAACTCGAAATTTTTGAAAAACTCGAAATTTTGAAAAACTCGAAATTTTTGAAAAACTCGAAATTTTTGAAAAACTCGAAATTTTTGAAAATCTCGAAATTTTCGAAAAACTCGAAATTTTTGAAAATCTCGAAATTTTCAAAAAACTCGAAATTTTCGAAAAACTCGAAATTTTTGAAAATCTCGAAATTTTTGAAAAACTCGAAATTTTTGAAAATCTCGAAATTTTCGAAAAACTCGAAATTTTTGAAAATCTCGAAATTTTTGAAAATCTCGAAATTTTTGAAAAACTCGAAAATTTTCGAAAAACTCGAAATTTTCGAAAAACTCGAAATTTTCGAAAAACTCGAAATTTTTGAAAATCTCGAAATTTTTGAAAAACTCGAAATTTTTGAAAATCTCGAAATTTTTGAAAAACTCGAAATTTTTGAAAAACTCGAAATTTTCGAAAAACTCGAAATTTTTGAAAAACTCGAAATTTTTGAAAAACTCGAAATTTTTGAAAATCTCGAAATTTTTGAAAATCTCGAAATTTTTGAAAAACTCGAAATTTTTGAAAAACTCGAAATTTTTGAAAAACTCAAAATTTTCAAAAATTTCGAGTTTTTCAAAAATTTCGAGTTTTTCAAAAATTTCGAGTTTTTCGAAAATTTCGAGTTTTTCAAAAATTTCGAGATTTTCGAAAATTTCGAGTTTTTCAAAA
>CAKNBH010000046.1:0-19169 GCA_929447395.1 Epistrophe grossulariae
GGAAATGTGAGAAGATTGAATATATTGAATATATATGCGATATAGTATAATGATGATGATGAAAGTCGAGAAAATGATGACCATACTGAATATATTGTCAGTCAAATGCATAGTGATGAATCTTGCGTCTCGGTAGTCTCCATTCGTCGTTGTGTCGTCCATTACTATCTAGAACGTCCGTCTGTCATAGGGTGCTATTTGTGATAGACAAGTGTCCTTCAGAAAGGCCAGAAATCGATTTGAACGAGTTGAATTTAGAATGCATATTGTTAGATTGAGTTTTAGCTTCTGAAGGGTTAACGATGATGATGATAATGATTACCATGATAATATTATCAGACTCGCCTGAAAGAAATAAAATTTTTTCACGAACCAATTTAACATAAAATCTAGAAATATAATAATATTTTTATTTTTTTATTTGAAAACCGCCCTCTTTCACGCCCATTTTTTTTAGATTTGAGTTTTTATATTAACGTCACTATATAAAGTAAGTAGGAATCAGGGCAGTTGGGTCTGGGAACTTTTTTTCCGACAGCGGTCATGTGAATGACAAATTTGTAGGTGGTCGCGTGCGGTGGGTACTGTTTGTTGTTGTTGTGGTGTGTGATGACGTCATAGGAGGTAGATAATTATATTTTGTCGCGTGCGGCGGGTACTGTGGGGTTTGATGTTGTTGTTTTGGCGCGTGCGGTGGGTAATGGGGTAATTATGGAGAGGTGAATGAGTAATGCGATATGATGAGTGCGGAAATATTAATTGTTATAAATAAAAAGATTTGTTGACTTGTTGGATTTGAACCGGGAGTATATGGGTTGACGGTAGTATGCTCTAGCCACTGGGCTATTGGCAATATGGATAATGTACAGTAATAATGTAATAAGTAGTGAATTTTTTTTTTTTTTATATTTTTATATATTTTGATAGGATTGAGTCATACTAGTTATAATTTGGAAATAAATTATGAATTAAAAAAAAAAAAAATAGTTGATAGTTCGATTTGAACTGGGAGTATATGGGTTGTCGAGAGTATGCTCTAGCCACTGGTCTATTTCCAATATAAATAATTTGCAGTAATAATATAATAAGTAGTGTTTTTTTTTCTTTCTATTTATTTATATTTGATTGTGTGGAAATATATTATGAATTTAAAAAAAATGTTCGTTGAAAAAAAAAAGAATATTGATTGTTGGATTTCAACCGAGGGTATATGGGTTGCCGATAGTATGCTCTACCCACTGAGGTAACTGTAACCTGGAAAATGATGTATATATATACAGCATAATAATTTAATATGTTTATATTAAGAACAGCTTTGAGTTGAGGTGGTTCATTAAAAAAAAAATGTTTTGGTGTGAAAGATTACGGGAAGGAGAAACATTCTGTATTTGTGAATCTGGATGGTTGGAAATACAATTTACAGATGTAATATTCTATAATGAAACATTTAAATTATTGGTACAGCCGGAATATGGAAGAGAATGTATGTTGTTTCATTTTAGAAATGGAGAAACGATACCCCCTATTCTCAATTTTAAAATGCGGTTTCAATCAATGCAGCATGTACGATTTAGACTTTTAGGTAAGAATATTGACTTTTGAAAAATTAAATGCTATGATTAAAAACGTAAAATGATTATTTTTTTTGTTAATTATAGGAGGGGAGATAACACTGAGCGGGCAGATCACTCCTCAATCGAATGCTGTAAAGAGAAAAGAGAGTGAATATCCAGCGCTTTGTCCATTTGGAGAGACAGAATTACTTAATCAGCCTCAAAAAATTATAAAGAAAAAAAACGAACGTAGAGATTTCAATACATTTCAACAAGTTCATAATCATCATAACACACTTCATTCGAATATAAATTAGTAAGAGAGAGAGAGATAAAAGAACCGAAGATAAAGAAAAAAACGTAAATATTATATAAATTTTAACATTTTAGTGTATGGAATATTAGTTTATTTTAAACCTTCGTATGGTAAGCACTTTTCATAATGTTGTTTCACTCAATAGTTTTATTTTTGTTTTCAATTTTTTCTTCACTAATTTTTACATTGTCATTACCTCTGGATATAAATTTACAACATCCGAATATAACCGACAATCTTTCATTTTCAATGAGTTTACCTAACAACGATACTGTGGAAATAGGATTGTCATTTCGCTTGCTAACCTATACCAATGGTAAAAATTTACTTAATACCACAAACACAGATACATCATCCTACGATATTCATACATTGTCTGATGCACCAGCGACTTCAACTACCAGATCAGTAGAAAAAAATTTGGATAAAAAAATAGTTACCGTAGAGGAAGCAATCGAGAGTTTTAGGCAAGACTTAATTAAAAAAGAAAGTGAAATATCAGGAATTATACAAAGTAAAGATGTTTTTTATAGACATTTCAAACTTGAATTTGATGAGGATAAGACATTAACAATTCGATGTTCGTATGATAGCAATTATAATTTGCGCACGCTCAGCATTAATTGTTATGAATACCACGAATATGAAACAGAGAGGGTTTTAAGTAATGGAGAAGTTGAAATTTTTATGAAGGAGGACCTTGCATACAAATCTGATGTCGAACTACTGAATTTCAAATCAATGAAACAGACATACCAAATGAATATATCTTAAGAAAAATGTATATAAATGTATGTATATGAAAATATATCTTTTTATTAAAAAAAAATTTAAAAAAAAAATGTGTTATTTATTTATTTTTGAGGGAGAAGTTAACCAGGAATTATGATCGGAGGAAAAGCCCAACCATTTTACAAACATTTGATTTTTTTTCCTTTGAAGCACTTTTTCAATTAGATATGTATCGGGAAACTTAGTTTTCTGAAGTTCTAGCTCATAGAATCCACCTTTAATAGGATGTCTTTGGTAGTCTTCTAGCAAGTATGTAATCGGGTTTGAGTGTTGCACTTTGATTATTTTAAATATTTCCGTGGTCCAATTCGGTGTGTATCCTTTTTCGAAAATATGTTTGTATTTACTAATTCTGACATAATCGCCAATTTTAAACTTTGGAATAATATGGATTTTGATGTGATTATAAATTTTTGAGAGTAATATTTTTTCGTTTGCAGTGTTAACTTCAGATGGTTTCATCTTAATTGTTCGATGTTTGGAATTATTGTAAGTTTTAGTAAGTTGTTCTATAATATCAATCCAACGATATGAACCATTAAAACTGAATTCCTTCCACATTAAAGTTTTCAAAGTACGATTAAATCGTTCCACTATTGAAGCTTTGAGAATACTAAATGTAGAGTAATGATTGATTTGATATTTTTTCATTAGTTTTTGAAAAGATGCATTGAAAAATTCTTTTCCGTCATCTGTTTGTAAATTTTTTGGGTGGCGACCTTTATTAAATATTTCTTCCATAGCCCGAGTCACACTCGTTCCTGTTTTGTTTTTAATAGGAGCCGTCCAAGCAAATTTAGAAAATGTATCAATAACTGTGAGAAGATATCGATAATTTTCGTTTTCGGGTGAATACACAACCATCTCAACTAGATCAGCTTGCCATAAATCATCTAGACCCTTAATAATTACTCGTCTTTTTGGAAAATTCCTTCGAGCAGGCTTATGTAGTTCTTCGACAACGTTTCTTTGACTCATCTTTTTAATAAATGATAAAAAAACAAAGTGTTTATTCTTTTTTATGTATGTACATATATATATGTATATTTATTAATTTTGTCTATAATAATAATTAATAAGTTTTAGTCATATACTATTTCAATCTTTTATACAAATTGATCAATTTTTTTATTTTTAACAATCTATTTTCAAGCATATAACATGCGCATGTATCTGGACCATTTTTACATAAGTCTGAATACCACGTGCAGTTATCGAAATGACATCCATGTTTTGATGTTGTGGTAGATACATTCAAAAATCTTTTCAAGAAGATTACACAATTCAAAAGCTCTTCATGATGTTCCTCCAGTATATTATGCTCATTTTTTTTCAAAAACTGTAAAATTTCATCAAAAATTAATAAAGTATCTATGTTAGGCATAATGATTGAGCTGTCACGCTGTACTGATAATTTAATACTGAAGTTATATTATGACTGTTTTTAAGTTAAATAGTAAATTTTTCTTCAGTTAAACTTTCAGGTTTTTTTTCTTTGTTTTTATTAATAACGACGCCATCTTGGAGGAGTTTTTTTAATTTTTCAACAACTCCATATTGAATGTATTCTTTAAGATCCTCATACGCTTCATCGACATATTTTTTGGTAGCAGCGTCTTCCGGTTCTATTGGTTCTTGAACATTTTGTAGTCGTTTAAAGATTATGTTGTAATTACCACTTTCGTTTCTGAGAAATCCCTCACCAGGTGGTCCGGGGAAACCCCGCTCTCCCTGTACACCTGGTGGCCCCTGCTCTCCTTGTTTCCCTCTTGGTCCTCTGGGTGGGGTTCTATTTGAGAAACGACCAAATTTATCTACACTCATCTCTTTTTTTTTTTGATTATTCGATAATATTTGCTTCTTTAAGTTCTTCAATGATTGAAAGAATTTCGTTAGAGTGGTTGTTATGTCCAGCTTGTTGTGATCCAATAAGAAGTCTCATTCGATCTACGAGTTCATTAGGATTATCCCAAAATATATAGTCTTTTTTCAATTTTGATAATTGCATTATTCCGCTCCCGGAAGGTATTTGTAGTGGTGAAAATGATGATGATAGGGTATTACTAGCGTCTGTTGTTAATCCTAACAATTTGCTTATAATTTTTGTATACTTATAACCTCGATTACCGTGTACTTGTCTCTGTGAATTATGATCAATTCTGTGCGCATTAGTGTCATGTAATATTGTCTTGTAGTTTTTTAAATCTTCACTGGTGTAAATTTGTTTATCAGGGTTTTTCTTAAATATAAGCTCATATAACCCATTTGTTCCATCGAAGGTTTTATTTTTAATTTCTATATCTTTTCCGATAATGTTGAACTCACTATTCCCGATATACCACTTTCCATCTTTTGAATGTACACCATACGTTTTATCAAGGGTGTTGGAATTATTTATAAATAATTCTACATATTTTTTAGGTGTGTCATGAAATTGTTCTTGTGACATTCTTTCTGCAAAACTTCTATGATCCGATTTTGTTCTTTTGTTCTTTTTTGGAGTATTACTTTCAACAGAAAAAATGGGTGAATCATCAATAGAAGTCTTTGGGGTGATGAAATCTTCGTGAAAATGTTTTTTTTTTTTTTTGTGATTGATGTTGTTCAAAATTGAGTTTTATTTTTTTTAAGGGAGTATTAATAAGGTTATTTTGATCTTGTTCGAAATTTGATTTTTTTACTAATTCATTTAGTGGTTTCGTAACCGGTTTAAGAGTTTCTTCAATTTGAGTTTCGTAAGCTTCCCTTCCACTCTTAAGAGCTTTATATTTCTTTCGAAGAGCATCGGTGGTTCTAATTAGTTCCTTTGTTAGTTTTACATCTATATTCATCATAATGTAAAAATTTATTTTTTCTTAGAAAGGCAAATAGTTATAATAAGTTTCGAAGTCGTTGAAAGAACCGTTCAATATGTCTGAAACTAATTTTCTATTGAAGTTACTGGTCTTAACTGAAGGATACTGGGTTTCAAACTGAGCTGAACCGCTTTTTTTACTGCTATTATCTGCTCACTGAACTGTTCTGTACTGTTCTCATAGAACATTACTACACATATAATATGAAATCAAGAATGCTATCTGTTTTTATAAGTTAAGAAAACAGTCAAAACCTTTTCTATATCGACCCTCGTTCAAAGGACTATCCTTGTCAATTACCATAAATCCGTAATTTGTATTCCAACATTCTGCACATACTTTTCGAAATGTATTAAATGCCATATCTGAATTAACATGATCATTATATATGTGTTTAAGATTCATATCATCCTGTTTGAAGACGATGAGAAAATTCGCATTGTCTCGAATCAAGTGTTTGGGTATTCTTGTATAAGTCTGGCACAAGTAAAAACTATCAATGTAATGATGTCGCCCCATACTAAAGTATACTCGAACTGTGTCTTGTTTTTCACAGGCAATGTCGTCAAAGATAAATATGGAATTTTTTTTAGCCTCTTCGGGCGGGATAACATCATTATTATTGGTAAAAGTAAAAAAACCCATATTTTGTATTGGTTCTACTGCTTTTCTTAAAAACTCATACTTTGGCTGATGTAAAGATTTAGAATATATATAGATATTTTCAAATTTTAATCCATTGGGGTGTTGTAATAAACTCATCATTACATTCGTTTTTCCACAGTTTGAAGGACCAGTAATTAACCCTCTTATACTATAAGGGAATAGTTTACCATGATTTTTTCTTTCAATGTTGCTGCCCAGTTCTATATTTCTTACCGGTAATTGATATTGTTGTTTAATGAATCGCATTGTGATAAGAACTAAATAATTTCCTATAAATGTAAAAGTTTATATTTAAAAAGGATCATATCGCATCTTACTATTCTCACGCAAAGATAATAATATAAAATGATTTATTATTCAAAAAATTCTTTCAGTCAACGAAACATTGTGAAAGGAAAAGGTTTATTAAATACTTTAATAAACAAACTACCCCTTGAACTACATCTACCTGGTTATCAATACTGCGGACCTGGAACAAAACTCCAAGAACGTCTAACTCGAGGAGATCCAGGAATTAATTTGCTTGATCAGGCGTGCAAACAACACGATATATCTTATTCAAAATTTAAAAATACAAACGATCGACACATTGCTGATAGGATTTTAACTGAAAAGGCTTGGCAACGGGTTAAATCCGAAGACGCTAGTATAGCTGAGCGGGCAAACGCACTATTGGTTACCAATCTTATGAAGGCAAAAACAAAATTTGGTATGGGTTGCTTTAAGATCAAAGATAAAAAGCCTAAGAATAGAGCAAAAAATAAAAATGAAGATAAGAAATCCAAAACAAATAATAAGACTAAACAACCCTCCTTCAGAAAAGTGATTCAAACAATTGGAAATACTCTTAAACGTAAAAAACCTTTCAATTTAGAAAAGGCAATTCAAATAGCAATTTCATCTGCTAAGAACAATGTTAAAAAAAACCCTACTAACATTCAGACACCCAGAGTTATTTCGATACCAAAAATTGGTGGAGTAATTCCATTTCTTGTTCCTCTGTTTGCAGGGCTTTCAGCTCTTGGAGCTTTAACCGGAGGTGCAGCAGGAGTGGCAAAGGCTGTCAATGATATTAGCATTGCTAAGAGAGATTTGGAGGAAAAAAAACGTCATAATGAAAAAATGGAGTCCATAGCAGTCGGACAAGGCTTATTCCTTAAACCTTATAGACAAGGTCTTGGGCTTTATTTAAATCCACAGCCAAAAAACTTCTAACTTCGCTACCTAATCGTGCATTAAATGAAATAGATTTAAGAAATTTTGCAAAGAATTTAATTCCAACTTTTCGAGGCGTTTTCATGCGAGATAATTTACCAAAGACAAAACCTTGGGAAAACGAGTGTGGAATTGTAAATCTTGACTCTACAACAGGACCTGGAACACATTGGGTAGCGTATAATAAAAAAGGCAGACAAATCGAATATTTTGATAGTTTTGGAAATCTTCAGCCTCCTATAGAAATTATTAACTATTTGGGGGACAAAATTAATTATAATTATACTAAATATCAAGATTATGGATCTTTTAATTGTGGTCATTTATGTTTAAAATTTTTATATGATTGTTATTTTCAATAAATAAAGAACCTTATTTAATAATGATGTCATTGTATTTTTTATCACCATGGCGATGACACTTACGCTAAGTGGGAGAACTTCCCTTCTATCAGCCGAATATTTTCCACCTTTGAACTTGGATCGAGACTATGTTTGTGGATTAATAGATTTTCAGACGTACAATTCTATACCAAATGTTGATGAGCGTAATAATTTGTTCCATGTGGGGGAACATGAAATTAAAATCCCAACTGGATCGTATGAAATCGATGCCATTGCAGAATATATTTCCGAAGAATTATTATTGCGAAATTCTACAATTATTGTTAGAATAGAAGCAAATAATAACACAATGCAATGTGAAGTTCGCAGCAGCGAGAAAATATATTTCAATAGAGATAAAACTATTGGTAAATTATTGGGTTTCAGTAAAAGTGTTCTCAAAGAGAATTTGATTCACTTTTCAGATTTACCTGTTGATATAAACAAGGTAAATGTAATACGAGTTGAATGTAATATCATTACTGGTTCGTATTTTAACAATACTCCTGTACATACAATACATGAATTTTCACCAGAAACAGGATCAGGGTATAAAATCATAGAAGTCCCAAAAAATGTCATCTATTTACCTGTGAATGTTGAACGAATAAGTACTGTAACATTAAAGCTTGTCGACCAAGACGGAGATTTGATAAATTTTAGAGGAGAAAAAATAACCGTGCGATTGCATTTAAACCCGAACTCAAAATAATGTTAATTTATAGTAATTATATAACAGACATTAAAGGTAACCATTCAACTAGTTCTATTAGAACACCAAAACTGTCTACACCTTATTTATCACCTGAAAACAAAGCCTATCTTCTTACATTAGGATTTAAATTAAAATAAAAAAAAAAAGAAAAAAATATGAACGATATATTAAATATTACACATGGACCTAGCTATGATAATAGCATATCTAAGTTTGAGTATCATAGTTACTCACCATTTCTTCAGTCTTACAACCCAAGTGATGAAATACGTATCCCTATACAACAGCAGGACTTATGTATTTTACCTAGTGAAAGCTACATTTATATAGAAGGGAGTCTTACAAAACCGGATGGGACTCTATCATCAGGAAAATTAACTAATAATGCTATGGCTTTTCTTTTTGAAGAAATACATTATGAACTGAATGGGGTAGACATAGAGAATAATAAAAACGTGGGTATCACAACAACGTTGAAAAATTATATATCTTTAAACGAGAATAAAAGTAAAAGCTTGGAAAATGGATCATGGACTGGAAATATCAGTATTTCCCCTGTATCGGGTATTTTTAATTTTTGCATTCCATTAAACAATCTACTAGGATTTGCTGAAGATTATAAAAAGATCATACCAAATGCAAGACATGAATTAATATTAATTCGCACTCGAACTAATGAGAATGCTTATTATTCTAAAGAAAACGAAGAATTAAAACTTTCCATTTTTAAATTGCAGTGGAGAGTTCCTCACATTACCTTGTCCGATTCAAATAAGCTAACATTATTGAAACAAATACAATTAAATCCAATTCAAATCCATTTTCGAAATTGGGAAATGTATGAATATCCAACACTATCAAACAACACTGATCATGTATGGACAGTTAAAACCTCAAGTCAACTTGAGAAGCCGAGATATGTTATTATTGCTTTACAAACTGATAGAAAAAATCAACGAAATAAAGAGCCAAGCAAATTTGATAACTGTGATGTGAGCAATGTAAAGGTACATTTAAACTCTGAATCTTACCCTCGTGAAGATTTAAATCTTAAATTTAAGCTAGATAGGTATGCCATTCTCTATGAAATGTACAGTAAATTTCAACACTCATATTATCAGGAACAATCACAACCACTTTTATCGCGACAAGACTTCAAGGATATCGCTCCAATTATGGTAATTGATTGTTCCCGCCAAAATGAATCAATTAAAACTGGACCTGTAGATGTTAAAATTGAACTTAAAACATCAACCCCAATTCCAGCTGCAACAACAATGTACTGTCTGATTCTTCATGATCGCGTAATTGAGTATAGTCCATTGACGGGGGAGGTTAACAAACGTACTTAAATTGAATACCCTTGATATAAAATTGTCAGTAGAAAAAGTGAATTTGTTGAGTACATACCTAAAACATGAATACCTATTTTGTGGACTTTCAAGGATTCGGGGGATTCAACAACAGTTTCATTTTAAAAGAATTAGCTGTATTGCATAATGGACATCATCATCACTTTATTGTTAGTCCTCCGTTTAATTTAAGTCAAGCTCCTGTATCACTTAGAAGACAAGTTCTGTGGTTATATCAAAATCATCACGGTTTGACCTGGAATGGTGGTTTTACAACCTTTTCTCAAGTGAAAATATTTCTTCAAAAAGAAATTCAAAATGGGGATGTTTACGTTAAAGGAGCTGAAAAAAAAGAATGGATCAGAGAACTACTTAATAATGAAAATGTGGAAGTGAAAAACGTCGAAGACATTTTCAGATGTCCAAATTTAAAGGAACTCAAAACCATTTATCCTAATCAAATAAAATGTCTTAACCATGGAAAGTCTTGTGCCCTTCAAAATGTTTATCTTTTAAGTAATTTCTTAATTGAATCAAAACCATTATAATATATTTTTATTTATTTCAAATAAAAAAACAATCTTTTGGGTATTTTAAATAAAAAGTTTTTTATTGTAAGTTGTCAGTATGATTTATCGAATCTAAACATTGTCTTCGATATCCATACGGGAAGGAACTGTGGTCTTCTAGAAAACGTCGTTTTTCCGCTTTCGCTTTATATGTTTTTACTTCCGGCGTGGTGATCACTTGATGGTCTCGTGTTCGTCGAATATTATTTGATGTTATTATAATATCTTCACTGTCGGCAGAAGAGTTTAGTACAGCATGCTTGATAGAATCAAAGTTTATTTTCTTTGATGTTTCATAATTAAGAAAGATACCTTTAACTTTACATATAACGTGTTCAGTGTTATCTTTTGTACTTAACACTTTGTATGCATAATTTTTAGGGCCTCCGCTTACAAACTCCGTTATATAACTACCAACGCCAAAACATTCTAATTCGTCCGTCATATCTCCGATAAATTGCCCTGTAGGTGGTTCAAATTCTCCATCACGGCTTACATAAATAACCGAATCTGTGTCGTAATATAGAACCCTTTCTTCTAACCCCTCCAGATAACTATACAGCTTTAGACGGGCTAAAGCAGTTGTATAGGCAGCAACACAAACATTTACCGTCGATAGAGACTCGACTGCTTCTTCCTTCATTTCGAAGTTAACGACAAGGTTATCTTCATTTACAGGAAGAATATGTAAGACTTCAATAGACGGGTGTGTAAGCAGATGATACAAAACTGAAGGGTTGTTTAGAACAAAAGTTTGGAGTTGATTTTCACGTTGTCCAAATTTTCCCCAAAACGAATTTAATATCAGCTTGGCTAGTGATCTCTTTCCCGGATTTTTACAAATTTCTGAAAATTCCAATTGAATATTTTCTTTTTCAAGAAAGTCAGCGATATATTTCATTTTTTCTTCGTGAGAAGAGCATTCGCTTGGCCAATCTGAAGCTTCTTGCTTTATTTTGAGAAATTTGTTCATCATTTTGGTAAAAAGACCTTCAGAGTTTGTTACTGGGTTGTATTGTGCTACATCATATTCCCATATTTCAAAAATGTGTACTATTTTGTAACCTTTTTCAACCGCTTTCAAAATTTCATCAATTACCCAGGTCCCGATCAAAGCTCTTTCCTCATCAGAATGAGTACACAGCTGCTCCTGGTTTTTTTCACCACTACAGCTTCTGCATAAAGAAAACATAAGTTTATTATTTTGTTTCATCGGCAATACTGGGTGAAGCAGTTGTTCTGGGGGTAGAATTTTACATTTCACAATTCCATTAATTTCTGTTAGTTTTTTTGTTGAAAAAGTTGATTCACCATTTACAAAAACTTTCGGATGACCAAGGGGGAATTTTCCATTTTTACACACCCATGGATAAAGAGAACATATATCTATGTATCGAATTTTTTCTCCTTCTTTGCATTTGTAAAAATTAAATGAATTTCCGGTACGTCCACCATAAAAAGCATCACGAGGGTTCAACGGGGAGTTTTGTATTAATTCATGTGTATTTATGAAATTCAAATCTTCTTTGCTTAACAACTTAAGGTGATGTTGAAATTCACAAGACCACATTTCAATAACCTCGTATTTGAAATTCCTCAATCGATCAGTTTTAGCTTTTGTTCTCTCATACCTCTGGTTTAACGAATCGTTTTCATTTTCGTGTAGAGGATCATCACGTTTATATTTCAAACATTGAGGGTGGCCGTGGTAGTAGCACCCATGGAACTCGAAAATTTGTTTGGTTTCTTCACAAAAACCATCAACCCTTACTCCATTGACAATTACTTCTCTTCCCTTATATGCATGCTTTATATTAATGTTCCTTTTTTGTTCTTCCCATATCATCCACTTAATTGCTTGTGTAGACTGGTTATCTACACATCTGTACCCCTTTCTAGGTATTAATCCTATAGTATTGGACTTGAGAAAGTTACGCCGGAAAAGTAAATTACATGCCGACGCAATAGTTACAGCTTCTATAAATGGTTCCACATTACTTTGGTTTAGAAATAATTTTCTAAATTCCAAGCAAGCTCCGGACAAAATTTTAACATCACTCTTACAGTATTCTACAAGTTCGTGTTGCATATCAAAATTATCATTTTGATGTTCTGAATACCATTTAAAGAATATGTCGCGATCTTCCGCTCTCATTGTATTTGGATTGTAATATTCTATTGCCGGTAATTTTCCAACGTACTTTTCGTTTTCTCTAGTATTAAACAGATACGGAAAATAACCTTTTTTTAAAACAGGTGGTAAATCGAATGCTTTAGGAAGTTTTGATAAGGCCATTGGGAAATAATTTATTGAGTCAATAAATTTAACATTCCCCATTTGCATTAGTATAATTTTCGACCCTCTCATAATTAATTCAGGACTTAGTTTTGTTTTTTCTAAGACGTAGTTTAAAATGAATTGATGGTCATATGCCTGACCATTATGAGCAATCACAATAACTTTTTTAAATTTTTTCCGAATTTCAAGTATATGTTGAACGAATTGGTTTACAACATCTTCTTTTAGAACGTTCAGTGACAACTTACAATTTTGGCAAAAGTATAAATTGGGATTATCCAAGCAGTGATCACATTTGTGTTGAAACACGCACAAATTAGGCTCGTGTTTTTTTATTAATGCGATTGTTTTTTCATATCCCTCATTAAATATTTTTTGTCCAATTACTTTTTCTTGTCGACTCTCAAGATCATAAAATATATACAAGACATTTTTCAGGTTAGGTGTTCTCGTATCTGGAAGAATGTAACACATATGGTCTTTAGGTACATGTTTTTTACAGTGTTTACAAAAGAATTCATCACAATTATGATCCCGACCTCCTCCGTAGGATTTTAAGCAAACAAGGCATCTTTTAATTTGATCACAAATAGATAGTTTTCCCGTAGAACCGCTCATTTTATGGTGATCAAAACATTTGCTTCCTTTGAAATTTCTATTACAGTCTTCACATAAAATTTTTGACGAAGTCTCGGTACATGATGGAGAGTGTTGGCATTGGGTACAGGCGGTGAGACATCCTCGATGGTCATTTTTCGTATTATAAGGTAAATGGCAATTTTCACAGTAGTAAGAACAAACAAATGCAGCGGTTAGAGATGTTATAACATTATAATGTTTCTTGAAAAACAATAAATGAATTTTTTTTTCTTCACTAGCATTTACATCGGTAGTTCCTTCAAACATAATATTTCGACCTTTGGATTCATACTCGTACACTATTATTTTGTACCCCTTCAAGTAATTTTGAAATAATCTCAACTCTACGATTCCACAACCTTCTGGCGGTATATTGATTTGAGTATCATTCAATAGTTCCATTGTTCTCAGGGTTTGGGTTTTACCGATGTCTCTTCTTACTTTATGAAAATCAGGCTCCTTGTCTGCATGCGCCTTCGCCACAACCAAAGCGCGAGGTAGACATAAATTATCCTTGTTTTTTATAACTATTATTCCTCTCCGCTTAAGACATTCTTCCTCGAATGTATTGAACATGGCAGAAGGTTTTCGAGGGTTGACTCCTCCAATTGGCATCTTTACGGATGTGACGGATAAAGAAAAATTATCCGTACTTAATCCTTCAGAGTTACTCTGGAAAATTTTCCTTATCATGTCCCAGACATCGTGAAAGGTTAACTCCGAGCAATTTTTAAAACTGACCCATCCGCTACCTCTCTCATGTGTGAAATTCTTTCCGCTAAATGTTATCCCAACTTTATCAGTTGGATTAAGATCCTTTAGAGCGAATCTCATCATATCTTCAATGGCTCCTTTTATCCATGCCGTTGGTTCTTCTTCCAACGGAACAGGATTGATTTGGAAATCAATCCTACGCCCTTTTAGGTTGAACCTTTTGATATTGGATACAACATTTCTTAAAATTTTTATTCGCTGAAATCAATGAAGAAAAAAAAACCCATCAATTTTTGAGAATAAAGAAAAAACATTGAATATTTGTTTTATTTTTTTTTTATTTATTTACTTAAATACATTTTTTTGGGTGTTTAATAAATTCCCAAAGTTATCAAAAAATAGTTTGGGGAGATCATTTACCTCTTCAGATAAATGTTGTCCCTTACTGCTATCTTGCGGTTGTTGTTCTTGCTGTTCATTTTGCTGATCTTCTTGCTGTTTTTCCTGCCCTTGTTCCTGTGTTTTTTCTTGGTGTTGGTCTTCTTCACCGTCTTTTAGGTGAAAGTCCACGTGGAAGGACATCTCTCCGTGGGGTTCTACAATTTCCAAGCAGCACTTTTTCAGCTCTCTAATGTCTCCATCATCAAGTTGATTGTTGCATCGTGATGGTAAAAATACCACACAATCCTGTAGCTCCACCAAGATTTGATCCCCATACTTGGTGGAGCATCTCTTCGCACTTGTGATCTCGTACTTTTTTTTCAGGACGAGTTTTGCCAGGCTCGAAACCGGCTTCCTAGGCTTGCGAATGTTCACCGCGTTTTTGATTTTGGAAATAAAAGACATTTTTAAAAGTTTAAATGTTTTGTTTAAATGTGTTGTAGCTTATTATAACAAACTGAATTAAAAACACAGATAGAAACCTGCTTTTATACTATGGATTATCAGGGAATAATTAAGGTGATTGTTATGTAATAGTATGATAAGCCACATTTGCAAAAAAAAAAGAAGATATTTGCAAAAAAAAATTCAGATTAATCAAGTTCAAAGTTTAAAAGACATAAATAAAAAAAAAGAAGCATAAACGTTAAAAGCATTGAAAAAATTCCTAATTAACGAGTTATCATATTTTGGTACAGCAAAAAAAAAATAATAATGTGTCTGTTCTTTATGCTCTGGATTATCAGCGGAACAATTTTGCAAAAATTTGCAAAAATTCAGAATAATGAAGTTCAAAGTTTAAAACATAAATAATAAAAAAAAAAGCATAAACATGGAAAGCATACAAAATTCCTAATTAAGAGCTTATCATATTTTGGTAAAGCAAAATCTTTACGTCATCCAAACCATGAAGAAGTCATAGAACCAATAACAAAAAAAAATAATAATGTGTCTGTTCTCTATGCTCTGGATTATCATCGGAACAATTAAGACTATTATTATATAATAGATTGATAAGCCAAAATTTGCAAAAATTCAGAATAATCAAGTTCAAAGTTTAAAATATAAATAAAAAAATAAGCATAAACATGGGAAGCATACAAAGTTCCTAATTAAGGCTTATCATATTTCCGCAAAATCTTTTTTCGAAAAGTCATAGGGCTGTTTTTTTTTTTAATCATAGCATTTAATGTTCTTACATAAAAATTCTAAATCGTACATGATGGATACTGTCGTCAACCCATATACCCTCGGTTGAAATACAACAGTCAATATTCTTTTTTTTTTCAACGAACATTTTTTTTAAATTCATAATATATTTCCACACAATCAAATATAAATAAATAGAAAGAAAAAAAAACACTACTTATTATATTATTACTGCAAATTATTTATATTGGAAATAGACCAGTGGCTAGAGCATACTCTCGACAACCCATATACTCCCAGTTCAAATCGAACTATCAACTATTTTTTTTTTTAATTCATAATTTATTTCCAAATTATAACTAGTACTCAATCCTATCAAAATATATAAAAATATAAAAAAAAAAAAAAATTCACTACTTATTACATTATTACTGTACATTATCCATATTGCCAATAGCCCAGTGGCTAGAGCATACTACCGTCAACCCATATACTCCCGGTTCAAATCCAACAAGTCAACAAATCTTTTTATTTATAACAATTAATATTTCCGCACTCATCATATCGCATTACTCATTCACCTCTCCATAATTACCCCATTACCCACCGCACGCGCCAAAACAACAACATCAAACCCCACAGTACCCGCCGCACGCGACAAAATATAATTATCTACCTCCTATGACGTCATCACACACCACAACAACAACAAACAGTACCCACCGCACGCGACCACCTACAAATTTGTCATTCACATGACCGCTGTCGGAAAAAAAGTTCCCAGACCCAACTGCCCTGATTCCTACTAAAGTAATCTTAACTATTGTGATTGATATCTCGCAATAACATGCATAATTTTTCCTATAGGTAAAGAATTTGAAAATTATGTACTAAAAATATCTTGAACGTAAATCAGTTAAAGGGTAATTTTATACATATGTAAGTATAGGTACTATATAGCAAGTTATGAATTTGTAAAAAATTAAAAAAATCGAACTCCAGATTTTGATCAACATTACAAAATTCTGTAAATCCAGAATTCTGTATACCAAAATTCTGTAAATCTAGAATTCTGTATATTAAAATTCTATAAATACAAATACCTGGAAAATTATACAGAATTTTGAAATACAGAATAATGGTTTTACAGAATTTTGAAAAACAGAATTTTAGATTTCCAGAATTTTGAAATACAGAATTTTAGATTTACAGAATTTTAAATTACAGAATTTTGAAATACAGAATTTTGGAAACTGAATTTTGGCACTTACAGAATAATGAATTTTTTTAAAACGGCTACCATTTTATAAAAAAATGGTAATAAATTTTAGCTCCCATTTTTTGATTTTCTCAAAAACGGTTCAACTGATTTTGATAAATTTTTTTTATGTTGAATGTTTCAAAAAGTTTTAAAAGTATTGGCATGCCAAAATTTTCAATTTTTTTTTTTTTTGCATTTTTAAAAAAGTTTTAAAATTTTAAGTTAATAATTCGAAAACGATTTGATCTATTTTTATTAGACTTGGCACCCAGCAGTTATATTATCTAGTAGACTTTCAATATAAATTAGTCTTTTAGGTAACCAAAAATATCGGTACCTATCCCATACCTTTTTTTTAAACCCTGTTGGGCAATCTCATTTATCTCAAAAACAACTCCTACGATTTTAATAAGAAAAAAAATTACGGGAGCTTATATTATGTATCAGTAAAATCTACCATAAACATAATTGGGAAACAAAATTCTATCTACCCTTTAGTATCGGTATCTCTGATAAAACTATTTCTTCGGTTTTCGAGTACCTATCTCATAACCTGTTGAACCGATTTAATTGAATTTTTTTACACAAGAGCTTCGAATAATTTTTAAAAATATTGCATATCAAAATTTTCAAAAAAAAAAAAAACTCAAACTTAAAAAAATTTCGAAATTATTTTTTTGAAAATTTGATATTTCGAATATGGGTAGATGATTTTTTTTCTAAATGTATTCTTAGATTAATAAACAATAAAAAATAAAAAATAATTAATCAATTTTTTTCTCAATTTTTTTTTTTAAACTCCGATTTTTGAATTTTTTCCTCATAAATTAAGATTTATTTTAGAAATCAAATGGCGTACTACATCTAGCATTGGTGTCAAAACAACTTCGCAGTTTGCTTAATTAATTTATTTCAATATAATTTTTTTACCAATTTTTAGTTTAAACTGTAAGTTTCATGCATGCACACGTGCACCGCGCTGGTATATTATAAATTTTTTTATTTTTATATAATTTTACCTTATACTAAAATACGTTTTAAATAGGTGAAACAAAATATAGGCTCACATAGGTATAAGGTGCCTACCTATACCTAATGTATTTCTTTTAAAATCAGTTTAATAAAATTATTTAGACTTTAAAACCACAGTGTGATCGTACATAAGAGCAAGTTCATGCGACCCAGTCGTGCATTTTATATTTTTAAATCTGCCCATTTTTGTATACTTGAGTATTTCCTTATTTATTTTTTTTAGAAATCTGAAAATTTTGTATTTAAATTTTCTTTAACCGTGTGTAGTAATTTTTTCTCCATATTGAATTATTAATCCACTCTAGAAATCTGAAAATATATAACTAAGATAAATCTGTAGTTTAAAAACCATGTTTTTGAGCCACCTCTCTATAATTTATCAAAAAGCAAACCTTATTAATTTTTATACTTGAACGTTTATTTTATTGCTCGCAAACATTTTGTTTGTTAATACCTAAATACACCATTGCGGTTTTGGTTATTCAGGTAATAACCCATTCGTCATCTTACTTCGATTGTATCTTAATTTATGTTCCTGTACAGAGAATAATAACACACCGTCTACATACAAATATATGTATGTCCATTTCACATAAAATATCCATTCGAAAAACCCAAAAAACAATACAGAGGATATAAATTTTAGCTCTATGCTACAGACAATAGCCAAAAATCCACCATATATATCGCATGTATTCTTTTCACCGTTCGTCGTTGTTACCCTTAAACCAATATCATAAATGCTTCCAAATAAACAAAGGAATACAATTAAAATCCCTTATGCAATTTCACATTCGCATTCATTAAAAAAAAAAGTCCTGACAACAACAAAAAATGAACACGATATTTTCCCCACATCCACAATAATCTACCAAAAATCACCCCACACCCACAATCTACCAAAAAAATAAAATAAAAAAAACTTCGATGGCCATTGATTCTTTGTTACTGCGGGAAAACACTCAACCTATGCGGGGTTTTCATTTTCATTTTTATTTACTTGTTATATTTTTGTATCTCTGAAGTGGGTTTTTTATGGTTAAACTGTTATACTTTTGTTTTTATGAGTACATACGTACGTGTATATATTTTATGTCCTGATGCCATACAATGCACTTCATTAATTCATTTTTAGAGAGAAAGTTGGATGCTCACTTTATATTAGGTAGGTTTGTATATAGTCAGTATAAAGGGGCTAGGTATAAAGGTACCCATGGA
>OV839571.1:0-16562 GCA_929447395.1 Epistrophe grossulariae
TTTAAATAGCTTATATATAGAGTATAACATTGAAGATGTTAGGGAGATTTATAAATCTTTAAATATTTAAATAATTTTTATTAGTAATTTATAAAAAAAATCTTTTTTATTTTTACAATGAAAATGTAATGTTTTATTAAACTATATAAATAGAAATATAAATGGAATTAAACCATTAAAATAAAAAGTTAGCAGCTTTTATTTGATCAACATATTTCTTTAATTGGAATATACAATTCATTTATATCATTAACAGTGATATACCTCTATTTTGGTTTCAATTAATATAGAATAAGGGTATATTATACCTAAAATTAGGTCGAAACTAATTACAATAAATCGTTTCATATTCAAGGTAAATTTATGAAAAATAATTTTTGAATGCAAATCAAATGTTATAAAATTTAACTATAACCCTAAGTTAATTTGATCAGTTTAATATTCCTTGATTTCATTCATGATATAAACCTAAAAGTAGAATTAAAATAAAAATAATTGATGTGATTCTTCATAATATTAAATTTGAAAATTTTAAAATTATAATTATAGGTAAAATTAAAGCAATTTCAACATCGAAAATTAAAAAAATAATTGTAATTAAGAAAAATTTTAAAGAGAAGGGTAAACGAGAAGAAGTTATAGGGTCAAAACCACATTCAAAAGGAGAACTTTTTTCTCGATCTCTATATGTTTTTTTAGATAAAATAGTTGCTAAAGTTATAACAATAATTGATAAAGTTATAATAATCATTGAAATTAATATAATGGAAAAAATTATTTATATTATTAATTTAATAAACCTTATGATTGGAAGTCATATATACTTTTATACTATATAAATATATTATCCTCCTCATCAATAAATTGATACATATAAAAATAATCAAACAATATCTACAAAATGTCAGTATCATGCAGCTGCTTCAAATCCAAAATGATGAGTTTTTGAAAAATGATTATTTAAATGTCGAATTAGACAAATTAATAAAAAAGTTGTTCCAATTAATACATGAAAACCATGGAATCCTGTTGCTATAAAAAATGTAGATCCATATACAGCATCTGCAATGTTAAAAGAAGCTTCTATATATTCATAGGCTTGTAAAATAGAAAAATAAATTCCTAATAAAACTGTAAAAAATAATCCTTGAGTAGTTTGAGAAAAGTTTCCTTGTATTAAACTATGATGAGCTCATGTTACTGTAATTCCAGATGTTAATAAAATAGTAGTATTTAATAAAGGAATTTGGAAAGGATTAAAAGAAATAATACCTAAAGGGGGTCAAATTGATCCTAATTCAATAGAGGGAGATAATCTACTATGAAAAAATGCTCAAAAAAAAGAAAAGAAAAATAAAATTTCTGATAAAATAAATAAAATTATTCCTCATCGTAAACCAGTTGTTACTGAAAAAGTATGTATCCCTTGAAAAGTTCTTTCTCGAGATACATCTCGTCATCATTGGTAAATTGTTAATATAGTAATTATTGTTCCTAGTATTATTAATGATATATTGTATTGATGAAATCATTTTACTAAACCTGAAACTATAGTTATTGTTCCAATAGCCCCTGTTAAAGGTCATGGGCTATAATCTACTAAATGAAAAGGATGATTTGAATGTGTTGACATTATATATATATATATATATATATATATATATATATATATATATATATATATATATATATATATATATATATATTAAATTACTTCACTAGAATATAAAGTTCTTAATACAGCAAATACATAAGATTGAATAATAGCTACAGCTGATTCTAATATTAATAATAAAATTTGAACAATTAATAAAATAATAATAAGAACTGAAGATAGAGAGGGCCCTGTATTTCCTAGTAATGTTATTAATAAATGTCCTGCAATTATATTAGCAGTTAATCGAACTGCTAAAGTACCTGGACGAATAATATTTCTAATAGTTTCAATACATACTATAAATGGTATTAAAATTCCTGGAGTTCCTTGAGGAACCAAATGTGCAAATATGTGTTGAGTGTGATTTAATCAACCATAAATTATAAAAGTTAGTCATAAAGGTAATGCTAATATTAAAGTTAAAGTTAAATGTCTAGTACTAGTAAAGATATAAGGGAATAGCCCTATAAAATTATTAAAAAAAATTATTCTAAATAAAGAAATGAAAATTAATGTTAATCCTTTTTGAGAAGGATTTCCTAATAAAACTTTAAATTCTTTATGTAAAGTTATTAAAATATTATTTCAAATTACATGATAACGAGAAGGTAAAAATCAATATATAGATGGAATTATTAATAATCCGATAAAAGTTCTTAATCAATTTAAAGATAAATTAAAAATACTAGTAGAAGGATCAAAGATAGAAAATAAATTAGTTATCATTTTCAATTTATAGAAATTGTATTAATTTTTTGAAAATTTTTAGATTTAGAAGTTAGAGGAAAATAAATAAAATAATTTAATATATTAAATAAAATAAAAATTATTCTAAATAGAAAAAATAGTGTTAATCATCTAATAGGTGCTATTTGAGGTATTAAAAAATATTATTTTTATAATAATTTCAGTTTGACATACTAATGTTATTTATTTAACTAATTTTTTTTTTTTTTTTTTTTTTTTTTTTTTTTTTTTTTTTTTTTTCATTAAAAGTAATTGCTAGATTACTATAACATGGTTTAAGAGACCAGTACTTGCTTTCAGTCATTTAATGTTTAATTTATATTAGAAATTCATTTAATGAAAAAATTAATAGGTACACTTTCAATAACAATAGGTATAAAACTATGATTTGCTCCACAAATTTCTGAACATTGTCCAAAAAATAATCCTGGGCGATTAATAATAAAATTTGTTTGATTTAATCGTCCAGGAGTTCCATCAATTTTAACTCCTAAAGCTGGAATTGTTCATGAGTGAATTACATCTGCTGCAGTTACTAGGATACGAATTTGAGAATTTATTGGTAAAATAATTCGATTATCTACATCTAATAATCGGAATCTATTTATATTTAATTCATTTGTAGGAATTATATATGAATCAAATTCAATATTTAAAAAATCAGAATATTCATAACTTCAGTATCATTGATGACCAATTGATTTTAAAGTAATAGAAGGTTCACTAATTTCATCTAATAAATATAATAATCGTAGTGAAGGAAATGCAATAAATAATAAAATAAATGTAGGAAGAATAGTTCAAATTATTTCAATTGTTTGACCATGTAATAAATTTCGATTACTATAATTATTAAAAAATAGTATAATTATTATATAAGCTACTATTACTGTAATTATTACTAAAATTAATATAGTATGATCGTGAAAAAATGTTAATTGTTCTATTAAAGGTGATGCACTATCTTGTAAATTTAGGTTTGCTCATGTTGACATTTTTCTAATAAAAGTAATATACTTTATATATGAAGCTTAAATCCATTGCACTAATCTGCCATATTAGAAATTAGACAATAAAGGTAATTCTGAATAACTATGTTCTGCAGGTGGAATATTTTGGTATCATTCAATTGATGAATTTAATTGTATGGTATAAATTACTTGTCGTTGTTTGATTATACTTTTTCAAATAATAACTATAAATATAATAATACCAACTAATGAAATTGTAGACCCAATTGTTGATACAATATTTCATGTGGTATAAGCATCGGGATAATCAGAATATCGACGAGGTATTCCTGCTAATCCTAAAAAATGTTGGGGAAAAAATGTTACATTTACTCCTACAAATATAATAAAGAATTGAGTTTTAAGTCATTTTATATTTAATGTAAGACCTGTAAATAATGGATATCAATGGACAAATCCTGCTATAATAGCAAATACAGCACCTATTGATAATACATAATGGAAATGAGCAACTACATAATAAGTATCATGTAAAATAATGTCAAGAGAAGAATTAGCTAATACTACACCAGTTAATCCTCCTACAGTAAATAAAAATACAAATCCTAAGGATCATAAAATTGCAGGTGTATAAATTAATTGTGTACCATGTAATGTAGCTAGTCAACTAAAAATTTTAATTCCAGTTGGAATTGCAATAATTATTGTTGCAGATGTAAAGTAAGCTCGTGTATCAACATCTATACCTACAGTAAATATATGATGAGCTCATACAATAAATCCTAATAATCCAATAGCTAATATTGCATAAATTATTCCTAAAGATCCAAATGTTTCTTTTTTTCCACATTCTTGACTAATAATATGAGAGATTATTCCAAATCCTGGTAGAATTAAAATATATACTTCTGGATGACCAAAAAATCAAAATAAATGTTGATATAAAATTGGGTCTCCTCCCCCAGCAGGATCAAAAAATGAAGTATTTAAATTTCGGTCAGTTAAAAGTATAGTAATAGCTCCAGCTAAAACTGGTAAAGATAAAAGGAGTAATAAAGCTGTAATTACTACTGATCATACAAATAAAGGTATTCGATCATATGAAATTCCATTAGAACGTATGTTAATAACAGTTGTAATAAAATTTACTGCGCCTAAAATAGATGATATTCCAGCTAAGTGAAGAGAAAAAATTGCTAAATCAACAGATGCTCCTCCGTGAGCGATATTAGCAGAAAGGGGAGGATAAACAGTTCAACCTGTTCCAGCTCCATTTTCAACTATTCTTCTTACTAATAAAAGTGTTAAAGAAGGTGGTAATAACCAAAATCTTATATTATTTATTCGAGGAAAGGCTATATCAGGAGCTCCTAGTATTAAAGGAACTAATCAATTTCCAAATCCTCCAATTATAATTGGTATTACTATAAAAAAAATTATTACAAAAGCATGTGCAGTAACAATTACATTATAAATTTGATCATCACCAATTAAAGCACCAGGATGACCAAGTTCTGCTCGAATCAAAATTCTTAAAGAAGTACCTACTATACCGGCTCAAGAACCAAATAGGAAATATAATGTTCCAATATCTTTGTGATTGGTTGAAAATAATCATTGTTGCAATTAAATTATTTTATAATAATAATTAAATAAAAAAAAATGGATTAAATGGCTGAAATATAGGCGGTAGATTGTAAATTTATTTATAAGAAAAATTCTTTTTAATCAAAATTTAACTTTATATTCAATAATGATATTAGATTGCAATTCTAAAGGAATAACAACAAGTTATTAAAGTTTTAATTATTAAAACTTAAAAGATTTTCTTATATTTATAACTTTGAAGGCTATTAGTTTTTATTTAACTTAAAGTTTTAAATTAAATAAAATATAAAACTAATAATAAATAATCCAAAAGTTGAAAAAAAAGAAAAAATTAAGTATAATTTTATTATAAAATTATTTCAATAAATTTTATAATTTCAGTTATTTTCATAATAATTTAGTATAAAAGCTGTATAGCATAACCGTAAATAAAAAAATAATGTTAATAAAGTTATAATAATTATTATTGTTATTATAAATAATTGATTATTAAAAGTTAAATATTGAATAGTTAATCATTTAGGTATAAAACCTAAAAAAGGGGGTAATCCACCTAAAGAAAGTAAATTTAAAAATAAAGAAAATTTTAAATATTTATTTAGTATAAATAATGAAAATAATTGGTTAATATGAAATAATTTAAATATATTAAATAAAAAAATTAAATTAAAAGATAAAAAAACATAAAACATAAAATAGGTAATTCATAAATTTTCATTTGAATATATACTTATTAATATTCAACCTAAGTGGTTAATAGATGAAAAAGTTATTAATTTACGTAAAGAAGTTTGATTTAATCCTCCTAATGAGCCAATAATAATTGATAATAAAATACATCAGAATAAAATTGATTTAATAATCAAATAAGAAATTAGTATTAGTGGGGCAATTTTCTGTCAAGTTATTAAAATTAATGAATTTATTCAATTTAATCCTTCTATTACATTAGGAAATCAAAAATGGAAAGGAGCAGTTCCTCTTTTTATTAATAAAGCTGATAAGATTATTATGTTAATATTATTATTATTATTTAAAATTAATGGATTAATAAAATTATTTTGGTATAAAAATAAAATTGAAGAAAATAATAAAATGGAAGAAGCTAAAGCTTGTGTTAAAAAATATTTTAATGAAGCTTCATTAGATATTAAATTATTATCTCTTATAAGGGGAATAAAAGATAATAAGTTAATTTCTAACCCTATTCAAGCTCCTAATCATGAGTTTGCTGAAATAGTAATTATTGTTCTTATCATTAAAATAAAAATAAATAAAATTTTAAATGAATTATTAAAAATTAAAAAGAAAAGGATTAAAACCTTTATAAGTGGGGTATGAACCCAATAGCTTAATTAGCTTATCTTTTTATAAATAATAAATATATTTTAGTGTATGATGCACATAAGTTTTTGATACTTTTAGAAATGGTTTAATTCCATTAAATATAATGAATATAATTATAATTATATTATTTACTCTATCAAAGTAATCCTTTTTGTCAGGCAATTCATTTAATTATTTTATAGTAAAAAAAAAGTGAAATTTAAATTAATTATTTATTATTAATTTATAAATTAAATAATTTATTTTAGTATAAAATGTTATAAAATTTTCAGAAATTTATATCTATATATATATATATTTACGCACAATTATACGCCTATATATATATAGTAATTTCATATGAGAAAAGTAAATAATAATTCGTTAATTTTGCTATTAAACATTTATAAATATAAATATTTAAAAAATTTTAAATTACATTTAAAAATATATTCAAGAATATATTTTTTAAATGTAATTTAAAATTTACATTAAATATTTAACCAATAATAATCTAATTAAAATAAATAACCTAGTTATTTATATTTAAATATTATATATATATATATATATATATTATATATATTTGAATTAACTAATTAAATGGTAAAGAGTTATTATTTATATAAATAGAGAACTAATAAATATCAATTTATTTCCTCCAAATAGATTATATATATATAATATAGATTGTTAATTTCTATTTTAAATACGTATCTATATAAATTTGGGTTTTTTTTGAAATATAATAATGTATTTATTAAAATATTATTTATTACACATATAGATAATATATATATATATATAGGTATTTTAAAAAAAAAAAAAAAAAAAAAGGGGAAGGATTTTATTACACATAAATTTTTGGATATTTTAAAAAAAAAAAATTTTTTTTTTTTGAAAAAAATAAAAATTTTTTAAATTTTTAAAAATTCTTAAAAATTAAAAGGATTTTTTATTATATATAAATTTTTAAAAATTTCTAAAATATTCAAAAATTTTCTAAAATTTAAAATTAATATTTAATATGTTATTAATTATTTTAAATTATTTATTAGAGATTAATAAGTAATTTAAAATAATTAATGTTAAAAATTTAAATTTATTAATATAAAATTCAAAAAAGGGGTAAGTTTTCAATTAAATTTAAATTTTATATTAATATTAAGTTTGATTTATGATGATTGTTATAAGGGGTAATAATCATTGTAAATCAAGGTTAATATTAAAGTACAAATTATTTATTATTTGTAAAAAATTAGGGGGGAATTTACTAAAAAATTGATTATTTAGTAAATTTTTGATAAATTAAAATTAATATTTAATATGTTATTAATTATTTTAAATTATTTATTAGAGATTAATAAATAATTTAAAATAATTAATGTTAAAAAATTTAACTTTATAAATATAAAATTTAAAAAAGGGGTAAGTTTTCAATTAAATTTAAATTTTTATTTAACTAATATTAACCTTGATTTATGATGATTGTTATAAGGGGTAACAATCATTGTAAATCAAGGTTAATATTAAAGTACAAATTATTTATTATTTGTAAAAAATTAGGGAGGAATTTACTAAAAATTGATTATTTAGTAAATTTTTCATAATCAAACTTAATATTAAAAAGAATTTTACTTTAAAAAGTTATTTATATATTTAATATTAATTTTAATTTTTAAATTATTAATATAAAATTTAATTTATAAAGTTTTATTTTAGCTTAAAAATTTATTATTAATTTATATTATATGTAAATTTTTGTGTGAATATATATTTATTTTAAAAATAAATATATTTGTGAATGATTATAAAATAATATATTTGCAATAATTAATATTATAAATTAAAGAAATTTAGAAATAGAAATATTAGTTAATATTGACTTAATTTGTGCCAGCAGTTGCGGTTATACAAATAATATGAATAAATTTTATTAATATTAGTTAAATAAAAATTTAAATAAAAAATATAAGTAAATTTATTAAGTGAAATTTTAAATTTATATTAATTTTTAAAAAAAGAATTATTGAAGCTAGAAATTTTTAATTAAAAACTAGGATTAGATACCCTATTATTTAAAATGTAATTAATTTTATTTGAGTAGTATTAGTTATATTCTTTAAACTTAAAAAATTTGGCGGTATTTTAGTCTATTCAGAGGAACTTGTTTTTTAATCGATAATCCACGATGTACCTTACTTAAAATTGTTAATCAATTTATATATCGTTGTTATTAGAATATTTTATAAGAATAATAATTTTCTATAATTTTAATTAAAATTAATATCAAATCAAGGTGTAGTTTATTTTTAAGTATAAATGAGTTACAATAAAATATATTTATGGATTTAAATATGAAAATTTTAATGAAATTGGATTTGATAGTAAAATTATAAAGACAAATAATTTGATTTTAGCTCTAAAATATGTACATATCGCCCGTCACTCTTGTTATTAAAATAAGATAAGTCGTAACATAGTAGATGTACTGGAAAGTGTATCTAGAATCAATTTAAAGCTTATTAAGAAAAGCATTTCATTTACATTGAAAAGAACTTTGTGCAAATCAATATAAATTGAATAATAATTATTTATTTAATTTTTTTTAAAAAAATATAAATTATTAAAAATAATTATAAAGTTAAAAGTTTTAGTATATTATATAGAATAAATAAAATTTAATAATAATTTATTAGTATTGTGAAATAATATTGAAATATAATGAAAAATTTTTATTTTAAAAGAAAATTTTGTTTATTGTATCTTGTGTATCAGAGTTTATTAAATAAAAAATATATAATTATATTTTTCTCGATTTTAAAAGATTTAATAAATTATAAAATTTAATGTAATAAAATTATTTTAAATAATTTATTAGAAATGAAATGTTATTCGTTTTTAAATATATCTAGTTTTTTAAGAAATAAATTTAATTTAATTTTAAAAATTTATTTATTTAATTATTTTTAATTAAATAATTTTTTAAATTTTATATTTTATGGGATAAGCTATAAAATAAATTTTTATAAATAATAAATAAAAATTAAAATAATATATGTTTAGAAGTATCAATTTTTATTAAATTTGTTATAAATTAATTTTTGTAATTAAATTATTTATTATATTTTAAATTTTTATTAAAATATTTATTATAATTTTAAAAATAAAGTAATAATGATAAAATTAGTATATTTTTTTTTAAAAATATATTTATATATGAAAAGTTTATGTAAAGAATTCGGCAAAAATAATATTCGCCTGTTTAACAAAAACATGTCTTTTAGAAATTAATTTAAAGTCTAACCTGCCCAATGATTTTTTTTAATGGCCGCAGTATTTTAACTGTGCAAAGGTAGCATAATCATTAGTCTTTTAATTGAAGGCTGGAATGAATGGTTGGACGAAATATTAACTGTTTCATTTAAAATTATAATAAAATTTTATTTTTTAGTCAAAAAGCTAAAATATTATTAAAAGACGAGAAGACCCTATAAATCTTTATATATTTATTATTTTAATTTTAAAGATTAATTTAATTATAATAAAAAAATATATTTTATTGGGGTGATATTAAAATTTAATTAACTTTTAATTTTTAAATCATTAATTTATGAATAATTGATCCATTTTTAATGATTATAAAATTAAGTTACTTTAGGGATAACAGCGTAATTTTTTTGGAGAGTTCATATTGATAAAAAAGATTGCGACCTCGATGTTGGATTAAGATATAAATTTAGGTGCAGCAGTTTAAATTTTAAGTCTGTTCGACTTTTAAAATCTTACATGATCTGAGTTCAAACCGGTGTAAGCCAGGTTGGTTTCTATCTTTAATTAATTAAAATATTTTAGTACGAAAGGATTAAATATTTAAATAATTTATTTTAAAATATAGAATATAATTAATCATTTAAAAACTATTTTGGCAGATTAATGTAATAAATTTAGAGTTTATAAATGTAATTTATATTACAAATAGTACTTGTTTTATATAGAAATTATTTTATTTTTAATTATAAGTTTAATATTAATTATTTGTGTATTAGTAAGAGTTGCTTTTTTAACATTATTAGAACGTAAGGTTTTAGGTTATATTCAAATTCGAAAAGGACCAAATAAGGTTGGTTTAATAGGAATTCCTCAACCTTTTTGTGATGCAATTAAATTATTTACAAAAGAACAAACTTATCCTTTAGTTTCAAATTATATTTCATATTATTTTTCTCCTATTTTTTCTTTATTTTTATCTTTGTTGTTATGAATATGTATGCCATTTTTTATTAAAATATTTTCTTTTAATTTGGGTTTATTATTTTTTATATGTTGTACAAGATTAGGTGTTTATACTGTTATAATTGCAGGATGATCATCAAATTCTAATTATGCATTATTAGGTGGATTACGATCAGTAGCTCAAACAATTTCTTATGAAGTTAGTTTAGCTTTAATTTTATTATCTTTTGTATTTTTAATTAATAGTTATAATATAATAAATTTTTATTATTATCAAGTTTATTTGTGATTTTTTTTTATTTTATATCCTTTAGTATTTATTTGATTAATTATTTCTTTAGCAGAAACTAATCGAACACCATTTGATTTTGCAGAAGGAGAGTCAGAATTAGTTTCAGGATTTAATGTAGAATATAGAAGAGGAAGATTTGCATTAATTTTTTTATCTGAATATGCAAGAATTTTATTTATAAGTATATTATTTTGTTTAATTTTTTTAGGAGGTGATTTATTTAGAATTTTTTTTTATTTTAAATTAATATTTATTTCTTTTGTATTTATTTGAGTTCGTGGAACTTTACCTCGATTTCGTTATGATAAATTAATATATTTAGCTTGAAAGAATTTTTTACCTTTTTCTTTAAATTATTTATTGTTTTTTATTGGATTAAAAATTTATTTAATAAATTATGTTTAAATAATCAATTTTAGTAAAGTTAATAGAAAATTATAATTTCTATAGTATGTTTTCAAAACATATACTTGTTCAAGTTCATTAACTATTATTAATTTAATAAATTATCTCATCATTTAGATACTAAAGGATTAATCAAGTAATATCTGAAGTAAAGAATAGTTAATAATTGTCCAATTAAAATATAAGGATCTTCTACAGGTCGAGCTCCAATTCATGTTAATAGAATAATAATTCTTACTATTAATCAAAATAAAATTTGATTAATTGGATAAAATTCAATACCTCGAAATTTTCTTAAATTATAAAATGGTATAATTATTAAAATAGCAATTGATATTACTAAAGCAATTACTCCTCCTAGTTTATTAGGAATAGAACGAAGAATTGCATAAGCAAATAAAAAATATCATTCTGGTTGAATATGAATAGGAGTAACTAAAGGATTTGCTGGGATAAAATTATCTGGGTCACCTAATATATAAGGATTTATTAATGTTAATAATGTTAATAATATGATTATTACAATAAATCCTGTAATGTCTTTATAAGAAAAATAAGGATGAAAAGGAATTTTATCTAAATTTGAATTTAATCCTATAGGATTATTTGATCCTGTTTGATGCAAGAATAATAAATGAATTATAACAGTAGCTAAAACAATAAAAGGTAAAATAAAATGAAATGTAAAGAATCGAGTTAAAGTAGCATTATCTACTGCAAATCCTCCTCAAATTCATTGTACTAAATCTAACCCTAAATAAGGGATAGCTGATAATAAATTAGTAATTACAGTTGCTCCTCAAAAAGATATTTGTCCTCAAGGAAGAACATATCCTATAAAAGCAGTTGCTATTACTAAAAATAAAATAATTGTACCTGATAGTCATGTAGGTGTAAATAAAAATGATCCATAATATATACCTCGTCCTACATGTATATAAATACAAATAAAAAAGAATGATGCACCATTAGCATGTAGTGTTCGTAATAATCAACCATAATTTACATTTCGACAAATATGATCTACACTATTGAAGGCTATACTAATATCTGCAGTGTAATGTATAGCTAAAAATAAACCTGTTAAGATTTGGATAATTAAACATAACCCTAGTAATGACCCAAAATTTCATCATATAGAAATATTAGTTGGGGTAGGTAAATCTACTAAAGCATTATTAGCAATTTTTAAAATAGGATGATTTGTTCGTAAAGGTATATTCATTAGTTAATTTATTGACCGAATTGGACCATAAAATAATTTAGTAATTTTTACAGTGGCAATTAATGTAATTAATAAATAATTAATTAGTATAATAGTAATTATATTTGTAGGATAATTATATAATTTATTTAAATTTAAAGTATTTTCTAAAATATAATTATTAAGATTTGAAATAGAATTTATTTCAATATTTAAAGAGTTAAATATAATAATTATTTTATCTATAAAAATAATTATGATTAATAAAATAAATAAATTAATAATTAATAAAAAAACTATTTTTATTGAAAAAGTAAATATCTCATTTGAGGCTAATGATGTTACATAAATAAATAAAACAAGTATTCCACCAATAAAAATTAAAAATAAAATATAAGAAAATCAAAATCTTTTTGTTATTAATCCTGAAATACAACAGATTATAACAGTTTGAATTAGTAATATTATTCCTATTCTTAAGGGATGATTTATTTGTATAAATATAAAAGCTAATATTAAAATTATAATATATAGGGTAAGTTGTATGATATCAAGAAATAGTTTAATTAAAATATTAATTTTGGAGATTAATGATAAAGGCTTATCTTTTTTCTTGAAGTTTAAAAAGAAAAATTCTTAATTTTGATTTACAAGACCAATGTTTTTTTTAAACTATTAAAACAAATGATAATATTAATTAATTGAGGGTTACCTTTTTTTTTAATAATAATAGGTATTTTTATTTTTATTTCTAATCGTAAGCATTTGTTATCTATACTTTTAAGATTAGAATATATTGTTTTATCTTTATTTTATTTGTTATTTATTTATTTAAATATATTAAATTATGAAAATTATTTTAGTATAGTTTTTATAACTTTTAGAGTTTGTGAAGGAGTATTAGGTTTATCAATTTTAGTATCAATAATTCGAATATATGGAAATGATTATTTTCAATCTTTTAATATTTTACAATGTTAAAAATTTTATTTATATTAGTTATAATATTTCCTTTTTGTTTTATAACAAATATATTTTGAATGGTACAAAATATGTTATTTTTAATTATATTTATTTTAATTATTTATAATTATTTTACTAATTATTGAATAATAATTTCTTATTTTTTAGGAATAGATTTACTTTCTTATGGAATAATTTTATTAAGTTTTTGAATTTGTGCTTTAATATTAATAGCAAGTTATTCTATTAATAAAAATAAAAATTATGAGAAATTATTTTTATTAAATTTTTTAATATTATTATTAATATTATTTCTGACTTTTAGAAGTATAAATATATTTATATTTTATTTATTTTTTGAATGTAGATTAATTCCTACTTTATTGTTAATTTTAGGTTGAGGGTATCAGCCTGAACGGTTACAGGCTGGTTTATATTTATTATTTTATACGTTATTGGTTTCATTACCAATATTAGTTGCTATTTTTTATATCTATAATAATTATAATACAATAATTTTTTATTTAATTAATAATTATAATATAAATTATATAATTTTATATTTTTCTTTGATTTTGTCTTTTTTAGTAAAAATACCAATATTTTTAGTTCATTTATGATTACCTAAAGCTCATGTTGAAGCACCAGTTGCAGGTTCAATAATTTTAGCTGGAATTATATTAAAATTAGGGGGTTATGGATTATTACGATTTTTTTCCTTTTTACAAATTTTAGGATTTAAATATAATTATTGATTTATAAGAATTAGCTTAGTAGGGGGAGTATTAGTTAGATTAATTTGTTTACGTCAAACTGATTTAAAGGCATTAATTGCTTATTCTTCTGTTGCTCATATAGGGATTGTATTAAGAGGATTAATAACTATAACATATTGGGGAATTTCTGGGTCATATACTTTAATAATTGCTCATGGTTTATGTTCATCAGGATTATTTTGTTTGGCCAATATTACTTATGAACGATTAGGAAGTCGAAGATTATTAATTAATAAAGGTTTATTAAATTTTATACCTTCGATAACTTTATGATGATTTTTATTATGTTCAGCTAATATAGCTGCTCCTCCTACTTTAAATTTATTAGGAGAGATTTCTTTATTAAATAGAATTGTAAGTTGATCAATATTATCAATATTTTTATTAATTTTTACATGTTTTTTTAGTGCTGCTTATACCTTATATTTATATGCTTATAGACAACATGGTAAGTTATATTCTGGGGTATATTCTTTTAGAGTAGGGTATCTTCGTGAATATTTGTTATTATTTTTACATTGATTTCCTTTAAATTTATTAGTATTAAAATCTGAAATAAGTTTATTATGATTATAAAATTTAAATAGTTTAATTAAAATATTGATTTGTGGTATCAATGATATGAATTTATTCATTTTAGATTATGAAATATTTATCAATTTGTTTAATAAATTTTGTATTTTTATTAATAATAAGAGTTACATTATTATTAAGTTCATTTTATTTTATTATAAATGATTTAGTTTTTTTTCTTGAATGAGAATTAGTTTCATTAAATTCAATAATTGTTAGTATAACTTTCTTATTTGATTGAATAAGTCTTATATTTATATCTTTTGTTTTATTAATTTCTTCTTTAGTAATTTATTATAGAAAAGAGTATATAATAGAGGATATAAATATTAATCGTTTTATCATATTAGTATTAATATTTGTGTTATCAATAATGTTTTTAATTATTAGACCAAATTTAATTAGTATTTTATTAGGATGAGATGGTTTAGGATTAGTTTCATATTGTTTAGTAATTTATTTTAATAATGTAAAGTCTTATAATGCTGGTATATTAACTGCTTTATTAAATCGTGTTGGGGATGTATTTTTGTTATTAGCAATTTCTTGAATATTAAATTATGGAAGTTGAAATTATATTTTTTATTTAGAATTTATAATAAATGATAAAGAAATATTAATAATTAGAATTTTAGTAACATGTGCTGCAATAACTAAAAGTGCTCAAATTCCTTTTTCTTCATGATTACCTGCTGCAATAGCAGCTCCTACTCCTGTTTCAGCTTTAGTTCATTCTTCAACATTGGTAACTGCAGGAATTTATTTATTAATTCGTTTTAATATATTATTATGTAATACTTTTATAAGTCAATTATTATTATTATTAGCTGGATTAACAATATTTATATCAGGATTAGGGGCTAATTTTGAATTTGATTTAAAAAAAATTATTGCATTATCAACTTTAAGACAATTAGGGTTAATAATAATAATTTTATCAATAGGTTATTACAAATTAGCATTTTTTCATTTATTAACTCATGCATTATTTAAGGCTTTATTATTTATATGTGCAGGAGCAATTATTCATAATATAAATAATTCTCAGGATTTACGTTTAATAGGTGGTTTAAGATTATTTATGCCTTTAACTTCATCTTGCTTTAATGTTGCTAATTTAGCATTATGTGGTATACCTTTTTTAGCAGGATTTTATTCTAAAGATTTAATTTTAGAAATTGTTTCTTTGAGTATAGTAAATTTATTTATTTATTATTTGTTTTTTTTTTCTACTGGTTTAACAGTTTGTTATTCGTTACGATTAGTTTATTATTCAATAACTGGAGATATAAATTGTAGCTCTTTAAATATTTTAAATGATGAAAGTTGAGTAATATTAAAAGGTATATTAGGATTAATATTTATAAGAATTGTAGGGGGAAGAATATTAAGATGATTAATTTTTTTAACTCCTCAAATAATTTGTTTACCTGTTTATTTAAAATATATGACATTATTTGTTTGTATTGTAGGAGGATTAATGGGTTACTTAATTTCTAAAGTATCTTTTTTCCAAATAAATAAATCTTTTAATAGATATTATATTAGAATATTTGCTGGTTCAATATGGTTTATACCATATATTTCGACATATGGAATTATTAATTATTCATTAAAAATTGGGATGAATGTTGTAATAAATTTTGATCAAGGTTGATCAGAATTTATGGGAAGACAAAACTTATATAAGCAATTAGTTCAATATTCTCAATTTATTAATTTTTTACAAAATAATAATTTAAAGGTTTATTTAATAATTTTTATTTTATGATTTATTATTTTAATAATATTTTTAATTTTATAA